>CM076608.1:76349206-76470434 GCA_038502775.1 Hippodamia convergens | reverse complement strand
AGAAAGTATGGTTAACTACTTTAACTGGATCAGCCTGTCAGTTGACAGAGTGGTCAAATATTGCAGGTAAATTGTACGTCAAACGCTCTTTTGGGCTTCTGAAACGCATGTTAAGGCTAAATCAGTGGTCAAACTAATGTCAAAGAGGTGGTCAACTAATCGGTGATGTTCGGCGAATTAACTCGGTAGAGACATGGTTAATCATTGTAGTTTCCACGAAATCTTAAATGTATGGGTTAATGGGTCTGTATAACAATTATTAGGCATAGTGGCAATAATAATATTTCCTCCAAAAAGAAATTCATTTATTTTTTGAAACAATTTGTGATTTTATTATCTGGCTGTAGATTAAAATCTCCCCAGAACACAGGAATAACGCAATAGGAATTAATCTGAATTATATCCATTCATTATCCAATGTTATTGGAGCTCTAGACTGTACCCTTGTTTATATAAGATTTATAAACAAAGACTGTTCGCATATTAAAATAATCTCGGTCGTCCACAAGATGAGCTTGTGATCTTACCCTGGCAAAAATCAGCACTTTGGCCTGTCGGCTGCTCAGTTATATCGGTGAGGGCTGAGTCGAAAAAAAAAAAAAAAAAGAACTGACGAAATTGATTACTCTCTTTATTGTTGGGCGCCAGGCTTAAAAATAAGCCAAGGTATATAACTGAATTATAAGAAAAACAGAAACTTGCCTGAAGAAGAAATAACAACAAAAAAACTAATAATTGGTATATTTGAAAAATTTCACAAAATTGGAATTAAAAAAAAATTGCTGAAGGCTGAAATCTATAATTCAAATAACAGAACGGTAACAAACTTTTGAATAGTTACTGATCTCTTATCTCCTGATGGAATCGATCTTCAGATTCTCTAATACTGTAGTGTCTAGTGATGGCAAAATGGCGGATGAGAGAAATGCGAAGATGGTTGCTGATTTTCTGGAGATAAACGTCAGCTTCGTAGATGTTGGTTGAGCTGACACCGTCGTACGGCTTCTATTCGAAGGATTTCCTTGAAATCTCTGTCTCACAATAGAAAAAACAGGCAACTCTTCTCTCCTATATAGAAAACGAGATCAGTATCGTAGGCAAGTAAAATTACAAATTCCGAATCGTTCTGTCCAAAAAAAATTAATCAAAAAAATTACACAAAAATTTGTGAGAAATTTGGAAAAATAGTCAATAAAAAAATACAAAAAAAAAATACAAAAAAATAATCCTTTCGGAAATTTAGAAGAATAATCAAGAAAAAAAAATTACAAAAAACTAATGTCTCAGAAATTCCGAAAAATAATCAATTCGGAGAAAAAATCAAGTCAATTGTAAAGTCTCAACCGACCAGAAATAGGAGATCGATTCTTCCTGGTGAATGCCAAAAAAAAAAGGAATAAAGGTATGTTTCAAAAAAATTGAAAACAATGAAAAAATGATTTGAGAATATAGAACCAAATCAAAGTGGAAAAATTACTATTCTATATTCCAATATCAAATAAAGAAAAATAAAAATACTTAACTAAATCAGGCACAAGCACTGAGAGAAAATAAGGCAAAATCGTAACCAGGAAAATCGACAAATCGCTACCTCTGCTCACTTGAAAACACAAGTCCAGAATTCATCGAATTTTCATTCCTCTCGATTTACATCGTGAAAAATCCTCGCGATCACCCGATTTCAATCGATCCCAATCGAACGATTCTATCATTAACGCTGACGCGGCCGCGCAAGAGATCTTCAGATGCCGCCAGTGGCGTCTCATATAAGGGGACGACTTAAACGTTACAAGCTTTCAAAATAGGAAGGGAAAATTTGTGATGCGAACTTGAAAATATAGGATATAATTGTAAAAGATGATGAAAACATATTGGTGAGAAAATCCACTGTGTTAACTCACTCGTATGTATAATCATTAATAACTGAGGTAGTAGTGGACTCCAACGGAAGCCAAGAAAATCCACCACGATACAATAAACGAAGGAGAAATGCAGTGTGAATTAACATCTTGATGTGTGATGAAAGTTGAAATGAATTAATATTCAATACTGATTTCATTGATACACAGAAAAATATCAAAAAAACCTATTAAAATAATTTCATACTTGTAAACAATTTATGATTGAGTAGAGATTGAAATACTGTGCTAACTCGAAGGATTTAACAAGGGTATTCATTATCATATTTTAAATATACCAAACATTGATAAATTGTATCATTTATTTATTGAAAAGATTATAATATTCTTTTTGTTTGATTTTAATTTCTAAATATGTATATTGAAATGTGTTTTTTTCAAAACAAGCTACTTTTCTTGTAACTTAGTTCTTCTTCCTCAGTATAGGCATTCTTCAGTTCCCTTCAATAATAAAGCTATTTTATTTCTTCCTTCAGGGCTTTGTTCTCTTAATTGTAGCCATTTGTCGAGAAGAAAAAAGGTGGTCGACGTCGTATAACTTCATTATCATGACACTGCACTCGTGTTTGTAAGTCTTCATCAATGCCATCTTAAATAGATTTAAAGCAATTGAAACTAGGAAATTATAGAATGAGGATCATAATATGAGTATAATCAGTTTGAATAAATGCAAATACCAATATTATAGTAGCTCAAAGAGCTGTCGTACTTGTTGACCAGTGGCTAAATATGCTCCCCTGATACAGCCAACATTTTTGCACCTACTGTTTGTACTCAGCCAGAGTTGGTACAAACCGTTACTTGTTGCTAGGACATCTTCCTAAAAATAAAGATCAGTAATAGTAGTAACTGTGGTTTATTGTACTATTTTAATCCAGAGAATTAACTAATGCAAAACCTTATCAATGTTTTTGTCCTTTTTCAATTCCTTCACCATATTTATTAACTCAAGCAGGTCAGAGGTTCTGAAATAAGAAAATCTATAAAAATAATATCAATTCTTTGTTGACGAAGTCAAAAGCCCATTGACCGAAGTCTTTCAACCACAATAAAAATAATATCCACTGAACTTACATCTAAATAGTTTTTTTTTATGATGTTCCTGGATCGTCATTTGAGTCATTTTCCCTGTCTGCAGATATTTCTTAACCTGGAATTAAATATTAAATGAGGTGAAGAAGCCTTTTACTGTGTTGTATTAGATGGGTGGGTCATGTTCGATGCATTGCTTTATGAAAATTTTTTAATTGAGTATTGCAAAGTTCATTCAGATTCTAATGGAAATTCTGATGGATAAAATTTCTACTTTAGGTACTCTAAAATTGTTTAGAAATTCATAATATGAATAAAGGTATGTTTTTAAGTTATCTGAACAAAACTAGTTTACGTACTCCTTTTCATTTGCAACATTTGCCCTTTTTGAATTTAGCTGGGCAGTGTGAAGTTTCTTTTGAGTTCTTGGCACTTCAGCGGCATTGTTGATTTCTCTTGTAATTAGGATTACCCATTTTTCATTTTGTTCGGCAATTGATATACTGCGTTCGTCGACTTGTTTTCTAACTGAAAAAAAATATGTACTCTATTAAATGTATACGAACATGCTCGCCAACATGTTATATTATTCTATTGTTTATCGAAATGTTTGCCTTGAACTATGTATGGAGAAATTATTAACAATTTTACAAATACTTACTTCTGAACTAGATCCGAGTGTCTGCACCTTTCTCCTTCGATGAAATTTCGGCCACTTGAACTCATTTTGAGTAAAACAAACCCGAGATAATCGCAAACTGAATACTAAATTCAAAATATGAAAATGAGAAATTCAAAATTCTAACCTGTTCGATCAGATAATATTGTTTATTTTAGCAGATTCTGTGGTTCAATAGCCTCCAAACAGGGTAACCTCATGTCAAATCATAATGTTCAGAGATTAGTTAATTTTGCCCTAAACATCCTTTCAGCAACCCAAATTGATTTGACATCGATGTCAAGTTGAACGTTGTGTCAGTTGCCATACGGTTTGATCGGCGTTCCGGAAACTGGGCGTAAGACTCCCTTTAGGGAATAGAACGTCATCAAATGCACTTTACGGCCCAAATTTGAAATTATGCTAGTCCCAGAGACCGGTGTTCCATGCAGAGGGTTAAGTAATTTTTCGTTGATAGGAATTTTGGTTCGACATCTTTTATTTTTGTGTTCCTATATTCCATCAAACCTATATAAATGCTCTCAACACCATCCCCCTTCTTCAAAATGTTTTTGCAGATGCAGCATTTTCAGCTAAACCGTGCCGCTTAGGATAATCAGGACTTGATGTAATTAATTCAAAATTGATTTTTCTGGCAATTATTTACATTCAAAAGAATTGAACAGAACATTATCTGCTATTATTGTTTATGGTATGCCAAATCGCGAAAAAAATTTCAACCAAGTCAATGTAATTTCTCGAGAAGATAAATTCTACAAAAGTATTAATTCTATCCATTTCGAATAATAATCTTTCAATACTAAGTAGTTTTTTCCTCTATTCTCTAAAATATCAAAAGTTATTTTATTTTAGAAAGGTAATTTCGGAAATTCTTGCAAAATCATTGGCGCTTTAATATTTTTTGGGTGCTGCAACTGGTATATTTCGCACCTACTTATTAAATTTTCAATATGCATCTTCATATTTGGCCAGAACAACAGTTCTCTTGCTCTAGATTGAGTTTTATTCATACCTAAATGAGATTCATGCAATGGTTGTAGCATTTGTCCTCTCAATGAAGTAGGCACTATAATTCTATCATTTAAAAATAAAATACCATCATCGAGCACAATTTCATTTCTATATTTAAAATAAAATTGTATCTCATGTTTAACTTTTGATTCATGCTGAGGCCAACCAATTTTACACATCTGTACCAGAGCACTTAAACTTGGATCTAAATTTGTTTCTTTTTGAAAAATCTTAATTTTGTCATCACTAACATTTATAGTGTGAATTAAGTCTTTGAAATCCGCATCCTCTGCCTCATGATTTTTTGTCTCAATATAGTGTCTAGATAGATAATCTGACAAATTCATATGAGGGCCTGGATCGAATTCTAATTCAATATTATAATTTAATAATTTGAGTCGCATTCTCTGCAATTTTGCTGCAGGAATCTTGTGTATTTCCTTAGTCGTTATTACTATCCAACCAAAAACATTTTTATGTAAAATATTGCCAAGCCGAGGCCGTATTTCTCACATTATCAAAAAGTTATCAGATCTCATGTGGAGCCAAGCTGATAACTCTATACTCTTTAACTTCACAAGTCCCTATTTCACAAACAATACGCCTTGGACAAAATGAGTGACTTGGCCGTTTCTTTACTCTGAGAACTATTGTATTACAGAAAAGTTTTGAACAGAGAATGAATTTTTCACCTTACGCTCATGTAGCGGAAGAGAAACGGCCAAGTCACTCATTTTGTCCAAGGCGTAGAGTTTGTGAAATAGGGACTGGTGAAGTTAAAGAGTATAGAGTTAACAGCTTGGCTCCATAACTTTTTGATAATGTGAGAAATACGGCCTCGGCTTGGCAATATTTTACATAAATATGTTTTTGGTTGGATTTCACTTCTTTTTGTAAATTGCTTATGACAATATCTTTTGTCAATGTAACGAGAAGTGGAAACTGGATCTAGGGCTACCAATTTACTGGTTGTCTTATTGGCCATCTCGCTCGAATTGACTTCCAGTAAATATTCTCTCAAATCGTCCCACTACCACTCTGACGGGCTCATAGTCAGAAACCAAGTGGCTGGTCCATAGTGTTGTGTCATGCAGTTCACGTCGTTTCTGGGTTTTTTCCAATACTGCTCAGTGTTTCGCAGCCTAGCGAATAGAGCAGTTAGATCTCCTTCCAATTCATCATTATTCAACATTTGTAGATACTGTCCAGCAGTTATCATTTGTTTCTGATTGACTGTATTCATTTTATAGAATATACCTGAATTTAACTGGCGGACATTCGTGTCGAGAAGTAAAAAAAATAAATATTGTTGATCTAATCTAAATCTTGAATGTTTGGACATCAATCTGGATTTTATATATTTACTTGACGTTAGCCTTTGTGGACGTGTATGAAATCGGCCGTATTTTCCATTTGGGAACAAATAGGGAAAATTTATATATTTACTTGACGTAAGCCTTTGTGGACGTGTATGAAATCGGCCGTATTTTCCATTTGGGAACAAATAGGGAAAACATTTCACATCAAGATCCTTGTCTGTGGAATCGATAGGTGTTGTTCTCACTGTCTTCATTTGGGAACAAATAGGGAAAACATTTCACATCAAGATCCTTGTCTGTGGAATAGATAGGTGTTGTATTCACTGTCTTCATTTAATAGAGATCTGAAATTAATGCTTTTTTTCTTTTTTCATACAATGGATATATAATATATTGTTCGTAATCTATTGAGTTACTATCTACCTTTACCTGTGTCAAAAGTGGATCAAAAGCTTTCTTATTATTTTGATCAAATTTATCAGTAATTTCTTCGACTACATATTATAGATTTCTATTGATTGTTTGAAATAAATGTTTAGGAATATTTGGTAATTTTATTTCACAGTAAAGTTGGTTCATTTTCTTCAAGTAACAGAGTGCGGTATATACTTTATCAATATTAACTATATCTTCCCAAATAATCTTAGATTTTGTTGGTCGACCGCGTATCATTATGTAAAGTTCTTGGTTCTTGTTTATGGGATCTTGTGGCTTAGGCAATTTATTCAATGTTTCCTCTAAAGGCATAGGTAAATGTAAAGTTCTTCCTTTACATTTTTTCACCATTTCTCGCTTTGGCAAAGATTTGTTCGCTACTGGATTCATCGATACGACTACTTGGAATGCCTTTACACGCTGTATTAAGATCTTTTCGTAATCATTTAACTGACTTATCTCTGATGGAATTGCATCGACAAACAAGTTATTAGGGACACAAATAGCTGGAATTTGGTTAGCTCGCATCTTAGTGAGATATGTATGACATATATATGGGCTATGATCCATATTTTAAGAACTATAGTATTCAATGAGCTGTAACCAAGCATTCGAAGAAATGGGCTTTCGTAAAAGATTCAGATTAGAAATATATTTGGAGCAGTCAAGTTTATTACAAGACATACATTCCAATTTAGGTGTATCCAAACTTTTTTTGAAAGTGATTTGAATGCATCTCCAAACTCTTTGATAATAAAATCTTCCACAATTTCTCGATGTTCGGTGCATTCAACGTCTATACTCTGAGGTACGGAATTTTCTCCTAATTCTTTTATTTTATGCGGGTTTACGGTTCTTAATGCAGTACCAATTTCTTTCAATTGATCGCAATCACTTTGTAGTTGATACATTTCTCTGATAATCGTTCTTAATCGTGGAGAATGGGACTTCACCTCATTAATGTAAGAAATATGAACCTTGAGACGTCTGTTCAAATATAGTGGATACAGCTCTGCTGGTGATTTACAGTAAAACTCTTCAAATCTACTTCTTAATTGAAATAAGAAATTCTTCATTCAATGCACATATGGCATTATTACAACTCCATACTAAACCTTTACCATGCTTTACCGTTTTTCAAAGACAGCTTTGCCTGTGTCATCGATTGGGTTTTGGTCACTGTAAACTTTATAAGCATACTCTCTATAAAAAGTTTTCATGTGTGTGAAGTTGGCCCAGCACTTTTGGATTTTCGAAATTTTTTTTGTTGTGCTGAATTGTGCTAGGTTTGTGCTGCTTTGTGCCGTTTAAATTTTTTCTTAATTCCATGTGGTTCTCGAGATATTTCAAAAACCGAAAAAATGGGCCAGCCCAGCACTTTTCGAAAAATTGAAATCTAAGTACTGGAAAAAATTGTGCTATCCATCTTCTGAGTTGTGCCGTTCCAATTTTTCCGAAACTCCGTCTAGTTTCCTGAAAAATCGAAATTTAAAAAAAAAGTTAGCCCAGCACTTTCGTTTTTTCTTTTATCAAATCAATGGAAAAAATTGTGCTACATTTGTGCTGTCTTGCGCCGCAAATTTTTTCACGAAAATTCTACAGGTTTCCCGGAAAATTAGGAAAATCAAAAAAAAGTCAGCCCAGCACTTTGCTTTTTTTCCAACGAAAACATGTTCAAAATATTGTGCAAACCGTCGGCAAAATTGTGCCGTTCTTATTTTCACGAATTTCCCGCAAATTAATCCTAAAATCCAAGAAATTAGAAAAAAGTTGGTTCACCATTTTCGTTCTTTTTCGACGAAAATTGATTTATATGATTGTTCCGCAGTTGTGCAAACTTGTGCCGGTCGGATTTTCAGAGAAAATTCACAATTGCTTTCTTGAATGGAGGAAATGAGAAAAATCAGTAGACTAATTGAAAATTTGTAAACCTGGCAACAGTGTGTGTGAAGTTGGCCCAGCACTTTTGGATTTTCGGAAAAAATGTTAATGAACCTAATTGTACTAGATTTGTGCTGATTTGTGCCGTTGAAATTTTTCTTTTATTACATACGGTTCTCAAGATATTTCACAAAATGTTTTGTTCGAAACAGCCTAGAATTTTTCATGAAATTGATTTTTGACAGCTGAAATAGATTTCGGTATTCATGAACTGTGTTGTGTACTGAGTTGTGCCGTTCGAGTTTTTCGAAAAGTATCTCTTATTTGCAAGAAAATTGAAATTAGAGAAAATCGTGTTTCACAAATTATAACTTTTCTCCTCCCGAATTCGTGAAGAAAATTGTGCTACATTCGTAGTGCCTCGTGCCGGTGAAATTTTCAGAAAAAACTTCAAACTTATTCTTCAAAAGGTGAAAATTGGATAAATCGGTATATTGTAGGTAAATTCGTACACATGGCAACAGTCGCATCCCGATCGGTCGTCTGAATTTGCACCGTTGCTATAATTGGTTGAGGGAGGTCATATACAGGACAATCGAGCCTATTCTGTCTGCGTATTGCTATGAATCTTGATGTTATAGTCATATTGCTATATTCTAATTCATTATAATAAGGCTATGATATTACGTATTTTGTTCCGATCGTTATTGCAATGTTGATTATGAATTTTGTTATAACAATATTGCTATCGGGGTCTTCAAGAATCGGCAATTTAAAATCTGACAAACTGTATTTTATGAAAGGATAGCAATATCTTTATCTAAGCCTTATTGTTATGAATGAGGCATTGTAATCGAACCTCTGTTCGTTCAATTTTTTAATTCGATAATTATTTTTTGAATAAATCACGCTCTGAAAATTGGGACAAACAAGCTTGTATTGTCGGAAAAATTGGTTTTCGACAGTTGAATAAAATTGTGGTATACATGTACTGATTTGTGCTGTTCGAATTTGCCTTGTCTGTCTTATTTAAAAAAAACAGAATAAAAGAAAAAATTATTTAACTTTAATGTTATTCCTCCAAAATAAGTACATGAATGAATTTGTTCCATATACCTTGTGAAGTGCTCGTGGAATTTTAGGAAAAAAACCTTGAATTTGAATTAAACAGTAAATTGTGGCAAAATCAGTCAACACGGCAACTTGACAATATACTTGGATGGACCGTTGACGAACGCAACCCTCCAAACACTAGGGTGTCATTCTTTATGATTTATGACTATCTATCGCACGTGCACCGTCCTCTCCATGGTCTAAGGCGGGTTCCGATAGTGTTGTTGCCAGAGTGTACGGATTTACCTACAATATACCGATTTATCCAATTTTCACCTTTTGAAGAATAAGTTTGAAGTTTTTTCTGAAAATTTCACCGGCACGAGGCACTACGAATGTAGCACAATTTTCTTCACGAATTCGGGAGGAGAAAAGTTATAATTTGTGAAACACGATTTTCTTTAATTTCAATTTTCTTGCAAATAAGAGATACTTTTGGAAAAACTCGAACGGCACAACTCAGTACACAACACAGTTCATGAATACCAAAATCTATTTCAGCTGTCAAAAATCAATTTCATGGAAAATTCTAGGCTGTTTCGAACAAAACATTTTGTGAAATATCTTGCGAACAGTATGTAATAAAAGAAAAATTTCAACGGCACAAATCAGCACAAATCTAGTACAATTAGGTTCATTAACATTTTTTCCGAAAATCCAAAAGTGCTGGGCCAACTTCACACACACTGTTGCCAGGTTTACAAATTTTCCCTTATTCTAATGATTTTTCTCATTTCCTCCATTTAAGAAAGAAATTGTGAATTTTCTCTGAGAATCTGACCGGCACAAGTTGGCACAACTGCGGAACAATCATATAAATCAGTTTTCGTCGAAAAAAAAACGAAAATGCTGAACCAACTTTTTTCTAATTTCTTGGATTTTAAGATTAATTTGCGGAAAATTCATGAAAATAAGAACGGCACAATTTTGCCGATGTTTTGCATAATATTTCGAACATGTTTTCGTCGGAAAAAAAGCAAAGTGCTGGGCTGACTTTTTTTTTATTTTCCTAATTTTCCGGGAAACCTGTAGAATTTTCGTAAAAAAAATTACGGCACAAGATAGCACAAATGTAGCACAATTTTTTCCATTCATTTGATAAAAGAAAAAACGAAAGTGCTGGGCTAACTTTTTTTTTTAATTTCGATTTTTCAGGAAACAAGAAGGAGTTTCGGATAAATTGGAACGGCACAACTCAGTAAATGGATAGCACAATTTTTTCCAGTACTTAGATTTCAATTTTTCGAAAAGTGCTGGGCTGGCCAATTTTTTCGGTTTTTGAAATATCTCGAGAACCACATGGAATTAAGAAAAAATTTAAACGGCACAAAGCAGCACAAACCTAGCACAATTTAGCACAACAAAAAAAAATTCGAAAATCCAAAAGTGCTGGGCCAACTTCACACACATAAAGTTTTCTGGTTATCTCGATGCTCAATTTTTCCGAGAAACATTTCAAGTTTTTCATATGCAGTTACATTATCAGGACATTCCTTCAACCTTTCTAAAGCATAAATACACGTATTCTTTATTTTTTCAGCAGTTCTTAATAGACTACCCAATGTTCGTTGTCTTTTGTAAAGAGACCATTTAACTAATCTTTCAGCTTCCAGCCTATCGTTTATTTTAAGACTTAAACTTTTTATTATTTGCTCAACATTTTTCATTTTAAATAGTAATTTTTCGTTTAATCTTTTACGACGCGCTGCTTCGTGGTTAACTTCCGGGTGAGAGGCAGATTATCGAGCAACTGCCTCACGATTAACCTCTGGATGAGAAGCTGAATATCGCGCTACAGATTCACGATGTTGCTCAGCGTGCGATTGAGAATAACTCAGAACGGTATTTTTCCGTTTTTCAGCATGATTTTTACGATAGTTCGTTGCAGCCTGCCGAATCTGTTCACTTAGGGACAATTCGGAGGTTTTTGGTCTTCCTCCCTTATTTTTTTTTTAGTCCTCCTGCCTTCTTCGGGGTGAAAACGACATTATTGGATGTTGGACAAGCATTAGCCCGGTCGTCCACTGGAAGCGTATTTAAGCGGCTTCGCGCTCACGCGAAACAAGCATTCCTAGCTGCTACACAGGCGGCAATGGGCTGCAGGGTTCGTCCACTGGCAGCGGCGACGGTTGCGGCTTCTTGCGTTCCATTCAGTGATATAACCAATTGCCCGATACAAAGACCATAGTTTGTCTTCGAAAATGACATCGTTCGTATTTTTTTACCATTGACTGCAATATGCTTTGAATCCGTAGGACTTGTACATTCTAGAGTCAAGTTATTTAGTCAAAAGACGACGGAAACACAGAGGTCCTGCCGTTATTGGATGCACCCTATTTTCAGAACCAAAAATCCTTGGGAGAATTCAAACATCTCCAAAATCAATAATTGGAAAAATATCCTGAGCGATTTTTCAATTACTATGGGAAGAAGCAAAGATCATTTCTGAATGTATTTGAGGAACGATAAAACTTCATAGGGACAACACTTCGAACTCTCAATTTTTGTAACGTTTCGGAGTTTATATCAGACTCCCTTTTCAGACAATTTCTCAACATGAGCTTTACGGAATCTTGAGAATTTTTGATTTCTCAAATGACATTCGCCAAAACATGATGATCATAGATTAATATTGATAACTATGATGGTGAAATTGCTACTTCATTTCAAAATTCCCTGAAATCAGTTCCATTTTCAACAAATCATTCCAAATACGATCCACAGCCTCCGAACAATTTAACAGATTATCATTCTTTTATAACTGTCAGATTCCATGCATCATTAGATTTTTCGTGTTATTCCAATCCATCATGTGATCGCCTATTGGAAGTCACATGATCGCGATCTACCAATATCTCTACATTTTATGTTATTCTAATTTTCTAATTTCGAAAGGTGTTGATGTTTCTCGTGTAGGTATAGGTTTTTCCATAAATACAAGGAATATTGTAAATACAATTTCTTATTTGAAGGTTCAGTTTTTGTAAGTTTAGATCTTAAATCATTTCGGGTTTTGAAAACGGTTCTCATATTGAATTTAGAACCAATTCTTTGAATTTTTCCTGAAAGTCCATGAACATGAGAAATCAAATTAAATGACATTGTTTATTCTTGACGGTATCTTGTTGGTCCCTGATTATCATTATACTCTCTAAATTTGAAATAATTTTTCAGATGAAATTCGTTCGATATTTATTATCCCCAAGAATACTCTTAATGAAATTAATTTAATTATTTCTTATTTCATTTGTAGATGAAATTAAATGAGCCCCACCGTTAAATGTTTTTATAATACCACTCATTCGACTGATTTGAATATATATTTAGATATCGATTGTTGTGTGACTTTTTTCTGAAACCACTTGATTCTTCTTTGCCATGTTGTCAAATCACGAAAACATCATCGGCATACCGTCATCAAGTCTTTAGGCATTGCACCACAGACTTTTCATTACACAAAATTTGACATCAAGATTTCCTTGAATTTCATTCATATGAGAGACAAGTGTGTTCAGAAAAAAAGAGACACCAATCGATATCAAATGAGTGTTAAAACAGCTTTTATGAAAACACTTTATGATTGGGATCATTTAATTCATCTACAACTGAAAAAAGAAAAAATGAAATTAATTTCATTGAAGATAGTTTTGAGGAGGATCCATGTCCAACGAATTCCATACGAATTTCTCTACGCGGAAAGGATTTTACTTCGTAAATAGAGCCAGCGCTTCTAGCGTTCGAGCGTACACGCGCTACAGATCCCATTTCAGGCGGATCAAGCGGCGAAGCTCGTAGCAGCTCGTGTACGCCCGCTCGAAGTCGCCTGTACTGGACGCAGCTGCATTGGAATACATTGCTTGGGATCTGTAGCAGCTTGCCGCACGTATACGCTCGTTTCGCGAGAGCCATGAAACGCTCGAAAACGCTTGCAGTGGACGACCGGGCTTAATCGGAAGGAGGACGTCATAGCGTCCACTCAAAGAAAGTCCACTAAATCGCAAACGCAAACAGGACCACCAATATGAGAAAAAGTTCCTCTCAAAATGTTTTCTTGATAGACCTGAAAGGTGAACGAATAAATAGCTGCTGCAGCCATCAGTTCAGAGGTACCGCCATAAGTATTGCTATTCAACATTTCCCGTGAATAACAATCAGGATCACGATAGAAGTCCCCATTTTCGGAACAAGTATATAATTGTAGGTCATTCCAGTTGACTACAACATATCGCACAATAGCAGTTCTGATTTGCAAGGCCACCTCTAGGTCTATTTTGTCATACATTAAATATGCCAAGGAATGAAAAAGACAGGAACCATCCCCCGGCATATGAACCACACGATGACAACGAGGTCCCAGATCTATTTCAAGGGAAACTAATTCACAATCCATGTTTGAAAACAACAACATTCAAAGTGAAGACAATACCTGTAGGTATCTACCTAGGTTCAAGCCTATCAAATCTAAATAAAACTATCTTGAACTCAAAAAACCCTTCAGAAGATATTCTAGACGAATAATGTATATATGCTATATCTATCTAAGAACATTCAGCACTCAATATTTCAATAAGAAAGACACTTCAGCGCATTCAAATTCTAATCCGTCGACGAATTTTGAATCCGGAGAACCAGTCAGAACGATTCCTCTCCTTTGAGTGAGCGAGAGCGACCGATATGATGTCACAATGTGACGTGAATTTATACTTTCTGCTTCTGCTATTGAGTTCGGTCGTCGTATTCGGCAACTCCCGCCTCTGTTAGTTTGAATCGCAGAGTAGCACGCTCCCTGCTCCCTCGCTGAATCCCGTATGTATGAACCGCGACGTGAGTATAATAATTATTTATATTTATATACATTGAAAAATGTGGTTGTGGTTATACGTGGGACGTGGGGAACCACATCAAGACGAATGTAAAACCACAATGTTACATTCATTTACTTGAAAAGATGACAAATTCTATTTGTTAAAAATTCATATTATGCCGCGTTTTGCCAGACTTCACCCCCTTATTTGAAATGTGGGAACTGAGTGACTGGAAATTAGGAAATATCTATTTTATTATTCATAACGAGCAGTACCTATGCATTAATTTCAGATCCCAAGCATCCACACTTATACATCCACTGGTTCTGAGGGTTAGGGGATGAAAGTTTCAAGTTTGGGAATTTTTCCGATGTTTGAGTACTGAAACTAGCTCACATACCAAATTTCAACTTCACAGGACATCGGGAAGTACCCTAACAGTTTTACAAGTTGTTCGTTCGACAATCTGAGATGAAGATTATGGAGGATGCTTTTGATTTTTGGTCTTTTATTCATTCCAAAAGGAGTAGCTCAAGAGTTCCTGGATATATGAAGGATGGAGACTTGATATATGAGGCGGCTACCAGTAAAGTTGAAGCGTTTGCCAGTTATTTTAAGAGTATTTATGCTCAGTCCTCAGAATTTGATGGCGCTTGTGCGAGAGAATATCAGGATACACTTTCTCTCAAGTGTATACCTATAGAATCACTTATTGCAGCATCGAAGAGGATGTCCGGTGGATTGACTGCGGGCCCTGATGGCGTTCCCAGTTTCCTGGTCAAAGATTCTATTGGTATCCTATCTGTCCCCTTATTACATATCTATAATATGGCTCTACGAGATAGCAAGTTCCCATCGTGCTGGAAAATGGCTAAAGTTGTCTCAGTATTGAAAAAAAGTGATCCCACCGATTTAAGAAATTACAGGCCGATCTCTCTACTTTCGAATTTGGCGAAGCTTTTTGAGATCACACTGTGTCAGATATTGTATCCTGCTGTGAGGCACTTGATCAGGCCTGAACAGCATGGTTTTATGTCAAGGAGATCGTGTACTACTAATCTGGCTGTTTTCTATCAGTATGTCTCTGAGATTCTGGATAAGACTGGTCAGGTTGATACCATATACACTGATTTTCAGAAGGCGTTCGATATGGTTGACCACACACTTCTGGTACACAAGTTGAGGGCTCAGTTTGGATTCTCTAATGAGCTGGGGAATTTTTTAAGTCCTATTTGTTGGATCGCCAGCAGTTCGTTTACCTGGAGGGAAGCTGCTCCGATCCTTATAATTCTTCATCTGGCGTACCTCAGGGCTCAAACCTTGGTCCGTTGTTATTTATCATGTTTGTCAATGATCTGCTCCAGGTTATTGATGGTGAAGACAGCTTCGGAAGACGGCACAGTGAGCTGGCGACGGCTTTCGGGCGGCTGAGCAATCCTATTCAGTCATTGGCCTATGCTGATGATCTCAAGATCTTCTGTGAAATTGGTTCTCTTGAGGACTGCGTCTGCTTGCAGAAGGCACTGGACTTTTTATTGATGTGGTGCAGCAGGAATCTACTTCCTGTGAGCATATCTAAGTGCAGTGTCGTCACATACACCAGGAAAAAAAAACTATTTTCTGTATAAGTACTGTCTTGATGGCAAAATATTGTGTAGAAAAAAGAAATAAGAGATCTGGGCATAGTCTTTGATAACGGATTCATATTTGTCCCGCATGTGAGTTATTTGCTTTGCACTACGTCGAAAACGTATGGATTCATCTTACCTTATCGTAAATATTTTTCTGATCCGAAAACCTTAATTTTACTGTTTAATGCATTTGTTAGGAGCGAGCTGGAATTTGGATGCATTGTTTGGAATCCCATATACGAGTGCCATAGATATCACATAGAAGCTGTCCAAAGAAGATTTTTCAAGTACCTCATATTCAGAGAAGAAGGTGTTTATCCAGCGAGGAGTCTTGATAATGCTGTTCTGTTGCATAGATTCGATGCTGTTGAGCTTGATGTCAGAAGGGGTGTTGCTTGTTTGATGTTCCTTCATGGACTCTTGAATGGCATTGTTGATTGTTCCGTTCTACTCGCTAGAATAGGGTTCTATGTACGGCGCCCAAGCTCTCGATCCGTACACTTGTTCAACCTTGTTACGCCCAGAACAAATGTTTTGTTACAATCACCTGTGCATTCGATGTGTTCAAGGTTTAATCTAGTCTCCCACCTGTGTGATATTCACTTTGATAAAGTGTCCATGATTTGTAAGACTTTCATTGAGCTTCGTGGGAATAGATAAAAATATGGATATAAATTGTTTTTTGTGTTTTGCCAATCTTGTCATTTTACATGCCACGAATGTATTTAAGTCTTATTTCATCAGGTTGTATTCATATAATTTAGGTGCTTGAAATTAATTGTGTTTTTCTAGTTATACTTCATTATTTTTGTACATTTCCTGTAATTGGGTTCTACCTGTTGGAAATGAATCCTTATTATTATTATTATTATTATTATTATTATTATTATTATTATTATTATTATTATCATCATCATCATCATCATCATTATCATTATTATGACAAACGGTTCCCTAATCAAAAACTTATTTAGTTCTAGAAGACTCAAACAAAATCTTAAATCGCCCCCTCTTTTTCAACAATAACAAAATTATTTTTTTGGAAGACACATAGATCAATTTCTGCGCTGGGATGAACATATTGATAACTTATGTAAAAAAATGAATAGATCCAACCAAAAACATTTTCATGTAAAATATTGCCAAGACGAGGCTGTATTTCTTACATTGTCAAAAAGTTATCAGATCTTCTGTAGAGCCAAGCTGCCAACTCTATACTCTTCATCTTCACAAGTCTTTATTTCACAAACTCTACGCCTCTGTCGAAATAAGTGACTTGGCCGTTTCTCTTTTGCCACCTGAGCTTAAGGTGAAAAATGCATTCGCTTTTCATAACTTTTCTGTTATGCAATAGCTTTTATAGTTACGAAACGGCCAAGTCACTTATTTTGCATAGAGTTTGTGAAATAAGGATTTGTGAAAATGAAGAGTGTAGAGTTAGAAACTTGGATCTACAGGAGATCTGATAACTTTTTCAATTCTTTTTGTACGTTGCTTATGACAAAATCCTTTCATTTTGTTCATTTTTTCCCTAATGATAATTGAACAAAATATAATTATTGCGAGATCTATTCAAAGTCAAACTAATTCACAATTATTCATGTTCAAAATCAACAATGTACGAAGTATAGAAATATACCTCTACATACCTAGGTTCAAGCTGCGATGGCGAAGTATTTGGGAGCTGCCATCACAATCATTGTATAAAGAATCCTATCATCATACAATGATCACGACAGGAAATGGAAACTGTGGTTGAGGTTATTACAGAGAAATTGTATTTGGTGTAAATACACATGAGACGTTTTACGAGCGCTATATTTAATCCCCACATTCAAAATGTGAGGGGTAATCTTCCCTTAGAATCCTTGATTTTTTATAATTCATAACGAGCAGTCCTCCGTATATATCAATTTTCAGACCACAAGCATCAAAATTGGCTAAAGTCTCATACAAACTTATACATCCCCTGGTTCTAAGGGTTGGGGGTTGAAAGTTTCAAGTTTGAGAATTTTTTCGTTGTTCATATACTGAAACCAGCTCAAATACCAAATTTCAACCCTAACAGTTTTTATGATCATCAGTGAGTGAGTGACGAAATCGGGGGTTTTTAGATATCTATAAAATCTGAAGTGTACGAGCTATGCACTTGAAACTTTGCACGTTTGGTAAGTTCTCTACTGGCCTTATATCCTGAATTTTGTTCATCTACTATATTCCAAACTCAAGTTATGAGGGTTCAAAAATACGACGAAACACTTCGAGACAATATAGGTGGTGCCCCGGTGCGGCGCTTCGCTTGGCTCGTCTTGGCGGGGGCACTACCGTGCCCCCAGATAAGCTTTTATTTTCGCTAATTCTAAGAGAACGTATGCATGCTTCAAGAAGTCAACTGAAAATTATTTAAATTTCTCAGATCCCTACATGAAAACGAAGGCAGCCCGACAAGTGAGACACACTGTAGCAGCAGTAATAGAAACATTTTGTGCTTCTAGGTTTTTGGATACGAGTCATTCATTCATTAGCTTTATTCGTTGCCGAATATACAACATAAAAGACAATGTCAAAGCAAAATTCCAAGTCATCGTCATGTTCTGTGCACACGTTTATGGCTGAACAAGCCAATTCTTGAAGAGATTCTTCGTCCACAATCTGAAATTTCCGCTGGACTATTCCGACAACGCCTATCCGGTCTGTTTTCTGTGAATGCAGCCACAATTCTCCTCCACTCGCTACGGTTCTGCGCAAGCTCTTCCCAATTTTCTTGAATGTTGACAGATTTCAAACTGTTGTGTAGAACATCTTTATAGCGCTTCAATTGACCCTGGTTTCGTCGACATTCCGCAAGCTCGCCATAGAGAACACATTTGGGTAGACGATTTTCGATCATGCGTCTCACATGACCCGCCCATCTGAGGCGGATTTGTCCAATCATGTCTGATATGCTTTTACACATAGCTCTATGGAGTAATTCTATGTTTGATATTTTATTAAACCATATTATGTGCATAATCTGTCGAAGCTGTCTTTGTTGAAGTCTCTCCAGAGCTTTGGCACCCATGTCTCACAGCTATATGTTAATGCTAGAAAAACTATTGTTCTATACACAGCGACCTTGGTGGATAAAGAAAGGTCATGATTATCAAAGACTCTGCTTCTAAGTCTCCAGAAACATGCAGTGGCGGAATTAATGCGATGTTGGATTTCCTCATCAATGTTTCCCTTATTGTTCACCATGTCAGATGATCCCCATTTTCATCAGGACTCGCCGTCATCCATTCCTTCATAAAACATCGTTTAGCTGGCTGCCAGAGATTCTCTCCTTGCAGCCCATGTTTTACCACAGTATAGACACATTCTCTCTAGCAGCATGGGGGCGAGATTATTCCATTAAAATATCTTCACATAACTCACGCGTTCATCAATTGATTTGTCAATGTGACCGGAGCTGACAGATTCTCATTTTCCACGCCCAACTGAACGCAAACATCCAACACTTTAAAAAGTCGTACTCAGGACACGTCCATTCGTTTACACGTGTTTCACGTTTCCGCTAGAGGCTCCGCCCCGCTGAACGCTTAATAACAGTGTGCACTCAGGCTTCACGCTAAGAGATAGAGAAACAAAATATTCTATTAAAAAGTCTGCGACGGCATGTTTCTAACTACCGAAGACAACCCCTGATAATCTTTTTTAACATTTTCAATTCAATCCAAAATAATGTTCAATTTGAAGGGGGCTCTTGACTTTCATGGAATGAATTCAGATAAAAATGAATGTGACTGTTATCTGCTGTATTCATTGATGATGAAAAATGATTTTTACAGTACAGTTTTACAATGGATTATTTTCCAGCCGCGGGTTTGAGCTAGTTTATTACATGAAGAAGAGAAACTGAATCCTACTCTACTTACATCGTAACAAAATAGTCCTAATGTTGACTGCAGAGAGCAGTCTCCTGTTATTCTTTGCCCATAACTCAAAACACTTTACAACTTATAAACAAAGCTGACATCTCGTTGTAGGATGTCAACTATCAGACATTCCACAAGTTTTATCCACTGTACAAAGTATCGGTCGAAGGACCTAAGTGTTTTCAATAAATATTAGTTGTCTCTCAACTATCAATGGACATTAAATGTTTGATTTCGATAGTGTTAGTTGGTTGGAAAATGTTCTGTTGAATAATTTGGCGATTGAGTTTACTGGAATTCAAGTTTGCATACACTCATTACCAAAAAGAAAATGTGACAAAAGTCTCACAAAAATATCCGGAATTTTTCTGATGTTGTAATCCTAATCCGTTTCTGGAGGAAAGAAAAGGACCCTTTCGAAGTCGAGCGGATCCTCGTTGTGATCAATCCTTAAAGATGGCTTCTTTCTTGGTCGTAGTAACTAACCCGCACTTATCGTGTCCCAGTGTTAACAAGAGTTCTGTGTTTAACTGGTTATGAGGTTTCAAACTCACTGATGCTACGAATGGCACAAAAGAAAAATAGCGTTGAAGCAGTAAATTTCTTCGAAGCTACGACGTAAAGTCTTATGAATATTGATTCATACTGTCCTTTTTTGTTTATCGGAAGAAAATTCGAACATGGCGAATAATCACATGTGCTATTCGAACCGAAAATTCGAATTTGAATCATTAAATGATCTTCAAAATTACAGGTTATCCTACATACAAGGAAAAAATAAAGAGAAGGCCAGGTGGTAGATCAGAGGTTATATACAATTATGTGCAACGTCCTTTCATCCACATGTCATGGGAAAAAGAAGAGGCTAAAAGTCGTCATGTAGACTTCCAATGCGTTAAATCGAAGAGCGTCACCAATTTAGCGGAGGCAGCAGCTGATCCTGCTTTTGATCTAGACGCTGGAGGTAACCCGATAACAGCACCTATTCCTGCTGATCCTGCCCCCTACATGCTTCAAGGAGACCCTGATGAGGGCGAATTACCAAATTCGCAAAACGACCCAAATTAAATTACATTTTTATAATCGCAATGTTTCAGTTTCATTTTTCCTATTTCCAAACATTATATTTCCTTTTTTCAAGAAATTTAGATTAGATCACTGATAATTAACTCCTGACATCTAAACAGTGAAATTTTTTTTTATTCAGTCTTTTAATTGTGAGTATACCAATATCTCGTTGTGATAATCGTGTTTGAATAAAATTGAAGAATATTCAATATCGAGAAACAATAATTAATCCAATTGAAGAGTGGAAATTCAAAAGGGTCTAAGTGCCAAAAAATTCGAACTAAGATATTACATAAAACATGTCTCAAACTTATGAAAAAAGTTAAAAAACAAATTCCAAACTTTTCTTCAGTACAAAATACAACATGAAATAAAACTACATAAATAGTTGACCAAAGAAAATAAAAACAAGAATGAAAAAACTAGCCTAAACATTACAAATACTAGAGAGTCCTAAGTGCCAAGAACAAGCAAAAGAAACCTTCTATTTTGATATCTTTCTTTCCATGAGATATTCATAGAAAGCAATAAATACCAATAGAATAGACCCTCAAGTTTCTCTGTTGAAATGCGATTTGGGCAGTTAAGATCGATGTCCAACTGCTTGCGAAATGTTAATCGATCTTTTGCTCTTTTTCAGGACATTATAAAAAGTTGTCCATGGCTCCAATTCAGAAAAGGTCTTCTTGCTTTCTGCTGAAGTTTCTTGTCCTTGTTAATTTTTTATCCAGTATACACAAGAAATTTGTAGTTAAGTTGTATTAATATGCATGTAGACCACCTCAAAAGCTCTCTTATGGCCTGCCTCGGCTATCATCTCTCCTAAATTTTCGGAGGTGTAATTTTTCATGACACGTTTTCTTTTTTCTATTTGGGCAGAATCTCTATCGCAAGTGAGGTAGGTATGTCCACTCTGGATTATCATCCGTACCATTTCTCCTGTGACTTATATTCATAACTTTAATGAGTCCAAACAGAAGTACCCTACTTATCGTAATCTGCAGAATCATAATATTGTTGAAATAATGGGTTCCTCTGATTGTATGACAAGAATTTGCAGAAATATTTACAGCTAACATGAGTCTGGTGATTTCTCATTTAAAATTGTTCTTGTTCAGGTGGATTTTTTTATAATTTGTATGTTGCAAACCACCAACTTTGCATTTTTTTTTTCTCTATTTGGCACTCTCAGTCTCTTTTTGCCGCCTTTTTGCTGCAATATTATCGGCTTGTCTGTCCATTTCGTATATTAACAATATTGATAATCAGGCAGTTAGACCCTTTTAACGTAAAATATATGATGGCACTTGGAACATGCGCAGTTTTTTTCATCAGAAATGATGACTGCCTGGAGCGGATGGCACATAGACCGTTTCGTAGGCTATTGGCCTTGGCACATAGACCCCATAACAAATGAAATCTAAAATTTCGTGAAAGTGGCACTTAGAAACTTTTGAATTTCCACTTTTCAATTGGGCAACTCAATTGATGAAAAACATTTTCGCTTTCCCATCTCTGTTTTGAAAAGAACATCCTGAAATAGCGTCAATTATTGTTATTTCAAAAGCAGCAAAAAACTTGAAGATCATCGTAGAGTTAGTGCTATGTGGGAAAGACTCTCGTTACAATATAGAAGAAATAATTCTTCATCATTGATCTGAATTAAAGATTGATTTAGAAGGAATTTTTTTAGAATAGAAGAAAAGTCGTGAATAGAAATCATGAGATTTTAACAGTTGAAACATAAGTTATTGTCTATTTAAACTGAACTATCTTATTTCGGGATGTTGATACATAACTATAATGGATACATAATAATTTTCACGGATTGATTATTTCAACTCAATGAATAATCATTATATTAAAAATTATTATGTTTTGTGAGGTATCAACCCTGATTTATTATTATTATTATTATTATCATGTGATCAAAAGTTTAGTCGGAGCTTATAAACTCGAAATATTAAATATGGAAAAAGAAGTCAATAATACTCTATGGTTAGGAATTACAGTAGAAAAAGTGCTGACAAGAAAAAAAAATTTTATCGTCACGAGTGGCACAATTGGATGCCACGGCACCATCTATCAAAACCAATCTTAAAAGCATTCTCACAGATTAAGGCAGGCTATTCCACACACAGAACACACGATTGGTAGTTGAAGTTCTCTCTCTGTGACATTTTGAAATTCGCCTTCGCCAACTTGAACGGATGATCCCGCAGTGGACTGTTGGGATTCATATCAATATGATCATAGATATAGGAGTCATATTTATATGAAGAACCTATGAAGGTGTAATAAAAACTTATGATTCATATTGCCTTATTACACAGTCATAGGTTCTTCAAATAAATATGACTCCTATATCTATGATATAATGATATAATATGATTGTGAATACCTAAAGTCCAGAATAGCCCACTTATACTCTTTTAGTGGCAACTACCACTCCCGACAGCAGTCTCTCAATTTTTTCAGGTCCTGCTGAAGTTTGTGAGCTGAGTAGTTGGGATTGCCATATAATTTGGTATCGTCGGCAAATTGAGAAAAGTTGGATTTGAGAATCTTTGGCAAATCAGAGATGTAAATAATGAAGTGAAGTGGTCCCAACATCGAACCCTAAGGAACTCCACTCAAAACAGGCCTTGAGGATGGGACGGCTTTGTCAACGCGAACTTTAAACGGTCTATCCGTTATAAATGCCTCAATCCAACATAATAAACGGCCACGAATTCCAAAATGTTTCAGCTTGTGAAGTTTGTGTGTCACACGATCATAAGCGCGTGAGAAGTCAAGATATTCCACATAAACTGACCGGTATCTGTTTCAAAGGCTTTGAGGAGGTTGCTAATCACAGAACGTCCTGGCAGAAAACCATGTTGACAGTCTGGTATAATTGGAGATGGCAAAGTCGAGAACATTGTCGAGAATAATTTTTTTACATATCTTCGCTACGATCCGAACCAAACTAATGGAGCGATAGTTGGCAGCAATATGCCTTTCCTTCTTGAAGATTGGTTCAACCAATGCAATGGTGTAACCAAGTAGAAGGCCGACGAAAGGTTTCGAATGAACATGCGTATATGAGAGAAAGGGGTTATAAAGTGGCGTTGCACAATTCCTTCGGAGGCTGTGATGACCGTAAATTCGGGATTATTTACAAGACATACATCCGACCAACGCTGGAGTATACTGGTCCAGTTTGGTGGTGTTCCACGAGGGCAGCCAGCGATATTCTCGAGTCCACTCAGCGATGGGCTACTCGTGCTCACTATGGCCCGACGCGACCTTCATATGAACAGCGACTTTCTTCAATGGGTTTGACACTTTTCGAAGAGGGGCGTGTGCGTGGTGACCTGATCTTCTCGTTTCGGGCAATGCGGGGCCACTTTGGAGAGAAGGTTCGCGCTGTGTTTCCTCTGAATAGGATCAACTTGCGAGGTCACATTAACAAACTTAAACGCGAAAACTTCAAGTCCTCCCAGCGTCAACACTTTCTGCCCAATCGCATATTTCACAACTGGAACCGTTTGCCTGAGAACATAGTCCGATCATCCTCCGTCAACGCTTTCAAGAATAGCTATGACAGATGGAAAGCCTCATTGTGAAGTACCCCCATAGGGTTACATTTACATTTATTATTTTTTTTTCTTTTTTATACAGGGTGGCCGGACGATTGACGTCAAAAAAAACAAAACAAGTCCCTCATGTCATGGGGTATTCGAATCACCCCCATGTATGTTATCCGATTTTTCACGGTTTCCGAGTTATGAATTTTTTTATGAAATTTGAGATTTTTCAACTTGAACATCTTCAAATTTTTTTTTTCTAAAAGTACAAGACTTTTCTGATATTTTTTTGTTGTAGATAGATCGCCAGGAATTGTACTTTTATACATAAAATAACCAGCGTCGAAACTCTGATAAAAATTATGAAAATGTTGGTCTCAAGTGAGAAAGTTACGTATTTTGGATCATGATCTAAATTTTCAAATTTAAATTAAAAATGTTAACAGGTTACTTCATGGTTTTAGTAGGCTTAAAAACTGCGCTCAACACTCAGCTTTCAGAATCTTTAAAAAAAAATGGTACTCAACGGTCTAGTTTTGCTAAAATTAGCCTACAAAGTCAGTGAGGTGGAAAAAAATCAAAGAACTAGACGTTTACTAAAAAATTATTTTTTGCCGTTTTAAGATTTTTCTGATCAAGCTATGATAGAAAATGCTGAAAATCAATGAAAATTAGCTTTATAAGAAAAGTTTTAGATAAGAAAAAAAAAGGTATGGCAATAAATCACACATCATGTAGATAAAAAGAAATTTATTTATAAAATTTACAATAGGTTTTCAAAGTGGCTACCTCGAGCCTCAATACACATTCTACACCTTCGCAAAAAATTTTCTTTCAGTCGCATTAAACCTATTGTAAATTTTATAAATAAATTTCTTTTTATCTACATGATGGGTGATTTATTGCCATACCTTTTTCTTTTTCTTATCTAAAACTTTTCTCATAAAGCTAATTTTCATTGATTTTCAGCATTTTCTATCATAGCTTGATCAGAAAAATCTTAAAATGGCAAAAAATAATTTTTGAGTAAACGTCTACTTCTTTGATTTTTCTACCTCGCTGACTTTGAAGGCTAATTCTAGCAAAAGTAGACCGTTCAGTACCATTTTTTATCAAAGATTCTGAAAGCTGAGTGTTGAGCGCAGTTTTTAAGCCTACTAAGAAACCATGAAGTAACCTGTTTACATTTTTAATTTAAATTTAAAAATTTAGATCATGATCCAAAATACGTAACTTTCTCACTTGAGACCAACATTTTCATAATTTTTATCAGAGTTACGATGCTGGTTATTTTATGTATAAAAGTACAATTCCTGGCGATCTATCTACAACAAAAAACTATCAGAAAAGTCTCATACTTTTAGAAAAAAAAATTTGAAGATGTTCAAGTTGAAAATTCTCAAATTTCATAAAAAAAATTCATAACTCGGAAACCGTGAAAAATCGGATAACATACATGGGGGTGATTCGAATACCCCATGACATGAGGGACCTGTTTTGTTTTTTTTGACGTCAATCGTCCGGCCACCCTGTATAATGTTTTTTTCTTGTATCTCATTTCGCTTGCCTTTCATTTGTCCACATCTGTATGTATGCACATGTATATTATCTATATTTACAGGTTTGTCCTCAACTCGAATCAATTATGTAATAAATAAATAAATATTCTTCTTCTTTTATTGTGGGCCGCTTGAACGATCAAAAAACAGACAAACCGAAAAAAATCTGTCTTAATGTTTTTAAATTAATTTGTAGGTTCCCTGTGTGGTGTTAACCATTTTCGCGTTAAGCGTATTCAGTGAACAGTCCTTTAAATGCCTATAAATTTCCAACCCTTCAATGACCTCTTGTCTGAAACCGAAGTTACATTGGTGCAGCAGTTTAGCGTTCTAAGACATATCAAACACATTGTTTTCAGTTTTGAGATTGATTTATTGTTTTCAGTTATTCTTAGACTAGCAAGGTGTTCTTTGATCCACGTTTCTAAAGGTCTACCGCTGCTTCCCACACATACCGAGTTACAACCTGCGTTCCGCATTCTAGTCTGTATACTCCAGACCTCTTCAGAGTTGGAATTTTATCTTTGTTGTTTATTATATGTTGGGAGATCAAGTTTTTTGATCTGAACGATACTTTAAAATTAGCAAAACTCTTTAGAATTTTCAAAAATTGAAAAGAAATCCTACCATAAAAAGGTACACTCACGAATTCAGCCCTGTCCGGTTCAGTTGAAGCGACTTGTACCTGTTGGTCATGCTCACATGTCTCGTCATATGTAAGTTTTTGTCGGTACTTCAGGACCAAACCGTCCACTATCTTAGGGTAGAATCAGTTTTCTATAGCTATAAACTTCAAAGTATGTATTTCTTTGTCAATGAGATCATAGTCTAAAGGGGTACTGAACATTCTATGAATGTAGTTATTGAATGCTGACAATTTATGTCTTATAGGATGACAGGATAAGTTATGTATGGTGTGACTAGTTTGAGTAGGTTATATGTCGAATGTGATGGATCCGTTAGTCCTGGTAAAAGTAATGTCAAGGAAACTGAGGGAACCCTCGTTTTCTAGCTCTAGCGTGAAATCTATTTTGTTGTGTAGGTTGTTCAACCAACTATGAAAAAGTTTTAGCTCCTCCAGAGATCCACTCCAACCTATTATTATATCATCTACGTATCTATGCCAGAAGAGTATATACTTCATGAACGGGTTGGCTGAGATGAATATCAACTTGATCTCGAAGAAGAACATGAAGATTTCAGTTAACAAAGGGGAGAGTGGATTACCCATACCGAGACCATCAATCTGGACGTAAATTTTGTTCCAAACACAACTTTGTGAGGTCAAATAGACTATCTGTGATATCATTAGACAGCTCCGGATTGATCAACATATCCCTAAAAATTCGTAGTGTCTGAGCTAGGGTAGTGAACAAATTAGTTACATCAAAAGAGGCCAGAAGGAACCGATCGTCCGCATGAGCGCCCGCAGGGGGAAGGCCAGGGGTGGCGGTGGCCCCCCCTGAGATTTCGATCCCCTTCTTGTTTTTGAGCCAAACCGAATACTGATTTCGCCTGTGCTTCATCAAATCATTATTTGGCCTCCCCTGAGAAAAAATTCTGCGGGCGCTTATGATCGTCCGCAGAGAAACCCTCCAATTTTGGGATTAGTTCGAGACTATTATTTAGGCTATATGGGACTTTCAATTTAAATCCTTAGACAAAAATTTATTCAGGTAATAAGACAGTTTGAACGACAGATTACCAACGAAGGATACCACCGGTCTTGTGGGAATGTTAGGTTAGTGAATTTTAGGTAAACCGTAAACTAGGTTAATGAGAGTTCATAGGTATAAATTGAGAATATTTGTGAGAAACTGTAAAGAAAACATTAGCCTTAGGACCAAAATTTTGAATTGACCTAATATCAAAGATTTAAAGATACCATATCTCCTATCCGATATCAATCAGATTGTTAGTACAATAAGTGACCATAGACAACGAGATATATTAACAGCGAAATTTTTTAATATCATAACAAATTTCGTGCAGAAAGAAACACCACACTCATCAGAATCAGGAAAGTTATACAAAACTACTAAAAGGTTTCTAGAAGAACATCCAGAAATAATAATTGTAAAGTCTGATGAAGGAAATGTCACAACAGTCATGAACAGAGAACATTATGATTAACTATCAGAAAAACAACTGGATAATGAAGATAGTTACATAAAATGAGTTAGTGATCCTAGAAATAGTATCCAACAAAAAAACAAATTGTATTGTTGCAGAAGAAAAAAAAATTAATCAACTTAGCGTTGGCTTCCAAATTGATGTATTATAAAGGAAATGCATTTCAGTTTTATGGCTTACCCAAAATTCATAATGAAATATTGGATCTGAGACCCATTATAGCTTCTATAGAATAACCAAATTCAAAATTAGCAGAATTTGCAAAAGAAATTTTAACCAAATCTTTTTTATTTATTTATTTATCATAGAACTACAAACAGGCAAATTGCCCAATTACATGTAATCACAAATTTATAAATTTCGTACAATCTAAAACTAAAACTAAAAATAAACAAAATAGATATATATACAGGGTGAGTCTTTGACTTTTGTACATATATTCAAATCATAGATTGTTGAGGTCAAAAGAAATACTTTTTTCGTATAGCATTTTTTCTGATTCAGCCATATAAAAGGATTTAGCCATTTTAAACTTTCATAATGAGCTAAGCCACCCCTGGAAATATGACACTAAAATTTTTCGAGCATTAGATCTGCTACCACCTAAACCCTCGAGAAAATGTAGCAGAAATTTAATTCTGCGAATCTTCTGAAAACAGAATTACATTCAGCCAAAGTAACCAGTTTTTTTAATTCCGCTGATATAGATTTTATTAAATCATTAATTATTCAAAGAATGCGCATTTCAAGAGATTTCACGAAGAGAACTTTTGTTTTCCAAAATGGCCGAATATTTATTAAATGGAATTCAACTCACTTCCAAGAGTTGGAATCATAGAATTTCTGCTATAATAATGGAATGTAATGGTATATATTGGTCATAACGAAAAAAATAAAACATGTGAGTCAAATTTTTTGTATTCGTAAAAGATTTGCCACATTAATGAGAACCTATATTATGAAAATCATTTCATTCGATGAAATCATTCACGAGATATATTCGAAAATTACATTTTTTTATGGATTTTCAGCAGCCTGTATCTTTCCAACCAAGCCGAATCGGAAAGAATGGTAGAGACAGAAAGTGTTTTTTCGACCTCAGGAATGTCCCGTTAAAATATATGTACAAGTCAAAGACTCACCCTGTATATATACTATACATAGCCAATCTCCAAAATAAATCCCTCATTAATCTTTTCCTCAGCGTCAACAAAGATATACTAAAAACATCCAATTCCAACTCTAAACAAACAGTGTTAATAGCAATCACCATTCTAGTCACAGGTGAATTTTGAGACAAATTCGTCCGTTTGAAAGGAACATAAAACACATCCTGCGATCTCATTCCCAGACGGGGAATTCTGAATGATAGAACATTCAAAATGGTGGGCACCACGAAAGCACCATTCATTATCTTAAAGATGAATAGAATATCTGCCAACCTACGTCTATCGACCAAACTGAGCATGCGAAAATGATTCCTAGCCTCCGTGTAATTATGGTTTTCTACCGCCATACCACTCCGGAAAGCCGAGCGTCTCAAAAACCGATTTTGAACACTTTCCATTCTACGAATATGATTGAGGCAAAGCTTAGTCTACTTGACACGAAAGAATGGAACAGAATCATCAATGATTTGCTATCCCTCAAGGAAACAGTGTTTCGCAGAATGAAACCGAGCATTTTATTTGATGAGCTGATAACCTTATCAATGTGTCTGTCAAAAAGGAGTTTAGAGTCGAAAGTAACTCCCAAATCAGATATGTAACAGACCTCCTCAAGTTGCTTATTTCCCACAGAAGAGCTCGATCTTATAGGCTTCGTCTTACGAGTGAACGTGATTTTATTACATTTCTCGAGATTAAAAAAAAAGACAGTACTGGAGTAATCGCTCCACATCGCTCTGAAGCAAGTAACAATCCTCAATGCTCTCAACCCTTCTAAAAAACTTCAAATCATCGGCGTATAAAAGGAACTCAGAATGTCGGAAACAAAGGCCAATATCGTTGAGGTAAATTATGAATAATATAGGTCCTAAATGGGACCCCTGCGGCACTCCAGAAGTATTGATGCAGTTATATGATCTGAAGCCGTTTATTGACACGAATTGAGATCTGTTCAAAATGTAAGATTCGAGCCATCTGAGCAGGACACCGCATACACCAACCTCCGCAAGTTTTCGAACTAAGATGGAATGGTTAATTTTGTCAAAGGCCTTACGAAAGTCCGTATACACAAAGTCTATCTGTGCGCGTGAATCAAATCCCCCACTCAAATATTCCAGGGCTGCGTTCACAAACTTACTCAGAGAGTAGAGTAAGAGTATGGCCATATGATCAGAAATATACTTCAATCTTTACTCTACACTCGTCGTTCACAATCTTACTCTGACAAATGTCATTCAAACATGTGAATATGAATAATACTTTTGTATATACATTTTTATATATCATTTTAATATTGAATTGTTGCTATCGTGAATGAATAATAGAAGTTTAAGAAAAGAATTTTCTCTAGTCGTACATTTTTAGCTGTGTCTACTAAGTATAATCTATTTTTCTTTTATTTTAAAAGTAAAGCACAACCGTGTTTTTTTGATTATTGTGATGGAACTGATTAATGTTTTCAGGACGTTGAAATACTTCTAATGAGACAGAAACAATGAAAAAAGGATATTATTGTCTGTAATTTTTTCTTACAAGCAGAAAATTAAAAATGTTATAACATGTTTTGTTTTTTTGTTGACTCTACACCAGAAAAAATTAAATACTTTGTAACAAAAAATAGTTCCATTCAAGGAAGCTAACGAAAAGAATTTAAAAAATATTGTATAAAAGATAAAGCAAAATATGAATGAACCTTGACAGATCTAAACTCTTGAATATAACAAAATATCAACGTAGATTTCTAATCTGGTACGAAAAACAGTTATAGTGGGACTTTTTATGTCTCGATTATTTGAACTTGAAAGGACCACCCTAGGGTCTGCAATACAGTGAGAAACACTTTTCGAAAATCCATTATCTGGTAAAGTTTACTTTGAGCTTCGTTAATTCACTGCTAGCAATTTTATCAAATTTATTAATCATTAAAGTAATTCTTTCCTATATTTCTTTATTTCACAGAATAGTTGTTTCAGGTGGAAAATTAATTGTTTCGTATTTCGTTATTGAGATAAAACAAAACTATAAATTGTACATACTTATTCGAATAATATTCAAATTTCAAAAAGTCTGCGGGAGCAAGACAGAATGAAAATCGTACGTCACAGCTGTCAGAGTATGTATTTACTCTCCCAAATAGCAGATTATGCAGAGCTTACTCAGATGAAGTTTATGAACGCTCACAGAGTATACTCCGAGGAAGGCAAAGTAAGTTTGTGAACGCTTCAGAGCAGTAGCGTAACTTACACCCCCGCAGACCCCGCGGTGCGGGGGGGGCCAGGCGTTGGGGGGGCCCTGGCGTTATGGGGGCCTGGTCTTTGAGAGAAAATACAAATAATACTATCGTTAGAGAATGTGAACATAACCTCAGTTCTGACCTTAATTTCCGAATAAAGAATTGCATTGAAATCAGAGATTCAGGAAAAATTATCAGCTGATCTCCTGTTTCTAGAAAATTTTTTTGATTACAACCAGTTTCCCAGATCTCTCTACTGCTTTAATGTTATTTTTAATATAACCTGTTACTGTAGCAAGTGTAGAGCGATCAGCGATCCTTTTAAAAGTCAAACTTAATAAAGAATTATTTGAGAAGTACAATGACCCAAAAAAGACTTAGCGGGCCCAGTTTGTTCAGAATTGAGAATGAACGTACTGAAAGTAGTGCTGTGATGAATTTATTATTATTATTTATTATTGTTTTCAGTTATATTTCTCGTTTTTTGGTTATCAGTTCAGAACAGTACTGACTTCCGATCCTATCAATTCTCAAATCAAATTAATTCAAATTCCGTAATCTGTCAAATTTCGTAAGTCACACCAACTGCCAAAATACAATACAAAAGTCACTAATCTGAATTTTTATTTGAAAATCGAGAGTATTTTACAAAACTTGACTGAAATAGAGAAAATATCGTCTGACACTCGTAGCAGAAGGCAATTCCAACACTCATGCTATCAAACTTCGTCTTCGTGTTGGAATAGGAGCTGATTTTGCAACTTGTTTTAGAATATTCTATTGCAACAAATAAATCAAGATGACAAGGGAGATTCAACCACTCAAGTTATTTACCCATTTACATCGAGTAATACAGTATTTTTTAGGATTGATAACTATATTTGATATAAAGATGCAATTATGTATATTATTTACTGCAAATTTTGAATAATATTTCAATAAATAAAATATAGAAAGTCATACTTCGAGTAATATTTCGGAGTAATTTTGGTGGTGTTACACCTAAACCATATACTTTTATTAAATAAAGTTTTTTTTTCAATAAATACGCATGCCCGTATGAGGGGGCCCGAAAACTTATTCTGCGGGGGGGGGCCTGGTCGAAATTCGTTACGCTACTGCTTCAGAGTAAGGAGAGCTTACTCTGAGTTAGTTTATGAACGCAACCCAGGAAACATATCAAGTTGGTCTCCACATTTCTTCCCCTCATGAAGCCGTGCTGGTTCTCTATAATTATATTTTTGACATGGTTGGCAAGCCAACCAGACACCAATGATTCAAAAATCTTTGCCACAACCGAAAGAATACATATAGGCCGATAATCCGCTACCAACTCTTCAGGTCCAGACTTGAAAACCGGTATGACCTTTGCAATTTTCCACTCCGATGGAAAAGTAGCCGTACGTAGTGATTTATTAAAAATCAAAGTCAAAGGTACACTCACGCTCTCCGCGCAGTTCTTAAGAAAAATGGGAGGTAAACCGTCTGAACCGGGTCCCTCAGAAGTACTAAGTATATTCAATGATCTTGAAACTTCATCTCTGTCTATCAACACCGAGGCCAGATAGCAAGAGTTAAATTTATTGGATATATGTTCAACATTGGCTAAGTTACCAGAAGACCGCTCATATACGCTATTGAAAAAATCAGCAAATATTTTGGCTATGTCTCTCTCAATTGTTGCTTCTCTTGATTCATATATCATGCGAGCGGGGTATCGACCATGTTTTTTTTCCAAATTTACCAATTTAAAAAGAGCTTTGGTATTTGATGGAATCTCGTTTTCAATTTTTTCAATGAATCTGTGTAATCATATCTAATTAATTGCTTCGACAAAGACCTCAAAACCCTGAACTGATTAAAATCTCCATTACACCCGTACAATTTCCATTTATCATGGAATTTATTCTTTTTCTTGATAAGTTTAATCGTTTGATGAGAAAAATATGACGGATATTTTTTGTTAACTCTGGTTTTTGGAACGTTTTCAGATATTATCAAGTTTAAAGTATTATAAAAATTTTCAACATCAACATCAACATTATTACACAATAGCTGAGGCCAATCAACATCTGCTATTCTATTATTAATAACAATATAATCAGCTGATTCAAAATTATAACGGTACTGTTCAAAAATTTTTTTAGAGAAGTGAATCAGTCCCAAATCTAATGAAAACTCAATCATAGGGTGATGACTGTCCTCACTAACAAAGGAGCAAGTGGATTTCATCAAATTATATATCCTGGATCTTATGATATCAATAATGAATTTCAGACTCTTTTCAATTTTCTAACTTCGTCAATAACAAAATTATACCTGAAGATCATATCTTAGTAAATCCCAACTTACTATTATCACTATTCACTAATTATTATCTTCTTCGTGTCCTTCAATTAGATTTGAATAATTAGTTTGCGGCTTGAGGACTGGCAAATCAACAAAATCCTTTTTGAATTGTCGACGTTTCGATCCTATGTTTGGATCTTTTTCAAGACTAAATTTTTTTATTTATTCATAAACCTTAACTTTGACATGAAATTAACAAACAGTACACTTTGTATATATAAAATCTGCTATTTTGCGGTATAAAAGCAGAATTTGTACACATCATATGAACAACGACAACAAACATAAAAGAAGCTTTTCTTAGAAGCAGCCAGGTACCTCATGACGAAAACTGTTATGAAATACAAATTGTAATTTCATAACAGTTTTTCACTAATATTTCTATAGCGCCTGGCGGAATCACGTGTTCCTGTGTTGCCATTTGATGGCAGCAAATTATTCCCTAGATATGGGGAAAATGCTCCTACACGGCTTTCCCCTCAGTTGCGGCTACTAAAAAATTTTTTTCGCTACGATATAAAGTATAGGCAAATACAATTTTCAACATTTTGTTTGCATATTAGTATCGTTAGCTGAATATTTCAAATCAATGGATATATAAGTTTTTACAATGTTATTTTGTTGATAAATATTTGAAACAATAAACAATACAAATGTCATTGTCCTAAAAGTCTTTAATGCACAGTATATTAGCTTTGTCTGCTCGCACTTTCCTCTTGGAAACTATACTCATTTTTCTGTTTTACTGCATTGTCAGATCAAAAACCGCACCGTCACTGTCTCTGGTTTTACTGCACTGTAACTGTCTTTGGTTTTACTGCACTATAACTGTCTTTGGTTTTACCACGCTGTAACTGTCTTTGGTTTTACCGCACTGTCATATTAGGTACTTAGTCGGGAAACGCACTTCCCTACCAATTATTGTTCTTTTTGATACTTTGGGTGTGTTTCGCATATTGGCACTATCATTATCTTTGATGCTCGATTCTGGTGTCTCGTGTGTCTTAGTATGTAGGCGGGTTTGAGTCTATCAACCGATATGTTCACTTGTTTTTCTTTTATCTTGATTGTAAAATATTTTTTGAAATCGTTGAAGAACCTTGAATGGACCTTCATATGGTGGCTCCAAGGATTTCTTTACTCTGTCGTTCCGTAAAAAGACATGACTGCAGTTGCTTAGGTCTTTATGAACGTAAACTGACCTGGAGGTGTTCTCTTTTGTTGCTATGGGTTTCAGCTGTGTCATATGTTTGCGTAACTCTGCTGCGAAATCATCGGTATTGATTGCTACTGTTTTTGGATTGAAGAATTCTCCAGGAAGGCGATTTGTTCTTCCATACATCAGTTCCGCTATCGAATGATCGGCATCTTCTCTAACCGCTGTTCTCAGTCCTAACAAAACTGTTGGTAAGGATTCGGTCCAACTCAGATTATTATGGGCTCTGATTGCTGCTTTGAGGGTTCTATGAAGTCTTTCTATTTTTCCATTTGCTTGAGGATGATATGGTGTTGTATGCTTCAGTGATGTCCCACAGAGTGCCGTTAGATTTTTGGAAAGCTGGCTCTCGAATTGTCTTCCCTGGTCGGTAACGATTGTCGCTGGTGTCCCAAATCTAGCAATCCAATTTGGTGTCCCAAATCTAGCAATCCAATTTTTATAAAGAGATCTCGCGACTGTATCTGCATTCATGTTTTCCATTGGTATGACTTCCATCCATCCACTGAAACGGTCAATACAAGTCAAATAGAAGTACTTGTTTCTGGAAGGTGGTAATGGTAATCTAGCAATCCAATTTTTATAAAGAGATCTCGCGACTGTATCTGCATTCATGTTTTCAATTGGTATGACTTCCATCCATCCACTGAAAACGGTCAATACAAGTCAAATAGAAGTACTTGTTTCTGGAAGGTGGTAATGGTCCGATAATATCGAGTTTTTTTGAGAAAAATTCAATGGGTTTCCAGCCAGCAGATTCTAACTTCGGTTCTAACTGCTGTAGTACTGCTCCTACTGATTTGTCTGATGCATCTGTGAATAATGCTATTTGACCATCAGGATTCGGGAAACTTAATACTGTGGCGTTTATCAAACTCTCTTTGCATTTATTGAACTGTGCTTCAGCCTCAGGTGTCCAATCAATTAAACGATGGTCATTCTTTTTTAAACCTTTGGAATATTCATGTAAAATGGCTTGAATTTCAGCTGCATTTTTAATATATCTGCGATAAAAATTAATCATTCCTAAGAATGTTCGCAGTTCACACACTGTTCGTGGTTTTTTATGATTCTTGATAGCTTCTACTTTCCCTGGTAGGGGTGTTGTTCCGTTTGCAGTAATTCTGTAGCCTAAAAAATCGATTTCTGTTGTTGGAATTATTGATTTGGACATATTTATTCGCAGTCCATATTGTCTTAATCGTTCAAAAACAAGTTTCAGGTGTTCTCGATGTTCTTCTTCTGACGAGGACGCGATCAGGATATCATCTATATAGGCAAAAACGAAATTTAATCCGTGAAAAACCTGATGCATAAATCTTTGAAACGTCGCGCCAGCGTTGCAGAGACCAAAACTCATGCAGTTAAACTCGAAAAGACCGAAAGGTGTTATGACAGCTGTTTTGCATTTATCTTCTTCTGCTATGGGAATTTGATAATCAGCCTTGAATAAATCTATTTTAGCGAAAATTTTTGAGTTTGGTAGTATATGATAAAAATCGTCTATCCTTGGAATAGGAAATCGGTCTGGTATGGTCTGTGCATTCAATCTTCTATAATCACCACATGGTCTTATAGATCCATCTTTTTTTGGAACTATATGTAATGGACTTGCCCAATTTGACTTCGAAGGTCTTATTATATTGTGTTCAAGCATAAATTGGAATTCTTGTTTTGCTTGACGCATTCTGTTAGGATCCAATGGTCTCGCTCTGCTATGAACTCTAGGACCTTTGGTATGTATTTCGTGTTTGACATCGTGCAGAATTTTGGTTGGTACTGGATTTGGGGATGTATATGTATATATATATATATATATATATATATATATATATATATATATATATATATATATGTTAGCAATTGTTAAATTTGACCCCCTTGTTCATTTGATGCTAATGTGCGAATGTAAATGTAAGAAGAACAACTCTATGCTTTAAATGTCTGCCACACTTCTGTGTGTCCGAGACTGCGCCAAGGGATTGCTCTCTGTCTCGCTCCCTCTTAGCCTGACCCTCTGAAGAGAAGGTTGTGCAGTTATCTCCGTCTATATACGAGACCACGTGTTGTATGAAAATAAACTACGTTTTTCCCACCGAGTTAACCTTATCTTTGATTATTCCTTCCTAAGATTACATCAGAAGTTGGATTATATTTCTTTTTCGATAAAGAAATTGAGGACCCTGAAGTGTTAATTGTAAGTATTGTGTGAAACTTCGAGAATATTCCAAAAATGGAACACGAAAATCGAATCAACGTCGAAGAAATGGAGAACTGTGAAGGCAATGCTGCTCAACCAACACAATCCACGATGTCCATGTCGGGAATCATGGAAAACCAGATCCAGTTCCAGATGAAAATGATGGAGATTCTTGCGAGTTTTTCCAGTTCTAGGAGTAGAAACGACGAAATGCAGGCAGCTCATCTAACTTTCGCCAAGTTCGACCCCGATACGACAGTCCATTCCGTCCTTGAATGGGTTGAGGAAATCAATCGAATTAAAGACGAAATAGGTATGTTAGATACAGTAGTTGTTTTAAAAGCTGGGGAGGCATTGAAAGGTCGTGCCGCCAAATTTTATCAAAATTGGAAACCACTTGTTAGAAACTGGTCAACATTTTCTAGAGATTTACAGATCGCTTTCCCTGAAAAAGGAACCCCCGCGACTAGACTTGAAAGTTGTATGTCGATAAAAAGCGATAGTTTTAGTTCATTTGTCGAATATGGACATGCAAAATTGAATTCTATAAAAAAATTCTATAATAAATTCCCTTGGGAAATAATTTTAAGTTTAGTATCTCACGATATAGTTAGTATAGAAGTGAAAAATAGAGTCATTTTAAAAGAACCCAAAGATGAAACAGAGCTGTTAAAGATTCTTTCGTCATACGACGCGGACATTCCATTCGTACCTGAGACTTTACCCAGGAATTCTTCTATAAAAAGGCCAGTTCAGGTAAAAAAAGACGCGGAATACAAATTTCACGGTACTTGTAGAAGATGCGGTTTTTTCGGACACAAAGCAGTAGACTGCAGGTCAGCAAAAAGACGGTTTGAAAATTCTATTGAAATTTGTAACTTTTGTAAAATGAAGGGACACAGTGAGCAATATTGTAATGCGAAAAAGAGGGAAAAGAATACACATAATCACACTTTGATAGCCAAAAGCTCGTCTAAAATCTTCCAATATCCTGAAGGTGAACTCAAACACAATGATAGATTCATACAGATTTCATATTTGATCGACACAGGCTCAGACATTTCTCTCATTAAAGAAAGCGTTGCTAGAAAGTTGAATTGCGATATTGTTCCCAGACAAAAACCTATTTCAGAGATAGGAAATGTAGTATTTAAAACCAATGGAACAACAACCATTTTATTTTATAAAGACCAATTAGTTTTAGAAATTGAATTCAACGTTGTAAGTGATCATATAATTCCTCACAATAATATTGACGCTTAGATATTCTCAGAGAAAACGATATCCAACTGAAAGTGAATAAAAACAATGTCGATTTTGAGACTAGAGTCACAACTTGTAAAATTTTCCAAATTAATAGCAATCAGAATTCAGAAAACATCGATTTGTCAGGATTGGACGAGCAACTTAAAGTAAATATTATGCAAATGATCACCGAGGCGGTCAAATCGAAGCCCGAAACAGTCACTACAGGTAAATTGAAAATACAACTGAAAGATAAGAACCCGGTCGCATATAGGGCAAGAAATTTATCCTATCAAGAAAGATTGAAAGTAAGAGATATCATTGAAAGCCAGTTAGAATCAGGAATCATTCGACTTAGTGAATCAAATTACGCAAGTCCCATTGTTCTAGTTAGGAAACGTAATGGAGAAATTAGATTGTGTGTGGATTATAGAGAATTGAACAAGAGAGTCCTTCGAAATAATTATCCCCTACCTAGAATACAGAATCAGATAGACCTTTTGTCTAAGGCGAAATATTACACAAAACTTGATATGAAATCAGGCTTCCATCAGATACAAGTAGAAGAATGTTCAAAACACTTAACTGCCTTCATAACCCCTGATGGCCTCTATGAATATAATCGAATGCCATTTGGTTTTATATATTCACCTTCGTGTTATCAGGCAGCAATTGATAAAGCCCTGGGAGATTATAAAGAAAAAATTGCGCTTGTTTACGTAGATGACATCCTTTGTCCTTGCGAGAAGGCCTTGTCAACCTAAAGAAAATTATTCAAAGATTATCAGAATGCGGTTTCAGCTTAAATTATGAAAAATGTCAGTTCTTTCAAAACTCCATAGAATTCTTAGGCGTAATAATAGAAAACGGGACCATTAAACCAAGCCCAAGAAAGGTAGAAGCTCTTAAAAATACCCCACCTCCTAAAGATGTGAAAGGGATTAGACAATTTTTGGGACTTGCCAGTTATTTCAGACGTTTTATCAAAAACTTCGCCACGCTAGCATCACCAATTTCCTCATTGCTGAAGAAAGATACTAAATTTGAATGGACCGAACAATGCGAAAAGGCTCGTATAGAAATTATAGGTCAACTTATAAAGGAACCAGCTCTTAGAATATTTAATCCTGAATGGGAAATCGAATTACACACTGATGCAAGCTCTATAGGTCTTAGTGGTATATTAATTCAAAAAGATTTAGATAAATTAGCACATCCGGTAGCATATTTCAGTAGGAAAACCACTGCAGCTGAATCAAAATATCATTCGTATGATCTTGAAACGCTGGCAATCGTAGAGGCCACTAGATATTTCAGAAACTATTTATACGGAATCAAATTCAAAATATTCACCGATTGTAATTCTGTTAGGGCTACAGCTTTGAAAAAAGAATTGCTTCCGAGAGTAGCTCGGTGGTGGATTCAATTACAAGACTTCGATTTCGAAATAGAATATCGACCTGGTGAAAAGATGAAACATGTTGATTATCTTAGTAGGAATTTGCCCTGTGAGAACCAAGTACTGGCGCTCTGTAATGTTTCAGGTACCCCGCAGTCGATCAAGGAATGGCAAAGAGCTGACCCCTTCTGCATAGAACTCCTGGAGGAACGTGTACATGAAGAGGGATTTTCAATCCAAGATGGCATCGTTTACTGGCAAGCGAGGCGAACCGATCCCAGCAGATGTTATGTTCCTTCAATGGCTAGATTAGAGACCATGAGACTATACCACGACGAGTCTTCTCATATTGGATTCGACAAGATGATCACCAAAATGAAAGAAGATGTTATTTGGCCTGGGATGAATAAGTCTGTCCGCAAATATGTGAATAATTGTAGATCCTACACTATTGGTAAATCACATACAGGATAAAGATCTGGCTTTTGTCAACTCAATCATGTTCCGACTGAAAAGCTAGATACATGGCATATTGACCATGCAGGCCTGTTAGTGAAGTCTTTCGGCTGCACCCAAATACTCGTTATAGTAGACAGTTTTACGAGATACGTTAAACTATGTCCGCTGAAACAGAAAACGACGGAACACACCATACAAGCAGTCCTTCCAAATGATCGATATGCCCTGAGAAGAATAGGAGGCCAGAAAAGAACAACTGTAGCCGGCCAAGAACAACTAAGACCTTGGCCCGAAGAAGCGACTAGTGATGAGTGAGTGTTCGTTCCAACGAGTGCCACGATGAAGTTGAATATTTCCCATGTCTATCAGATTTTATGTTCTTTAATGTACCCTATGAGATTCTTGCTATATGTTATGATCAAAGCTGAAATTGTAAAAATATTTGGAACTCTATAGCCTTGAAAAGTTAATTCAAAATCATTTCAATTGTTCAAAATTGTAGAGGTCAGTGTAATGAATTTGTGTTCAACTGGCAACGTTTTAAGATAGGTGGTTTAGGAACGTTGCAGTTGATTAGAATTTAGTTTGAACTTGAGCGTTGCTGTGATAACCCGTTACCATTGGGGTACTGTGAGGTTGGGTAACGTCAAGATGATTAGAATTTAGTTTCAACTTGAGCGTTGCTGTGATAACCCGTTACCATTGGGGTACTGTGAGGTTGGGTAACGTCAAGATGATTAGAATTTGGTTACAACTCGAACTTCGTTCTGATAGCCCGTGACTACAGAGTCCTGATGGGTTGGATGACGTTACAGTTGAAGAATTAGTTAATTAGAATTTGTTTGATAGTAGTTGATTAGAATTTGTCTGATAGTAGTTGATTAGAATTTGTTCGATAATAGTTGATTAGAATTTGTTTGATAGTATTTGAATAGAATTTGATTTTGTCGAACATTTGAAGTCAGAGCTATTTCGTTCACAAGTAAAATCCGTGATACTGTGTGTCCTGGGTGTTTTTACTGTGTGGAACGATAGACTGTTTAGAACAATAATATTTGTGTTTGCTGTCGATGAGTGACATGAGATAAATCTTGGCTATAAAGTTCTAATTTGAGCATGAAAGCGGTTGTGGTTTTTTTCTCGCCTGGCTCTTTTTTTTCCCACACATTCATATGCCGCAGCGCGAGCCAGCGCATAAAACAGAGCCATGCTAATTAAATTATCAAATTCTTTTATGTAAAGTGTTAATCCAAATAATGTGGTTTTGACTGTAATAGTAATTGATGTTAATGTGAAACGAGGACGTTTCAATGGTCAGTATGGCCGTGTTAGCAATGGTTAAATTTGACCCCCTTGTTCATTTGATGCTAATGTGCGAATGTAAATGTAAGAAGAACAACTCTATGCTTTAAATGTCTGCCACACTTCTGTGTTCCCGAGACTGCGCCAAGGGATTGCTCTCTGTCTCGCTCCCTCTTAGCCTGACCCTCTGAAGGGAAGGTTGTGCAGTTATCTCCGTCTATCTACGAGACCACGTGTTGTATGAAAATAAACTACGTTTTGCCCACCGAGTTAACCTAATCTTTGATTATTCCTTCCTAAGATTACATATATATATATATATATATATTCTTATGAAAAAGAGAGCTAAAATAATACAATAAATGTTGAAACAAAAAGTAGCTAAGCTGAGGTAAAAAAAGAACAGGGTATCATAACATTCTTCGTATGATACTATAGAATCATACGATACTATCATCACTAGTATCATACGATACTATACAGCCAGGGGAAAAAACCTCAGCCGAAAAAACCTGTCTCCCCGTGAAAAAAATAACATAAAATATTAAATATCAGGAAAATCTTGAAAGACGTCAGTGTGATCATCTTCATGTTATCCGTCGATGGGCTCGGATAAACAGATTCTTCCCAAAACGACTCGCAATTATTAATCTGAAATGAAAAAAGACAAAAGCAGAAAAGAAACCGATTATTCAGAATAACTCAAATGCATTTTAGAAATGCATTTGCTACTTTAAAAAACATCAACATTCAGATTTCTTGGCCAAATGATGTTCGGAGGTTTATAAATATTTATGACAGAAATGTCACAAAATTTGAAAGAAATGAGAAAAACTCCATCAATTTTCCCTTTCCGAATCTGTTGAAAATTACGAACTGATAATTTTTTAACATAACAAGCTAAACTTGTAAAAAATCAATTAATACATAACCTTTCAACTGTCCCCTTTCACGAGGATTTTTTTCTGTTGCCGTGTGGGTTTCTTGCAGAAGAATCACTTCCATACCATGTTCATCAGCTAATTTGGAGACGTAATCACACTTGTCTTTCGAAATTCCTTCGATATTCAAATTCAAAATCCACAAATTCTTACTCTCTGGACGTGAGGGTTTTTCAAACCGGATACGACCTTCCGCACATCAGATGTTTGAAGACCGCTACGGGACCCCAATGAAAGGAAATCATCTCCCATCGTTAAACCAAACATTTTATAACACAAGAAAACAGAATATTTTTCAGGATCAAAAACTACGACATATTCCGAGAATTGGAGATGTAATATCGGAAAACGCTGTAAGAATGTCAGCGAATTCACCAATATTACTCACTGTTTGAATTATATTTTGTTTGTCTATAGTAGCAATATTACCCATGACGTTCAGTTTTGTCAGTCCATCAATTAATTTTTTATCACGTATGTCGATTAATAAATTGAAATTATTGAGAAAATCAGCTCTAATTATAGCTTTACTTGTTTCTGCTATAACAAAAGGCCATTGAAATTGCCTTCTAAGTCCCAAATTTAGTGACAATACTTTTCTTCCAAATGTTGGAATTATTGTACCGTTTGCTGCAATTAATTTGAACTCAGACTCAACTCGTGTTTGCGATTTACTTGCTGGAATTATGGAAACATCAGCGCCACTATCTACTAGGAATTGCCAACCTGTTTTTTTGTCTCTTACAAATAGGCGGAATTGGCGAGATTTTTGAGTGGCAGCAGTGCTATCCGCTTGCTCTACTGCCGATTGGAGTTTTCCGGCGTTTTCCAAGAACATGGTGGTTTACATTTTTCGGCGAAACACCTTTCTCCAAAACGAAAATGTTCATGACAATACTTGCCCTTCGGGTTATATTTCCTACGTCTTCCGCGTTCAGTGCTAGAGTATCTACTCCTACTACTTTCTCGAGATCGGGAATTTCGTCTTGTCACTTGAATTGCCTCAATTTTCCCTTCTAAATTGGCGAATTTTGCGATTAAATCATCTATTCTGGAATAATTTTGACTATCAATTCCTTTAACTGACGAAATTTCGTTCCGTGGATTTATTTCTAAAATTTTATCTGCCATTACTGCTAATTTATCCAAACATTCGTTGCTCACTCTAATAATTTTTTTATTGTGTCCGGCAGTTTATCCAACCACAGAGTTTTGAGAGCTTTGTCGGTTATTTCAGCTCCGGCAAGAGTCTGCATTTTCCTTAATAATTTGCTAGGTTTCATATCTCCTAATTCTTCTCCTGTCAATAAAACTTTCAACTGTTTGTCGTCACTGATTTTATAAATATCGAGCTTTAGCTAAGGAATATTTATCAACAAAATTACCTTGAATGATAGGAAGCCAAAACTTTCTGGAGCCGCCAGGAGGAGGATGAAATTTCACATTAAGGCTGGAATGGCGCCCGACAAAGCCAGGGAAGAAGCCTTAAAACCGGTTGGTCCGAAGGTGTCTGAGAGTCTTCCCACCAAACGTAACCGATCGGAGGACAGCACGCCCAAGGGCAAAAAGCCCAAACGGCAAAAACAAGAGGCTTCACAAGCCCCAACGTCCTCAGAAGCTTCTAAGGCTCCTACAACGGTGGTGCCCACCTACAGCCAAGCAACTGCTGGGATCAGGTTGGGCATCATGCACAAGGAATATCCGGAAGTCCTGCTAGAAGTGGACCAATTAAAGGCCATCAGAAAGGCACTTGCGGATACGATGCTTGCCATGGGAAGGGACAGTACTGTAAGTCCCCAATTTGGCAACGTTCAGAATAGACCGGGATGGCTGGGTATCACATGCCTTGACAAAGCCACTGCGGAGTGGCTGAGAGGCTTGCAGCCCATGCTTAAACCGTGGGAGGGAGCCGATCTAAGGATTGTCGAGGAGGCAGACTTGCCGCATCCGATGATCCTGATTGGATACCTCCCAGAGAGTCAGGACTACTCTAATGAGCAGATACTGACACTCATAGAGCTCCAAAATAAGGAGCTCAAGACCTCCAGCTGGAGGATCCTTCGGCGGGCACCGTCGGGGCCCACCATGCTCGAAGTGATGATCTCGGCTGACATGAGGTCAGTCGAGAAACTTCGGGCAACTGACTGGAGGTTGATGTACCTGTTCGGTCCAGTGAACCTCAGGCTAAAGGGCTCAAAGACGGCGGGGCGAAAGGAAAGGGCACAAGAGGCCTTGACTGCCGCCTCGACGACAGGGAAGCCCAAAGCAGAGGGCAAACCTAAGGCTGTACAGTCACCAGGCACTGAAGAGGCCGGAGTGGCTCAGCCAACCACCAGTTCTGGGAGGAGGACTGCTCCGAAAGGGCGGGAAGGTGAGAGGCCTGGTGGCAGAATAGCTCCGGCCTCCTCCAAACCGCCTGGTGGGTCTTCCAACCCATAATGGTTAGAGGTCTAACGTGCCTTCAGATAAATCTCCAGCACTCAAAGGCAGCCTCCAGTGCCTTATGCTGGAGAACGTCGAGAAGGCACATTGACATAGGGCTGTTGCAAGAGCCCTGGATTAATGGAGGCCAAATCAAAGGCCTCCCAAACAATTTATATCAGATGATATACTGCAGGAGGTCAGTAAACCCAAGAGCTGTATTAATGCTCAGAAAGGAACTTACTTGCCTCCCTCTTACAGAGTTCCTGACCAGGGACCTTGCTGCGGCGCTAGTTGAGGTGCAGATTGGGAGCGGCAGGAGGCAGCTGATTGTTGCCTCGGGCTATTTCCCGGGTGACGCCGTCAACCCTCCACCAGAGGAGGTTCAACGCCTCGTGGAATGGTGCCGAAGCAAGCAGAAACAATTGATTCTGGGCTGCGATGCGAATGCACACCATCTAGTATGGGGAAGCACGGATACAAATAGTAGAGGTGAGGATTTGCTTGATTATCTATTTTCTCATAATGTTGAAATAGCGAATGTGGGTAACAGTCCGACCTTTATGAACGCGATTAGAAGGGAAGTAATAGACCTAACGCTGGCTACGCCATATATTGCAGATATGGTCAAAGGCTGGAGGGTCTTGAATGAACCATCCATGTCGGACCATATGGCAATAGAATTCGAAATCGAAGCGATTGCTTCGACAAATGTTATGTGCAGAATACCCAGATAAACCGATTGGGAACTTTATGTAGCCCATCTGAGGTCAGAACTGGAAGGCTCTGCATACAACATAAGCTCTATAGAAGAGCTCGAAAATGCTTCTGCTCACTTTGCGTCGTGTCTGCAAGGAGCATATGAAAGAAGCTGTCCACTCAGGAAGAAAACGATCCAAAGGGACGTTCCCTGGTGGAACAAACAACTAGAAATCCTCAAAAGAACGGCATGGAGAGCCTTCAACAGAGCCAAGCGAGAGGGCAGCTGGGATGCCTATCGAGAGGCTCTGACGAACTACAATAAAGAGGTTAGAAAAGCCGAAAGGCAGTCCTGGAGAAACTTCTGCGAGGGAATAGATAAGACAGCCCCTGCAGCTAGACTTCAAAAGGCACTATCCAAAGATCATTCCAATCCAATTGGCCAAATAATGAAGCCATGTGGGAATTACACGAGTGATCCTGAAGAGAGCCTAAGTGTCCTGTTGGAGACTCACTTTCCTGGCTCTCAACAGATTAGCGCCAGCGATTCAGTCCTTGAGAGGGAATGGATAAGGCCCTCTAAGTGGGACTTTCAGAAAGCTGGGAGATTGTTTACACCAAGAAGGGTTGAATGGGCGATAAAGACCTTTCAGCCCTTCAAATCTGCAGGCATGGATGGGGTTTTCCCGGCCATGCTTCAGAAGGGTGGAGATCTCATTATACCCCCAATGGTAGAGCTTTTCAGAGCCAGCTATGCTTAGGGCTATATTCCTAAATCGTGGAGGAAAGCTAGGGTAGCATTCATACCCAAAATGGGGAGAAGAGGTTCCTCAGAACCTAAATCATACCGACCCATATGCCTAACCTCCTTTCTCCTGAAGACCATGGAGAAAATTGTTGATAATAACATAAGGGAAAACTTGAAGCTCCATAGTAAACAGTTTGGCTATAGGGCGGGTAGATCTACAGTAGACGCCCTGCACCACCTCCTTGTGGACGTGGAAGGCACTCTCACCTCAAAGGAGATTATGCTGGCAATGTTCGGAGACATTGGAGGGGCCTTTGACAATACCCTACATGACTCCATATGCAATGCTGCTAAAAACAAAGGGGTGGAAATCACCACTGTAAAATGGATATCGGCAATGCTGAAAGGGCGAACCGTCACAGCCTATCTGGGAGAAACTGAGGTGACAGTGCTTACATGCAGGGGATGCCCTCAAGGAGGGGTACTATCACCCTTGCTGTGGTGTCTGTGGCATATGCTGACGATCTGGTGGTAACCGTGAGAGGTAGACATGAAGGCACACTGAGCAGCCGCATGCAATCTGCCCTCAGGATAATTGAAAGATGGTGCGAAGAGGAGGGACTGACAATTAATCCGTCCAAAACCACCCTGATTCCCTTCACTAGAAGAAGGAATCTTAATCTGAGAGCTCTGGTTCTGAATGGACAGACTCTCAATTTCTCTAGTGAGTGTAACTATCTGGGAGTCATCCTGGACAGCAAGCTCAACTGGAGGAAACATGTGGAAAAAACCATTTCCAGAGCCACAAGGGCCATGTGGGCCTGTGAGAGGCTCTTTGGAAAAACATGGGGAATGAGACCAGAAATGGTACTGTGGTTATACACTGCCGTGGTACGCCCCGTTGTCACCTATGCGTCACTAGCATGGTGGACAAAAACCGAAGAGGCCACTACTTGCAACAAGCTGCTAAAATTGCAGCGATTAGCTTGACAGCAGCGCTCGAGGTGATACTCGTTTTGCCTCCCTTACACTTGTATGTAAGGAAATGTAACCTGCTAGAAGCCATCAAAATTTCCCTAAAAGGGAACCTCCTACCCGGAAACTGGGTTGGACATATGAGGATACTGAACCAACTGGACTCAAGCCTCTTGGCAAAACCCTCAGATGTGATGCCAATCACATACGATTTCGAAATGCCATTCGAAACGATCATTGGTGATCGTCATAGTGCAATGAACTTCGTAAATCGTATAGACAAGAAGTCATCCATATGGTATACTGATGGATCGAAAACAGAAAGGGGTACAGGCATTGGGATATGGGGACCCAAAACAAGGATATCCAAGTCCCTCGGAAGTGAACCTTCGGTTTCACAGGCTGAAACACTAGCAGTCTATACCTGCGCTCAAGAGTGCCTTCAAAGGAATCTTGAAGGAGCGCATATTATATATATATATATATATATATATATATATATATATATATATATATATCACCACGGACAGTCAGGCCACTTTGAGATCACTGGAATCATACAGCCAGAAATCTCGGCTGACATATGAATGCCGTAATACCATAAAGCAACTGGCCAGAGGCAACAAAGTGACTCTACTATGGATACCAGGACATTGTGGTATTGAGGGAAATGAAACAGCCGACGAACTGGCGAAGAAGGCTTCAAGGCTGGAGCCTGTTGGACCTGAACCTTTCTGTGGGCTTGGAATAGACCAATACAAGAAAGCGGTCCAACAATGGGAAGCGGCAAACAAAATAACGCTTTGGAGAAATACTCCCAGACTTGCGCAAGCTAAGAGATTTGTGGAATTCTCGTCGACCTACACCAGGAAGCTCATAAAGCTGCCACGAGCTGAGCTTCGAGTAATGGTGGGTCTGCTGACGGGACACTGTCGATATAAATATCATTTGTATCGCATGGGAAAGTCAGCAGATGAAACCTGCAGGCTATGTGGATCAGAGAAGGAAACGGCTGAACACATGGTATGCAAGTGTCCAGAACTGGCGGAACTTAGAACCATTAACATGGGGAAGTCGGTTCTGGATCCACATGAAATAAACCGCCAAGGTTCCTAAGGAGGTCGCTGGGTTCATCAACACCATTGATGGCCTTCTTGGGATTTAAATGAACGAGTTGGGTAAAGAACAAAAGATCCTTGCGGTCGAAGTTCCCGGAAGGCTGAACGAAGCCACAACGACCCCTGTTCATTATAATAATAATATTAATAATACCTTGAATGATATCCCACAAGTTCTCCAGAAATTTCGGTTCTATTTGTTCCACTAAATAATTGATTTTTTTTCCTCTCGAGTAATCCTAGTCCTAGCGATAACAAATTGTGCTTCTATTTGCGAAAACCATATTTCGGGTTTTTCGATCCAAAACGGTGGAATTCTTATGCTGACCACCGCTTGCTCCAGGGCGGCGTTCGGAATCAACGTCGGCAGTAAAACGCAAATAAATCCCAGAGTTACAGTATTCCGAAGTGAAGCGAAACCAGACCGGCGCGCTAGTAGGTTTGTCATCGCATCGCAAACATCTGATTTTGACACTTGGATCTTGGATTTCAAACAGAGATGATTTCAAATTTCAACTGATAAACAATCCTGACTCAGCAATCAGCTCGGGAAATCTGACAGAAATTCATTTCTCATATTTGGCAAATAAAAGTAATATATTACGTAAGTTCCGAAACCTTCAGTGAATTAGGTACTGGACTGATTCAATAATTAATCTGTTTTCAGTATATTCTTACCAAGAAAAATGTAATATTCTCAAACAATAACTGAGAAGTATTCCTCAGCAGGCATATTCGAATAGTTTACCTTGAAGCATTATTTGCACCCTTCAAATTCTGAAAAAGAGTTTTTTCTAAACGAGATTTATCGTGTATTATCTAAGGAATTATATAAGAGGATTTAATTTTTCATATTTGTCAAATGAAAGTATTTTACGTAGGTACCGAAAGCTTCAGTGGATTAGGTACTGGATTGATTGAATAATGAACTCATTTTCAGTATATCCCTACCAACAAAAATGTAATGTAATCAAAAAATAAATGAAAAATCTTCGTCAGCAGGCATATTCAAATAGTTAACCTTGAAGCATTTTTTGCACCTTTCAAATTCTGAAATAGAATTTTGTCGAAAGAAATTTATCGTATATCATCTACTTATTATATCTATCATATTTACTGTTTATTTACCAAGATTTTGATCTAAATAGGATGTAAGGTGTATTAGTCAATATAAAATGTGATGATTGGGTGGTCATCCAATTATCACATTCCATATTATTATTGCAAACAATTACAATTGGGATATAGATTTCAGTAGAGAATTCAAAACGAAAATTGCCTAGAAAACTTTAAAAGTACTTATTTCTTGAGAATTTAGAATTGTTCATATATACTAAACAAATAATAAAACATTAATTGTGAAAATGGAGTTTATTTTTTTTTCTCAGTTTGAGCTCATGAAGCAAAAGAACCAAGAAGAAAACCTTCACTCAAGCAAAAAACTCTTTCACTTGAGTGCTTTTTCCATTCCAATTGAAGAATAGTAATATACATTGTTATTATTATAAAAGTTTGAGAAGGGATATAAATTTGAGGGACAAATATCACATTAGTATATAATTTCATAATGAAAGTCCTTCAAGTTTTTCTCTTTTCTAGAATGCATCTCTTGAATAAGAATTATCTCATCGAAATACTCATATGACGACTTTTCTGAAAGAAAAATGAATATATATGCTTGATAAAAATCTGAAATTATTCTACTACTTCCATTGAAATTAAGTCGCTATCAAATCTCTTTGGAACACACTATTTCTTCTTAGGATAATAAGTTTGTTTTTCTATTCTTTCTTTGCATATTTCTCCGTTACTCTCTATGCGAGCTGCCAGCCATCTCTTCAATTCCTTCATCCAGCAATTTAATGCTCTTCATCAATTCCTCATCAGAAGGCTCTAAAACACCATGAAAATATTCAAGCAGAGCTTGAACTACATTACATTTTCCTCCTCATGATTAAATGATATCGAACTTGGCTTGGACGCTGATTCTTTTATAAAGTAATTGACATCATCCTGGTATGCCTTAAGACTTGTTTTAGGTTCATTAATATGCAACATCATATCTTCATCAGAGTCTCCATCTGAAACAGAATCGCTTCTCCTACCAAACATAAATGCTTGCACAATATAGTTTTGATACTGTTACTAGCATACATTTATATTCGTGTAAGCATATTTTGCAATTCCGCACAATATCCCATTCTGCAGTCTTCATCACAAGAAGTGATGAATGAAACATAATAAAATTTATAGGTGAATACTCTAAAACCCAGAATCAAATTGTTAGAATTTAATCAATTTCATTCTTCACAGGGAAAGACCATGAGTCAACAATTCTTACCAACATTCTCAACATTTGCTTCCATCATGAGGGATTCATAATGTGCTTCCACAGTAACTCTATGGTAATACTTGTTGACTCATGGTCTTTCCCTGTGAAGAATGAAATTGATTAAATTCTAACAATTTGATTCTGGGTTTTAGAGTATTCACCTATTAATCAGAATTCTAGCTTCAATTCTTGATGGACACATTCCTTTAATTTTTGAAGTATCCCCTGTTTTCATTTGACGTACCTTGCTGTTGGAAATATATCCTTAAAAAAAAGTCAAATACGTTATACAAGATTCTCCCACATTATAAAAGAAAAATTAATACCTCTCGTGTCACTTCTATTACAATTATATATAATAATTGTCTCGCCTTTCTTATCTTTTCTAGTTGAATGGTAACAGTAATCCACTTCTTTGTTTCCAAAGTTTCTCCAGACTGTAAATTCTCCGAAATTGGCGAATTGATGACTGGATCGAGTTATCTTAAATTCATGAACATCGGTTAAATGTTTTAAAAGTAACATCGAAAATCCTACTGCATTCTGACATAAAGGACAAATAATGCTTGACGAAGTCTTTCTTGGTGAAAAACATGACATTGCTCTACAGATTTTAGTTAATGTTAAAATATATTTTTCACTGAGTACTCATTTTTTTGTTTCTGCCATAATAAAAAATTGAGAATAGGAAAGAAACGTTCTGATAAGAACGATTGAATAATATAATAATCAGAGCAAATTCAACTCAGGCAAGGCAAGGAGTAAGTATCTTCGTCTCTTATAAATGCAATATTAATATTCAATAACAGAATGACAGATACACCGTTAGGTTAGGTTAGGAGGATCGAAGTTACAAATTTTCCATTGACCTATTATTAAGATGTCTAAAAACATGGTGTAAGCACTTGTCATTTTTTGCATGGATTGACATTCTACCAATTTTGGGGACACCGGCGAAGTTTCGTGGCGGCGCCATCATGTCAAATTTGACATATGGTTGAGGCATTGACCTATTATACTATACTGTATAATAGGTCAATGGGTTGAGGTCATTTTAATGGACCAAATTAGTCGTGACGTCACAAGATGGCGACTGGATCAAAACAAACTTTTGTTACCTGTGTGAAGATAGCTGCCAGCACATAGCTGCCAGCAATCCCGAAGATACCCGAATTGCCGGAAGGGATCAGTGGCGTGCGTTAGTATCGTTGGGCCGCAGAATATGGATTATGAACTTGTATTTTGAACATAAAACGAAATATTGCCTAAATGGCAGCCCAAATGGTATTTGATCAATCGAGAACAATTCAGTTTTGATATTCAGAATTGAATGACATCAAAATAAAAAGAAGATGAAGTGGATTATAATACGCCTTGTCAACAAGCACTTTACGTGGAATATTGTACTTTTTTCAATTTAGAAACTTATGAGAGAATCTTGAGGGGCAATCCAAAATTAAAATGCAAAGGATAAATCTACTTTCTCTGCATAAGATCCCCCGTTTCATCACCTTTTCCGCGAATTTCGCTTTTAAGTTGCCCTTATTTGAAACAATATTTCTCGTTTTTTACTTGTTTTCAAAATAGAAATTTATATGAGAATAGTGGGGGACATCCAAAAATTATCATGCAATAGAAAAATCTACTTGCTCTAAATACGACTCCCTCCATTCCACAACTTTTAAGAATGGTTAGTTTCGTGTAATTAACCTTTTTTGAAATCATATATCTCTTTATTCTTCGGAATTTAGATATGGAAAGTCATATGAGAACTTTCGAAGACATCCCAAAATTGACATGCAATAGAAAAATCTTCTTGCTCTAAATACGGTCCCCCTTATTCAACACCTTTTACGAATGTTCAATTTCGCGTCTAAGTTACCCATTTTTGAGACCACGTATCTCTTTATTCTTCGGGTTTTTGATATGAAAATTTATATTAGAATGTTCAAGGACATCCCAAAATTGATATGCAATGGAAAAATCTACTTGCTCTAAATACGGTCCCCCCCCATTCAACAACTCTTACAAATGGTGAATTTCGCGACTGAGTTACTCATTTTTGAGACCACGTATCTCTTTATTCTTCCGGTTTTCGATATGAAATTTATATGGAAATGTTCAAGGTCATCCCAAAATTGACATGCAATGGAAAAATCTTCTTGCTCTAAATACGGTCCCCCCCATTCAACACCTTTTACAAATGGTGAATTTCGCGTCTAAGTTAACCTTTTTTGAGATTATATATCTCTTTATTCTTCGGGTTTTCGATATGGAAATTTATATGAGAATGTTCAAGGACATCCCAAAATTGACATGCAATGGAAGAATCTACTTGCTCTAAATATGGTCCCCTCCATTAAACACCTTTTACGAAAGGTGAATTTCGCGTCTAAGTTGACCTTTTTTGAGACCACCTATCTCTTTAATCTTCGGGTTTTCGATATGGAAATTTATATGGAAATGTTCAGGGACATTCCAAAATTGACATGCAATAGAGAAATCTACTTGCTCTAAATACAGTCCCCCTTATTCAACACCTTTTACGAAAAGTGAATTTCCAGTCTAAGTTACCTATTTTGGAGACCACGTATCTCTTTATTCTTCGGGTTTTCGATATGCAAATTATATGAGAATATTTGAGGACATCCCAAAATTGACATGCAATAGAAAAATCTACTTGTTCTAGATATGGTCCCCTCCATTCAACACCTTTTACAAATGGTGAATTTCGCGTCTAGTTAACCTTATTTGAGACCACCTATCTCTTTATTCTTCGGGTTCTCGATAGGGAAATTTATATGAAAATGTTCAGGGACGTCCCAAAATTGACATGAAATGGAAAAATCTACTTGCTCTAAATACGGTCCCCCCCATTTAACACTTTTTACGAAAGGTGAATTTCGCGTCTAAGTTACCCATTTTTGAGACCACGTATCTCTTTATTCTTCGGGTTTTCGATATGAAAATTTATATGAGAATATTTAAGGACATCCCAAAATTGACATGCAATAGAAAAATCTACTTGCTCCAGATATGGTCCCCTCCATTCAACACCTTTTACAAATGTTGAATTTCGCGTCTAAGTTAACCTTTTTTGAGACCACCTATCTCTTTATTCTTCGGGTTTTCGATAGGGAAATTTATATGTTAATGTTCAGGGACGTCCCAAAATTGACATGCAATGGAAAAATCTACTTGCTCTAAATACGGTCCCCCCCATTTAACACTTTTTACGAAAGGTGAATTTCGCGTCTAAGTTACCCATTTTTGAGACCACGTATCTCTTTATTCTTCGGGTTTCCGATAAGGAAATTTATTTGCGAATGTTCAAGGACATCCCAAAATTGACATGCAAGGGAAAAATCTACTTGCTCTAAATATGGTCCCCTCCATTCAACACCTTTTACGAAAGGTGAATTTCGCGTCTAAGTAAACCTTTTTTGATACCACCTATCTCTTTATTGTTCGGGTTTTCGATTTGGAAATTTATAGGAAAATGTTCAAGGACATCCCAAAATTGACATGCAATGAAAAAATCTACTTGCTCTAAATACGGTTCCCCCGTCCCCCCAAGGTGTTGAATGGAGGGGATCATATTTAGAGCAACTAGATTTTTCCATTGCATGTCAATTTTGGGATGTCCTTGAACATTGTCATGTAAATTTCCATATCGAAAACCTGAAGAATGAAGAGATATGTGGTCTCAAAAAAGGTTAACTTAGACGCGAAACTCACCTTTCGTAAAAGGTGTTGAAAAAAGGGGACTGTATTTAGAGCAAGTAAATTTTTCTATTGCATTTCAATTTTGGGATGTCTCTGAACATTTCCATATGAATTTCCATATCGAAAACCCGAAGAATAAAGAGATATATAATCTCAAAAAAGGTTAACTCAGGCGCGAAATTCACCATTTGTAAAAGGTGTTGAATGGGGAGGACCGTATTCAGAGCAAGTAGATTTTTCTATTGCATGTCAATTCTGGGATGTCCCTGAATATTTCCATATAAATTTCCATATCGAAAACCCGAAGAATGAAGAGATAGGTGGTCTCAAAAAAGGTTTACTTAGACGCGAAATTCACCTTTCGTAAAAGGTGTTGAATGGAGGGGACCATATTTAGAGCAAGTAGATTTTTCCATTGCATGTCAATTTTGGGATGTCCATGAACATTTCTATATAAATTTCCATATCGAAAACCCGAAGAATAAAGAGATATATAATCTCAAAAAAGGTTAACATAGGCGCGAAATTCACCATTTGTAAAAGGTGCATGTCAATTTTGGGATGTCTTTGAACATTCTCATATAAATTTCCATATCGAAAACCCGAAGAATAAAGAGATATATTATCTCAAAAAGGTTAACTCAGACGCGAAATTCACCTTTCGTAAAAGGTGTTGAATGTTGAATGGAGGGGACCATATTTAGAGCAAGTAGACTTTTCCATTGAATGTCAATTTTGGGATGTCCTTGAACATTTCCATATAATATTCCATATCGAAAACCCGAAGAATAAAGAAATATATAATCTCAAAAAAGGTTAACTTAGGCGCGAAATTCACCTTTCGTAAAGGGTGTTGAATGGAATGGACCATATTTAGAGCAAGTAGATTTTTCTAGTGCATGTCAATATAGTCTAAGAGCCAGCGTTCGGCAGACTTACGGTATTTTAGCAAACTTCATATTAATGTCAGGTATACTATGACACCTACCGTAGGTGAAATGGGGATTCGCTATGCTCGGCGATGGTTCCTTGGAGCGTGGCCGGAAGTCCAAAAACGAGAAAATTGGGGTTTTCAACGTGATAGTAGCATGGCTGCCTTTTTGATATATTGTACTATACACTTTTCTATATCCAACAATTCAATGGCAGACATTTATTCCGGTTCCAAGTGTAATTTCTAGGTTCATGAAACTCGAAAATTTCATAAAAAATAACTTTATTTTAGCAAGGCTGAATATTATGTATGTTATTCATATGTTTATCGAATACACATATATGACGAGGCAGACAGATAGTTCGGTTCTAACGTGCAGGCAGACCACATAATACTTTCGGTGTCGTGCTGATGAGAACGTACGATTCTCTCTGTTTTACTCCTCCATTTCATTATGAACTATTGTTTGAGCAATGCTGCAATTTACACGTGGTATTCATACTATAATCATGTATAAATATTGAAATAAAACAGACAGATATATCGGTTCTAACATATAGGCAGACCACATAATACATTCGCTGTCGTGTTAATGAAATTGTTAGATTTTTACTATTTTACTCTCCATTTCATTGACAACTACTGTTTCAGCAGGTCTGCAATTCACACATGCTATTCAAACTATCATAGTCTGTACACCATAAAAAAAAACACACAGACTTATCTGTTCTAACTTGTAGGCAGACAAAAAAATTCATTCGATGTCGTGTTAATGAAAGTGTGAGATTTTTACTTTTACTTTTTTTCTCCATATTTCAGTGAGAACCAGTTTTTTAGCAATGCTGTAAGTCACAAATGGTATTCATATTTTCATTATGTATACATAATGAAACAAAACAGATAGATATATCGGTTCTAAAATGCAGGCAGACAACAAAATACATTCGCTGTCGTGTTAAAGAAAGTGAAAAATTTTTACTTTTTTACTCTACATTTCACTAGGAAATACTACTTCAGCAGATCCGCAATTTGAACTGGGTATTTACATTATCATATTCTATACAGTGGCGTAACAAGACCTCAATTATATGTGGGCGAGATAAAATTTGCGAGGCCCCTTTATGGAAAAAAGGTTTGCGTATGAAACAACCGAAATGGTCTAACATAAAATATATTAGCACCTCAGAGGTAAAGTGTGTTAAGTCACAAAATGAAAATCAGTGAAAAGAGAGATTTTTCAGTTCAATTATTGTTTCAAAGAATATTTATCGCTATTTTTTAGCCATTGATGGGGAGTGAAATCTGTTTTCCACTAGGTAGAATTTAATTATGTAAATTAAATATTGTAGAAGAATCGTCTGAGAAAAATGTGACTTAACACACTTTACCTCTGAGGTGCTGATATGTGACGAGTTATGAAGTAAAAATCAAATAAAAATTGTCGGCTTCTAGCCTTTATAAACTGCTTAATTATGCCATCAAAGGCCAGCTGGGATGTTAAATCTGTTTCGATACGGAGGGTTGCCAAAGCAGAAAGTCTTTCCCGATATATAGTATTTCGCAGACCATACAGGGTGGGTAAAATTGGTTATACCTGAACTACAACTTTTAAACCGAACGATATAGAAGAAAATGAATGACACATACAGTCGTCTTCTTTGGAGAAACTGATAATGCCATCAACTGCTTTCCTTTATCTTCTTTCATTTTCGAGTTATCAGTCAAAATTGAAATTTGGGCGAATTCAACTTTGGTCATTATCTCCGTTTCTGTTTGTACCAAAATTTTGAAAGAAAAACATCATACAGACACTTTTTTCATAGCAATTAAGCAACTTACTATGTATTTTTCTACGAGGAAAAAAACACAACTTAATATTATAGTTATAGCTCTTGAGAATAAACATAGTACACAACTGGATTGCTATGAAAAAAGTGTCTTTATAATGTATTCATTTCAACACAAACAGAAAAGGAGATAATAACCAAAGTTGTCATTTTGGCCTATAACAAAAGAAGATAGAGGAACGTAGTTGATGGCATTATGAGTTTCTCTAAAAAAGACAACCGTCGTGTGTGTCATTCATTTTGCTTTATTTCTTTCGGTTAAATAGTTGTAGTTCAGGTATCACCAATTTCGCCCACCCTGTACTGAGTATCCCAAATTGCTTGATTTTGGCTGTTTCTGGTACTTCTAGACTGTATAAGTAAAAACGTTGAAAGGAATGTTGGGCTTGATTTTCGTGAAAACACCAGTAGGGGGAACCGCTTCACGATATCTTCATTTGTTTCGAAGATCTAAAAAAATCTTGATATTTTATCGATTTCGAAGATCTGCCATAACTTTTTTATTTTGGAAAATATCTGAAAACGATTAAAACTTTTTTACTCGGACTTAGATTCTTTTTCAAATTTTTCATCTCTTAATTTTTTCATTATAGGTATAAGATGAAAAAATGCGTTCGTTTTTTAAATAAAAAAGTCGTTTTTTCCAGTAGTAGACGAGACAAAAAAAAATATAGTGTATAATTTTCTGTAAAAATAGCCTGTGAATATTCCAATCGTTTTCACATATTTTCGTTAATCAAAATGTTATAGCACATTTTCGAAATCGATGAAATATCAGAATTTAGATATATCCTAAAACAAATGAAAATATCACGGAACGGTTTCCATTTATGGTGTTTTCGCGAAAATCGAATCCATATAGGACCCTTTAAAAATTTTTTCTAGTCGAGAAGTACCAAAAACAGTAGAAATCAAGCAATTTGGGATACCCTGTACGGGTTCATCGCTGCTTTCATAGTCAAATATTCTTTCTGAGTTAGGGCGGTGGAGGTACGCTCTTGTTACCCTCAGGCGACCAGAGTACAGGGTATCCCGAATTGCTGAATTTTGACTGTTTTAGGTACTTCTGGACCAGATAGGTTAAAACTTCGAAAGGTGTCCTGGGCTCGATTTCCATGAAAATACCATTAGTGAAAACCGTTTCACGATATCTTAATTTTTTTTATTTTGAAAAAGGATCGATTTCGAAAATGCGTGCCATAACTTTTTCATTAACGAAAATATATGAAAACGATTCAAATTTTCTAGAACCGCTTTTCCACTGGAAATAAGAAACTATATTCAATGTTGGTATGAAAAGAGTCTTCCGGGCTTATTGGCCGTGGTCTATTAGGAATAATTTCACCTAACGTTTCGCCTACAACTTCGGTAGGCATCTTCAGAGGATTCTCGGTCTAAGGTTGTACCTCGAACGCTGAATTTCTGACACTGCGTCGAGGTGCGTTCGAGGTACAACCTTAGACCGAGAATCCTCTGAAGATGCCTACCGAAGTTGTAGGCGAAACGTTAGGTGAAATTATTCCTAATAGACCACGGCCAATAAGCCCGGAAGACTCTTTTCATACCAGTATATCCGGTCGTGAAAGCCTTAAACTATTCATTATATTCAATGTGTTTTTCTTGTATAAAAAAACATTTTTTTATTTCAGATACGAACGCATTTTTTTCATCTCATATCATAAAACAATTTAAAGATAAAAATAATTTAAAATAATGTCTTATTTCCATTGAGAAAATGCTCGTTGAAAGTTTTCAGATATTTTCAAAAATGGGGTTTTCACGGAAATCGAGCCCAGGACTCATCTCAACGTTTTTACCTATCTACTCTAAAAGTACCAGAAAAAGCCAAAATCAAGCAATTTGGGATAGCCTGAACACTGGTAATCCTTGCATGATTTAGGTTTGTGCTAATATGTTGCGCTATAGAAATTCGATAATTAGGTAAGCTGAGAGGTACGAAATAGAAATCGTCGTCAACGAAGAAAAATAGTCTTCATATAGATTAATCTGTAAATAAAATTATTGATCTTAGAGGGAAAGGGGATCATTGGGCCGCGAGGCCCTTAAGGGCGCGAGGCCGTGGGCGGTCGCCCACGTCGCACACGCCCAGTTACGCCACTGATTCTATACACAACAAAACAAAACAGACAGATATATCGGTTCTAACATGTAGGCAGACAACAAAATATATTCTCTGTCTTCTTAATGAAAGTGTGAGATTTTCACATTTACTTTTTTACTCTTCATTTTTCTGGAAAACACCGTCTCAGCAGGTCTGCAATTCATACATGGTATTCATACTTCCAAAGTCTATATAAAATAATAGAAAACAGATAGACATATCGGTTCTATCATGCAGGCAGACAACAAAATACATTCGCTGTCGTGTTGATGGAAGTGTGAGATTTTTACTTTTTCTTTTTTACTCCACATTTCAATGGAAACCAGTGTTTCAGCAATGCTGTAATTCACACATGGTATTCATACTATCATAGTTTATACACAACAAAAGAAAACAGTCAGATATATCGGTTCTAACATTCAGGCAGACAACAAAATATATTCGCTGTCGTGATAATGAAAGTGTGAGATTTTTACTTTTTTACTCTTCATTTCACTGGAAAATACTGCTTCAGCAGGTCTGCAATTTGAACATAGTATTCATATTATCATGATCTATACACGATTGAACAAAACTGACAGATATATCGGTTCTAACATACAGGCAGACAACAAAATACATTCCCTGTCTTCTAAATGAAAGTGCGAGATTTTTACATTTACTTTTTTACTCTTCATTTCACTGGGAAACACTGTTTCAGCAGGTCTGCAATTCATACATGGTATTCATACTTTCATAGTCTATACAAAATAATAGAAAACAGATAGATATATCGGTTCTAACACGCAGGCAGACAACAAAATACATTCGTGTCGTGTTGATGAAAGTGTAAGATTTTTACTTAGAACCGATATATCTATCTGTTTTCTATTATTTTATATAGACCATGAAAGTATGAATACCATGTATGAATTGCAGACCTGCTGAAATAGTGTTTCCCAGTGAAATGAAGAGTAAATGTAAAAATCTCACACTTTCATTAAGAAGACAGGGAATGTATTTTGTTGTCTGCCTGCATGTTAGAACCGATATATCTATCTGTTTTCTATTATTTTATATGGACTATGAAAGTATGAATACCATGTATGAATTGCAAACCTGCTGAAACAGTGGTTCCCAGTGAAATGAAGAGTAAAAAAGTAAATGTGAAAATCTCACACTTTCATTTGGCAGATAGGGAATGTATTTTGTTGTCTGCGTGTATGTTAGAACCGATATTTCTGTCAGTTTTGTTCAACTGTGTATAGATTATGATAATATGAATACTATGTTTAAATTGCAGACCTGCTGAAGCAGTATTTTCCAGTCAAATGTAGAGTAAAAAAGTTAAAATCTTACACTTTCATTATCACGACAGCGAATATATTTTGTTGTCTGCCTGCATGTGAGAACCAATGTATCTGTCTGTTTTCTTTTGTTGTGTATAAACTATGATAGTATGAATACCATGTGTGAATATTGCTAAATCACTGGTTCATATTGAAATGTGGAGTAAAAAAGTAAAAGTAAAAATCTCACACTTTCATCAACACGACAGCGAATGTATTTTGTTGTCTCTTTGCATGTTAGAACAGATATGTCTATCTGTTTTCTATTATTTTGTATAGACTATGAAAGTAGGAATACCATGTATGAATTGCAGACCTGCTGAGACAGTGTTTCCCAGAGAAATGAAGATTAAAAAAGTAAATGTAAAAATCTCACATTTTCAACAAGAAGACAGGGAATGTATTTTGTTGTCTGCCTACATGTTAGAACCGATATATCTGTCTGTTTTGTTTTGTTGTGTATAGAATATGATAATATAAATACCCAGATCAAATTGCAGACCTGCTGAAGCAGTATTTTCCAGTGAAATGTAGAGTAAAAAAGTAAAAATCTTTCACTTTCTTTAACACGACAGCGGATGTATTTTGTTGTCTGTCTGCATTTCAGAACTGATATATCTATCTGTTTTGTTTCATTATGTATACATAATGATGATATGAATACCATTGGTGACTTACAGCATTGCTAAAAAACTGGTTTTCATTGAAATATGGAGTAAAAAAGAAAAAGTAAAAATCTCACAATTCCATCAACACGACAGCGAATGTATTTTGTTTTCTGTCTACAAGTTAGAACCGATATGTCTATCTGTTTTCTATTGTTTTGTATAGACTATGAAAGTATGAATACCATGTATGAAATGCAGACCTGCTGAGACGGTGTTTCCTAGAGAAATGAAGAGTAAAAAAGTAAATGTAAATATCTCACATTTTCATCAAGAAGACAGGGAATGTATTTTGTTGTCTGCCTACATGTTAGAACCGATATATCTGTCTGTTTTGTTTTGTTGTGTATAGAATATGATAACATAAATACCCAGTTCAAATTGCAGACCTGCTAAAGCAGTATTTTCCAGTGAAATGTAGAGTAAAAAAGTAAAAATTTTTCACTTTCATTAACACGACAGCGAATGTATTTTGTTGTCTGCCTGCATTTTAGAACCGATATATCTATCTGTTTTGTTTCATTATGTATACATGATGATAATATGAATACCATTTGTGACGTACAGCATTGCTAAAAAACTGGTTCTCATTGAAATATGGAGAAAAAAAGTAAAAGTAAAAATCTCACACTTTCATTATCACGACAGCGAATATATTTTGTTGTCTGCCTGCATGTTAGAACCGATATATCTGTCGGTTTTGTTTTATTATGTATACATAATGAAAATATGAATTGAAATGTGGAGTAGAAAAGTGAAAGTAAAAATCTCACAATTTCATTATTAACACGACAGCGAATGAATTTTTTTGTCTGCCTACAGGTTAGAACTGATGTGTCTGTGTGTTTTTTTTTATGGTGTATAGAATAGGATAGTTTGAATAGCATGTGTGAATTGCAGACCTGCTGAAACAGTAGTTGTCAATGAAATGGAGAGTAAAATAGTAACAATCTAACAATTTCATTAACACGACAGCGAATGTATTATGTGGTCTGCCTATATGTTAGAACCGATATATCTGTCTGTTTTATTTCAATATTTATACATGATTATAGTATGAATACCACGTGTAAATTGCAGCATTGCTCAAACAATAGTTCATAATGAAATGGAGGAGTAAAACAGAGAGAATCGTACGTTCTCATCAGCACGACACCGAAAGTATTATGTGGTCTGCCTGCACGTTAGAACCGACCTATCTGTCTGCCTCGTCATATATGTGTATTCGATAAACATATGAATAACATACATAATATTCAGCCTTGCTAAAATAAAGTTATTTTTTATGAAATTTTTGATTTTCATGAACCTAGAAATTACACTTGGAACCGGAATAAATGTCTGCCATTGAATTGTTGGATATAGAAAAGTGTATAGTACAATATATCAAAAAGGCAGACATGCTACTATCACATTGAAAAACCCAATTTTCTCGTTTTTGGACTTCCGGCCACGCTCCAAAGGAACCATCGCCGAGAATAGCGAATCCTCATTTCACCTACGGTAGTTGTCATAGTATACCTGACATTAATATGAAGTTTGCTAAAATACCGTAAATCTGCCGAACGCTGGCTCTCAGTCTAATATTGGGATGTCCTCGAAAGTTCTCATATGACTTTTCATACCTAAATCCCGAAGAATAAAGAGATATATGATTTCAAAAAAGGTTGATTTTTACACGAAACTTACCATTCTTAAAAGTGGAGGAATGGAGGGGGCCATATTATTTAGAGCAAGTAGATTTTTCTATTGCATGATCATTTTTGGATGTCCTTCATTATTCTCATATAAATTTCCATTTTGAAAACAAGTAAAAAAACGAGAAACATGGTCATCTAATAAGGGCAACTTAGAAGCGAAATTCGCTATTAGCGGAGAAAGTGATGAATAGGGGGATCTTATGACGAACAAGTAGATTTATCCATTGCATTTTAATTTTGGAATGCTCCTCAAGATTCTCTCATAAGTTTTTATATCTAAAAAAGTACAATATTCCACGTAAAGTGCTTGCTGACAAGTCGTATTATATATATATATATAACAGTGCTTTATTGCAAGTGCAATTGGCCGTTGACCTGAGGTCCTTCAGCCTTTTACAAATCAACATTACATTTTGCATTATAAGATCGAATATAAAAATACAATTCATCAAATTCTATATGAAAAAAATCAAAACAAAAAAAATTTCTATAAGTTTTTGAGTTTATTTAGTAGAGACTGTGTTGGGTGCTTTCTGAATACTTTCCTATTTCTGTCGTCATGGAATTGCTCTAGTACATCATCAAGATCCTTAAGTTTGTTGAAGAATTTCCTATTCAATCTATCCAATCTGTTTTTTATTGGCTCTATATTGGTTTCAGAGTATAGCAGGAGGTTTGGGGGATTATGTAGAACATTATTTGGATGCCTCATTCTAGTAATAGTTCTGAGTGCTGTAGTCTCGGCCACTTCAAGATTTCTTATTGCAGGTGTTTTGCAATTAGCATATATGGGATGGGCATATTCTAGCAGGGGGCAAGTCGTATTATAATCCACTTCATCTTCTGTTTATTTTAATGTCATTCAATTCTGAATATCAAAACTGAATTGTTCTCGATTGATCAAATACCATTTGGGCTGCCATTTAGGCAATATTTCGATTTATGTTCAAAATAAAAGTTCATAATCCATATTCTGCGGCGCAACGATAATAACGCACGCCACTGATCCCCTCCGGCGATTCGGGTATCTTCGGGATTTTTGGCAGCTATGTGCTGGCAGCTATCTTCACACAGGTACTTTTGTTTACTTCCATTCCTGTGTAATTCGCCATAAGAGGCAAAAGGCTTTCAGTAAATTCGAAATTAAATATAGTTATCGGTGTATTTAAGGGACGAGATTGCTATATTTGGAATCTACAAGAGTTGTAGAAGAGATAGAAGTCAAAAAATTGTTGGTTTTGATTATATAGCATTATTTTTCTTCGTGTAAAGGTAAGTTACCTTCTGTCTTCTCTTCGTTAACCATAAGAGACAAGAGGCTCTCAGTAAAATCGAAATTAAATATAGTTATCGGTGTATTTAAGGCACGACATTGCGATATTTGGAATTTACAGAAGTTGTAGAATAGGTAAAAGTAAAAAAAATTGTTGATTTTCATTTATATTGAATTATTTTTATTCGTGTAAAGGTAAGGCAACTTATGTCTTCCGTTTGTTCTTATAATCCATTCTATTGAATACATTTAATAATGTATGTAATTTCCAAGTATTTTCAACAAGAATAGTGAGAAATATTGAAATAGCGTTCTTTAACGAAATGGATAGAAAAATCTCAAAATATGATATAGAATACATTGAATATGGAATGTTATTCTATCGAAAATCAGACTCGGTAATTTGTTGAATATAAGCTTTTTCATTTAAGAAATGACGTCTGTGGTGGCCCTATCAGACATTTTTGAGAAATTCCAAGGAGAAATGTCTCTTTTCAAGAAGGGAGAGAATGCTGTTGAGAGTGGCCACATAGCTTCGTTGAAAATTTTGAAGGGCAATGTATTTGCTTCGATGAAAAATAAGAGATATTTTGTTGAGGTAAGTTTAAACATTTTATGTATGGAAATGCTTGTGACATTAGTTTTATTTTTCAGATCCACTTTTTTCAAAATGGGAAAATTCGACCTTCGACTTGTGAATGTCCCAGAAGCGAACATCTTTGTCATCACATGGCAGCTCTTCTTATCCATGCTAATAAAAATATCAGCAAAACCGATTCTGTCTGTCAATGGAATAAGCCCTCGACTTTTTCACCATTCTATTGGATATTCCCAAAAGAACCTGTTCCAATGAAAAAACCCATAACATCAATTCAGGAACTTTTCATGGAGTACAAAACCATATCAAATGTTTTGGATACAGATACAGATACAGCGCGATCTACAAACGACATCCCAAACTTAAAACCCCTCTATACTACGAAATACAGCAACAAATGCCTCGAAACCAAATACTTCAAGTAATAACCCACAAAACAATATCAGATGCCCCATGGAACATACCCTCTATAGTTTGTGATGACTCTCTATCCAATACAACAAAACCAGACATGTCTCCCCAAATAGTCCAAAAAGTATTTCTCGAGAAGTTGAACTCCATTAAAAATGACTGTATTTTCTACACGGATGCCTCTAAAACAGAAGATAGTATTGGTTGTGCATTTACTACTCTAGAATACACAAAGAAATTTAAACTTTCAACAACTTGTAGCATATTTACTGGAGAATTATTCGCAATTCATCAAGCAATGAAACATATCGAGGAGAATGCTTGCGTCAACAACGTCATCTGCACCGATTCACTCTCAGCACTTCAGTCGATAAAATCACGTTCTTTATCCAATCCACTAGTCAGAGAAATTTTAGACACCAACATGAGAATCGTCAAACAAAGAAAAAAAGCTGTACTCTTATGGATACCATCACATATGGGAATACCTGGTAATGAAGAAGCTGATCGAATGGCAAACGACGCTAGATATTCGGGTACGCGTGTGAATGAAATAACTAGTTACGACCTAAAAAGCTACTACAAGACCACCGTCATAAATGAATGGAAGACAAAATGGCAGCAAACACCCTCCAAGCTCAGACTGATAGAGCCATCCATCCAAAACCACACTTCGAAATTCATAACCAACAGGAGAGATCTAATAACATTACGGAGATTACGAATCGGACACACCTTAACAACACACTCTTATATATTTAATAACGAAGACGCTCCCAAATGCACATTTTGTAATGCCCAACTTTCAGTTGAGCATATTATAAACCAGTGTCCAGACTTACGGATCAAAAGAAAAACCCATGATGTTCCCCCGAAGTTAGAAGACGCCCTCAATATCAGTAACCCTCAAGTGCGGAATACCCTGGAATTTATCAGAAATATAAACTTTAGAGTATAATTGTTAAGTTGATATCATACTGTAATATTATAATTTGATAATCTAATGTATCATGAACGCTAATGACCCAGTTGTCGGAGCGTATATTTAATTAAAAAAAAAAAAAAAAAAAATGTTTTGGAGCATGCAAAAATGGAACGAAATGTTATAGAGAAGGTGGCAAATGGAACAATTGGCCAACGGGACAATTGCGTAATGGTCACCTCACAGCAAGCAATTTTGGTGTTGTCCTATCATGCATTGAAAAGAACATGTACATATCATAACATTGATGATCAACTCCTTATTCACAAGATAAACTATATATTTCCTTCACTTTCATATTAATTCAGCTGTAGTTTGGCATGCAAACGGTGACGTCAAACAGACCCGTTTAAAAATATTTCGTTATTATTGAAAATTGAAAGTAGGTTTTGGAAATTCTCTCATAGTCCTGCGCTGATTTTCGTTTTTATTACTTTGAAAGGAGAGAAGCTTTCAAAAATATGCATTTTAGCCATCTTCAAAGTGCACAGAAAATATTTCAAAATATTTTTGAACCTACTTTCAACGCCAAAATACAGCTTTAATATTTTCATATTATTATCGTAAATTATTCTAAAGCTTCCCAAACTATGTATTAGAAAGAATACTTGGTAACAAGAGCTTAGAAAAAGTCAAGAGCATTCAATGTGGTATAAGTCAAGAGGCATCAGCAATAAAGTGTTTTGAAGTTGAAATTATAATCAAAAACTTTTGTCTTTTTATTATACTGCATCATTCTTATAAATAAATTACAATCAAGTTATTTTATTGTTTATTTATTAAAAATAAGGAGTACAACAGTATTGTATTACTTGAGCCAATCAAAACTACTATATACAAATTTGAAATTTATATTTTCAATGTAATTCGGAATCAGTTGAGATTAATACAAACTCATAATACTCTTTATTGTAATGTTGGGTTTTCCAAGGTTATCTATTGAATTATTCTATGTTTTGCAAAATTTGCTTCATCAGACAAAGTTATAAAACTTTCAATACAATAAGGAGGAATTGAACATATGAAAAGAAAAAAGTTCTAATATTTCACTTACGTCAATTTGAGATTCTTAATTTCGTAATGTTCAATTATATGAAGAAACTTTTTTAATTTAACTGGTCAGAGATAAATCACACCGTTTTTCTCGAAACATAAAAAAAGCACATTTGTGACTTTGGCTTGACGATAAATATAAAATATATATAAATTATTCTTCTGCACTGGACTCACTCTTGAAGGACTGTTCGTTTTCAGATAAAAGACTATATTGAAGATTCACTAGAGCAGCACATGTCTGAACTATTTTTGAGGAATGTTCTCTCATTGATACTCTTATGAAATCTATGAAGATTTCAATCTTCCAATACCATACTCCACATGAATCCTTGCCCGAGCAATTTGTTGAATCTGTAAAACTTCTTGGGAAAACTGTCTATTATATGAAAATGGTGGTTGATTTACTTTCACACCTAATGGAGCACATAAATCATTGATTAAAAATAAATATGAGTAAGAATTTTGCAATCTTGAGTTATCCGTTTGTCAAATAGGATTTGGTATGGCAGAATGACTTGGCCCTTCTCCAGGATCACTATCATCAATTTTTAACTCTTGCTTCCTGAAAATTGAAAAAAAGGAGCTTCAAAACCATATCATATCAAGTTTTGTTTCAAAACAAACAAAAAGTTCGATTTACTGATCATACCTTCTTTTCTTCTTCTCAGGACTATTGAAATCAAATTTTTTTGAAATATTATATTTAAAAATGGTCGGTCCATTTTCATATTTTTTATCTACGAACACAATCTGTCCTTCTGAGTAAGTTCACGGTCTGCTCTCCTAAAACAAAAGAATGGCATGACTTTAAAAATTCATCTTCTGAAAGAATTCTATATAAACATAATCTGTTTCCATTATAAAGTTTGGTGTTTGGATTTTAAATGAAATGTATTCCATAAATGAAAGTTAAGCCCTGATACATGAATGTTTTTCCACTCTGTCCTGTTAGTCGCAAACTCCTTCGCCTGTTCAGGTTCTTTCCTCTTTGGAAAATTTCTCATCATCCTCAGAGAGTTGTGGTATTTTTTTTTGCTTCTTTTTTATTCTCGACTCCCATTCTTACACTTGTCGAAAGAATTATATGATATATAATTCATGTTGGAGGATGATGAATGATCAGCAAGGCAATGAGCCAGAAATCAGTGGCGTAGTGAGGGGAGGGCAAGAGGGGGCATCATGCCCCGGGCGCTACTCATACAGGGGCGCCAAATGGTTAGCAAAACAAAAAATCGCTGGACTAAGTGGGATTTATTGCAGCTAAACAAGACTCAATCGTTGTGACATACTTTGGAATAATTGAAAACATATGTTTGTTTTCATCACGATGGAAAAATAAAAAAAATTGCCGTGAAAAAAAACTGACAAACGTGAATCTGAAACACAATGGGGCGCCAGAATATAAGCGGTTAGGGATATTGTTGATGAGCTAGGGAAGATAGTAGAACTATTAAAAAAACTGGCAGAGGTACCACTACAAGTGACAGCAGAAGTGAAGCTACAATTCCATTACAAAATAGACTTTTAATTTCATAATTTTAGTTTATTTCTGATTTGAAATCTTAAGGAGAATTGATCGTGTACAGCTCAGATTACAAAGTCCTGGGGTCCTGGATCTGGATTGAATTTTAGATAAGCATTTCATGATCTTGAATCATTAGCGACTGAACTAGTCGAAATTCGGGACAAGCTCTGTAAAGAAGTCAATCTGTACAAAAATGGGATATTGATACAACGTGTGATAAGACGCAGAAAATACCCAGTAAATTAGTTAGAGATGTTGTTTTTTCCGCCGAAAGTGAAATTTCTCGCGTTATGATCATCTCCAATAAGAAATATGTTCACGATTAAGTGACCCTGATATCAAATTTGGATTTTCACTAGATATTGAACATTTATAACAAGGATAATGTTGACAACGACCTTGAAGAAAATTGTAAAAATGTGGGTGAATTTTATATAATACTGTTGTAACGGAAAAGAATTCTTCAACGAATTAGGTGATAGCAAAATTTAACTCCGCACTAGAAAAGAAATTAAATCTTGATCTCCTTTGGAATATCTGAATTTTATAAGCTCGCATATGGAGAAGATATTTTTCCAAACCTGATGAGAGTTTCACTTACACTCTCAGCTTCAATTGCTAGCTGCAACGATCAATTAAAATTACTTCTTATATATCTAAGATCAACGATGGTACGAGATAGCCTGAGTGACTTGGCATTTTTAAGTGTGGAAAGAGAAAATTTCGAGAAGATGAACTTTGATGACATTAATGATGAATATGATTCATCAAAAGCAAGGAGAGTTCATACATAGTAATAAGTTATATTAAGATGTACTATTCGTATATTCTTATTTTTATTAAATTTTTATCTATTAACTTTTTCAAAGTTTTAAAACTGCGTTTCTATCAATATTTCTTCATAAGTATATAAAACGAGTGAATGAATGACGTATATCTTGAAGTAATTCCAGATGATCGTATATACATTTCAAAATCTATTCTTGTTTTCTTTACTCCTTTTTTTGTCCAAAACTTAAAGCCTTGCTTGGGACTATGATTTTATTTATCTTACTTCATTCATTCGGTAATTTGCGAGTGTATTTTACATATAATATTATATGTCATTATGAATTCAGAAGATGATCTTATATACATACATTTTAAAATCTATTCTTGTTTTCTTTACTCCTTTTTTTGTCCAAAACTTAAAGCCTTGCTTGGGACTATGATTTTATTTATCTTACTTCATTCATTTGGTAATTTGCGAGTGTATTTTACATATAATATTATATGCCATTATGAATTCAGAAGGAGGGCGCTAAAAAGGTTTTGTGCCCCGGGCGCGAATTAAGCTCGCTACGCCACTGCCAGAAATATATGCTACTAATAATTAAAGGTGAAAATATTGCATTGGCTTACCTACAAGCTACACTCCATTTGGTGAACAAGTTTTTGTCTTTAGGAAATCTATAGAAACTGCATCCATCTCTTGTAGCGTTATGATTGCAATCAGCAGCGTAGCAGTACGACATTTTTATATGACCAAAACTCGGCTATACAAATGAAAACCAAGTATTTTTTACTTCTACCTCTTCTACAACTCCTATAGATTCCAAATATAGCAATCTCGTCCCTTAAATAAACCGATTACTATATTTAATTTCGATTTAACTGAGAGACTCTTGTCTCTTATGGTTAACAAGGAGAAGACAGGAGGTAACTTACCTTTACACGACGAAAAATAATGCTATATAATCAAAACCAGCAATTTTTTGACTTCTATCTCTTCTACAACTCTTGTAGATTCCAAATATAGCAATCTCGTCCCTTAAATACACCGATAACTATATTTAATTTCGAATTTACTGAAAGCCTTTTGCCTCTTATGGCGAATGACATAGGAATGGAAGTAAACAAAAGTTTGTTTTGATCCAGTCGCCATCTTGTGACGTCACACTAATTCGGTCCATTTCCATAATTGAAAATGAGAAAAATATGCAGAAATTATCTAATGTGGAATAAGAATGTTGAATATTCATTCATAAAAAGTCGAATGCTAATCTAATAAAGGTAGGTAGATTTTAAATAGCCAGTTGTTTTGTTGTTTTATATATCATCTTGGTATAATTTGCAGCGACTTGTTTATTGGTCAGTCAATTATCATCTGCAGAATTTGGTAGATAACTGTTGTTTCTGTTAAGAAGCCATTGAGACAGACAAACATTTACTTTGCAATTTTGAAGTTGTTCATTGGAAAACAACACTTTCACAACTTGATTCATGTTTCCAGAAACCAGAGCAAGTGATGGATGTGGCACCAAAGAAGTTGTTGAGACTCTGCTGCTTGACTGGTGAACAGCCTAGGGTTGCTTAATAGATTTTAATATCAAAGTGTTTTCGAAGTCTGCATCCAGTGCAACCCTTATTGACCTCCCGGTAACCGACCCCCTTATAATCTAATCTCATCATTCATCACAAAGTTATATGGAAAATTGTTGAAGCTTTGAGACAGGTAATATTAAAGGATGCATATTTCAAGGGATCTCAAAAAGGCCTATCAAATCTTTTTTAAGTGAATCATTTTCAGATAACCTAAATTGCTGTTATGGCAATAGCTGAAAGAAAAGTACCAGTTTTTTAGGAGTAGATTGCTTTTTTTGAAGAAGTGATTATCAGCTTGAATTCATAATCCTTGAGAGACTCAATGTTTGTTGATATGCTCAGAGTAATTGGGACTACCAAACAAGGCGAACAGGATTTGTACATGAAAAAGTGATGCCCCAAAATGACAGAGTTCACTCAGTTGGACAACCAATTTAGATAAATACTATAGATGTTGACTAGATCTGTATAATATATTGCTGTATCGTACCTAAGATTTCTAAAAACATCTTAATCATACTGGATCACCTAAATATTATGTGTAGTTAGTTATCTGAGTCCATGATGTTTCAACTTGAAAAAAATCAACTAGGTGCAATTAAGAAATGGAGAAATAGTTTTAAAATAATTTCCAGAAATCTTAAGTCATTATGTGTGCAACGTCTTGTTCCTTGAAATAATTGAATGAAAAATAAAACACTAATTCATTTGAAGTTCTTGCAGGTTTATTCAAAACTTTTCCATACATTAATGTTTCAAGGCATCGACAAAATCGGTTCGTTATAAGCGAAGTTCTTATTAAAAGATAACACATGATTGATGAATCCATTTTTCATATTCAACCATGACCTCAAGCGCTGCTGTAGGAGTTGTAACAAACCATTTTATTGGCATAGATATGTGTACAAATGTAGAATAGCGATTTCATGATAAAGTTAAAACCAGGAGAATATGGTCCCTTAATCGAATAAGAACAGGTCATGATCATACCAATAGCATGCTTTTCAAGTTGAATTCAGTGGAACGAAACCAATAAAATCCATAATGTTTTTATTAAATTTTTTTGTTTTTGACACCTAGCATTCATCTACAAGAAGACATCCATGTTTCTCCCATATTTTCATGTGTCGCGTTTTTTCTTTTAACATATCAAAAACTTGTTTTTGGAATGCAAATGAGCCATCTATGTTTCTGATATATCTGAGAAAATTGAAAATTATTTGTATTATCTTTGTTGGTCAATTTTTATGATATATTTCTTTCAATAGATATTTACCTTGAAAGTGTACTCGGACAAGGTAATGGCAAAATTTTGTTTTCTCTCATGTAATTGTATAGTTTGGAGCTCTTGATTTTCATGAGAATACAAGAATATACCCAATCAATCCCAAAGCAAGGACTTCCCCAGGGCTCTCCTCTATCACCATACTTATACAACATTTACTGCTTGGATATCGACAAGACAAAAGACAACTTAGAATCCAAAACAACTATGAATACCTATATATTACAATTTGCCGACGATACCACCTTAATTGCACATGGCAAAACTATATTGGACACAATGGAAAAATTGAAAAAGATCAAGATTAAAATGACACAATGGATGAATACTTGGAAAATAAAAATAAACCCCAAAAAATCGAAATTTATAATATTCTATCACAAGATCAATCAAAACTCGCCCACAATTTCCCTGGATAATGCAATACTAAAACCTGTACCAAACTGTAGATACCTCGGCATGATAATTGATAGCAAGCTCAACTTTAAGATGCTTGTCAACTCTACTAAAAAGAATACCATTACTAGAGCTAGCCACTTTAGATCACTAACATATAAAGTTCAAGGCATAGAAACAAACACTGCATCCAACATCTACAAAATGATCTGCAGACCCATTTTAGAATATGGACACCAAATCTTGGGGCAATGCAACAAAACTACTAAGAAAATCATTGAGGTAGCAGAGCGGAGCAGTCTACGAAAAATGACAAAAATGAGACATCCAAACAACCCACTTCACAACCCTCGAACCAATGTCTATAGAAAGAACCAACATAGAACCAATAGTGGATAGAATTCATAGATTGAACAAAAGATTTATCCAAAAACAGCACAACATAAACATAATTGAGCCACTTATACACAAGATGTCACCTCTTCAAGTGCCCAAAAGGAAATTACCAGAGCGGCCAACATTTGAATACTTTCTGAGTCAACTCTAGGATCTTAACACTTTTTCTAGTTCATAGTTTTACTTATTGTATTCATGCACATGCTAAATTAATTAATACTATCTAATACGAATGTATAGATGGGCAGGAAGACCTAGGTCGTTAGCCCTTTGAAACATTGTTTCAAAAAGTTTTTTACTACTACTACTACTACCCAATCAAGGGTATAACGTACACCGTTCTTTTTACAGAGACTTGAATTATAGCATGTTGCTACCATTTGCTGCTGCGTTTTTGGTAGATCTTTAATGAAAAATTCGATTTTTCCTAATTCAGTCTTTTCAATTTTCTAATGACAGAATCTAATTTTTTGTTTTGTTTCTTCAAATAAATATCTCTTCTATATCCTTTTTTTGGTATGGTGTACTTTATTTTCTGCATTCTTGATCTATAGTTAAATTTATGCCAAGCCCTGCATTCATTTCCTTTTGCGGAAATAAAAATGTGGCAATATTTACTCTGAACTTTGCATATTTTGCCTTCGTTAAGTATATTGATATATTTTTCCAGATCCTCGACAGTTGTTACACATTCCATTACATCAATGGCTCTATTCAATACTTGAGCCGAAATGGTTTGTTCTGTGAGAACAACTGTTCTCTCTAAGTAAGGCATATTGTTTTGTATTCCTAGTTTAGAGAATATTACATGATATTCCAATTCATGCATACTCCAGTTGAGAGGGAGGTGGATTTTCAAACTATCATTCTTGATCAACAGAAAAAAGTTTGTTATGACATCAAAGTCAGTAACATCAGGAATATTCCGTTGGGGATGCAAGGTTTGGGAAATGGGGAACGGGATCTTGGTGGTTACTACAGGATGAATCATGAACTGGTGGATAAGAATGGTTTTCACTGGAACTAAAAAACAAAATATTTCTCTCAATTTATTTCAATATTACTATTAGTTGAACAGTATCACAGAATGAGGAATTTATTGAAATACAGTATATTTCTCTGGATAACATACCTAAAAATTCAGATAAATGTATTTAAAGCTATTTAATTATTTAATTTTTTAATCTTTTTTGTTCTCAACTGCTACCATGATGTCTGCTTTCACACTTTTTTGTCTTTAGTTGACTCCTACCGTCTGTTTTCGTTGAATTTTGCCTCTCAAGTGTTATTCGAAACATTTATTGATGAGTAAATATATGACTAACATATTAAAAAAAAACTCACATGAGTGAAAGTAATGCATTTTTGAGCAACTTCTGTCTTCCCATGCACTCACTACCAAAATGAGTGGAACAAACAAGGGAAGAAGGAGGAAGATATTTCCCAACAGCATCCATCCACTCTTCGCTTGTCATCCTAAAAATAAAAATATCTGTATATCTACAATGCCTTTTATTAGAATCAGAAAGATATACATGGAGATTGAATAATCATGAAAATCTATAAAGCTGGCTAATACTGCTGCTTGATATTTGATCGAGATCATGAAATCTCTTCATATAACTACATTCATTTTAATCATCCCATGCAGTACTACAATAAGGAGTAATTCTAATGAAGATTAGAAATTATATTTCCAAAAAGCAGTATTCAATAAAATCCATAATTTTCCGATGAAGTACCTATTCTAGTTTCATCATGTTTAGAATATCACCAAGTGTTCTTTCGAATGAGAGCATGAAATTACCTTAGGTACTCGAAAAAGGCGAATGTTTAGGTCTACAGCTCTAGCCTGTCCACATAAAAAGCAAAAAGCCATTTTTGAAGAATGTTCAACACCTGTTTCTTAACACTAATTCAATACTGCGCACTAAATATCTACTTTTGAAAACACAACAGGAACTAATTAAGAATACAACATACAAGCAAAAACGAATTCAAAGAACTAAAATAACCAACTATAATAACAAATACCTAATACAACTCATGAACTATTAGCAATGAGGAATACAAATTTTAAATGACTTGACAAGAATCTGTCAAATAGCGCGCCCTGCAGTGGAAAAAACGAAACTTTGCCGGTATCCCCAAAATTGTAGAAACAAAATCTAATCAGTGCTTACACCATGTTTTTAGACATCTTAGTAGGGGGTGACATACGGTTTGATCGGCTTTCCGGAAACCGGCTGTAAGTTTTATAACGCCTATGTTGCTAGGCAACGTATACTTTGAATTCAAACAAAAACGGATCCTATGTATCATCGTATCATTACATAATAAGTGGTTTGAGAGAAACAATATAAATTGCAATATGCATTTTACTATAGTATTGTGATATGGCAGAAGTACATATCATAGGAGAAGTGAATGAAGCCAAGGATTTCGAGAAGCAGCACATCTTTTGTAAATGGTTCATACAGATAGGTACGTTCCGCACCAAATCTAATCATTATCAATTCACCATTCTGAAATCAATTTTATTTTGTTTGGTGTATCTTCAAAGTAGGTAGGAATCTCATACATCATACTTGTGTTAAGCGGAATATTTTATATTTATGCTTGCACTTCATCCTTTGAGGCCCGGTTTTACAATCGAAGGTTAACTTTAGGTTAAGGAAATTTTGCAGGTTAGGCGTTTTACAATCGCACGAAACGTGGTTAACTATCAGTTAACTTAACCTAGACCGAAAGTGTGGGTAAACCTGAAGTTAATTCAAGAACCATAGAATTGTTCAAAAATGTATATGTATATAACCTAAAAACGAATGTTGTTTCGTTTTTTCTTTGATTCGAAATTTATTTTGGTTGATAATTACACTACACTTCAGATTTTCTGTTAAAATGGATTTAATGGGTTATGATATAAACGCTTATAGCAGTGATGAAGAGGATTATCGTAGACCACTGACTTATTGAACAATGTCCTAAGGTGATCCGTCATAGACCAAATTATTTCGATATTTACGACGATGATGATTTTTTCAAACGATTCAGATTATCAAAAAGATGCGTTTTGGATATTCTCAGCCAAATAGAACATTTGATAGCTCATCCAACTAGAAGGTAGTTAAAATGCAATACTTTTGTAAGTACATTTTTATAAAAAAGATTTTATTTTCAGAAATGATTGTCTATCTGCAAGTCAGCAGCTTCAACTCACAAACTATTATGCTTCTGGATCATTCTTGAGATGTAATGGAGATTTTGCTGGTGTCAGCAAAGCAACTGCAAGTTTGGTTGTGAGACGTGTAACTAGAGCTATCAATACTCTTAAGTATTGTTAGTTTTGATTCTTTAGTATCATACGAAGAATGTTATGATACCACGTTCTTTTTTACCTCAGCTCAGGTTCTTATTGTTTCAACATTTATTGTATTATTTTAGCTCTCTTTTTCATGAGAATGTGGGAGATAGTGGCTATGGAATTAAGCCTTATTTAATTACACCTTAAGCAAATCCAAGGACACCTGAAAGCTTATTTAACGAATCACACATTCATACAAGAAATTTCGTTGAGAGACAGTATGCTCTGTGGAAACGTCGCTTTCCAGCCCTTGCCATGGGAATGAGTGTCAAATTAGATACAGCTCAAGCTGTGATTGTGGCAACAGCCTTTCTTCATAACATAGCATGTGACCAAAAAGAACTGATCCCTCCAGTCAATGATGAAGGAGAAGCTGCTGTAGAATTCACTACAAATGTTGATCTTTCAGAATTTCCCGATCAAAGGCATAATACAAGTACTTCTACTAGAGATACCTTCATAAACATGTATTTCAAAAGATTGAATAACAGAAATAATTGAACTCATGTATGCATAGACAAAACTGTGGAAACATTTATTAAACTGAAATAAAAAACTTTGAATATATTCTTGTATAAATCAATCATCGATTTTAATATTCTGCAAGGCACATTTCTTATCCATCAATGCCAATTTTCGACGTAAGATATTCATTCTAGATACTCCTCTTGAAAATAAAATAAATAAATAGCTGCATTTAAGGCAATTGAGCTAAGTCCTTCAGACTTACAAAATAAATTATGTGAAATAAAAATGAAATTTTGAATTTAGAGGCTGACTTTGCTTTGTCCGTAATTTTTCGAAATTGGCCGCCTCAGATCTTTTGATGAATATGACGTCTTATAAATTTGTTAATGCGTCCGACCTACCATTTAGGTCAAAAGAACCATTTTTTTCTACCAACTTAATAAAATTTAAACTCAACTCATAGTTACGAAACCTCCATCGGTAAAATTATTGTAAAACGCCAGGTACGAGTTAACCATCGAGTGCCGGTAACCTAACCATAAAGGTTAACTTTCGATTGTAAAACCGGCCCTGAGTGTCATCCGCAATGTACCTTTATCTAGTACCTATACCGTGAATACTATTCAAAAAGTATATACAGGGTGTTTCAAAAAAAAGGTGACCATCTCTCTAGGATAGATAAAAAACTAAGAAATAATAGGGGTTTGTTCACTGAAATATGTTCGTAACGCCATCCGTTTTCAAAATACAGGGCGTTGAAAAAGAAAAAAATATACACATTTTTTTACGATTTTGCCGAAACAACTGGCAACAATGTAATGAAATTTTACACGAATATGTTTTGGAATTTGGAAGCTGATAGGATATCTAATGAGTCTGTTTTGATGCCCGACTCTCATAGAGGGCGCTAGTTCGTACCAAGTTATTATGATCATAACTTTTTTAATATTAGATTTATTAAGCTAAATTTTGAGCGATCTTTAACGTCATTCAATTTCGCTTTTCAAATACGAAGATGGCGAGTAACGAGTTAGCACAGCGTGAGCTGAGTAATCTTACCAAAAATAAATTAATAGAAATTATTTTAACAAGGAAAATACCAGGTGATGTGAAGTTAAGTGATTCGACACTGAATGTGTTGGAATTTCTTAAGATTCCGAATTTTGTTGACGCAACTAGTGATTTTGATGTTCAAGAACAAAATATAACCTACAAAAATATGTTTGTCTGAAGTTATCCACGGATTTCCAGCAACGGTTTATGACTTGGGGACTGTCGATAGTCGGCAAGAGCGGAATACAACTGCAGCGTTGCCAGACTTCGAAATAATCCCCAGCAACGAATATCTTTCATTTCAGTCAACTAAATCGTAACAAATGAGTGTATAATGACGTGAATCCTTAGATTCTGTAAAAATAATGGATGTATAGTACAATAAATCATCTAAAGTAAGAAAAGCGGTTACACTAAATTGACGTGATATACCAAGTTTTATGATATTTCTGCACTTTCAATGGCCTCTATTTTCTAAACTACTTCGTGTTCGTTGATGAATTTTTCATTGAAACGTTGGGGAATATGTGAGGATTCGAAAAAACCACATCTTGGAATTTGTACCACCGTAGGAGGAGGGAAGGGGGGTTAATATAACGAGCAACGTTTCTATGAAAATACAGGGTGTTTCATAGAAACGTTGCTCTTTCTATTAACTCCCCCCTCCCTCCTCCTGCGGTGGCACAAATTCCGAGAATTGGTTTTTTCGAATCCTCACATGTTCCCCAACGTTTCAATGAAAGTTCCATCAACGAACACGCAGTTGTTCAGAAAATACAGGGTGTTTCATAGAAACGCTGCTCGTTATATTAACTCCCCCCTCCCTCCTCCAACGGTGGTACAAATTCCGAGATGTGGTTTTTTCGAATCCTCACATATTCCTCAATGTTTCAATGAAAAATCCATCAACGAATATGCAGTAGTTTAGAAAATACAGGGTGTTTCATAGAAACGTTGCTCGTTATATTAACTCCCCCTCCCTCCTCCTACGGTGGTACAAATTCCGAGATGTGGTTTTTTCGAATCGTCACATATTCCTCAACGTTTCAATGAAAAATCCATCAACGGACACGCAGTAGTTTAGAAAATACAGGGTGTTTCATCTAAACGTGGCTCTTTCTGTTAACTCCCCCCTCCCTCCTCCTACGGTGGTACATATTCCGAGACATGGTTTTTTCGAATCCTTACGTATTCCCCACGTGTCAATGAAAAATTCATCAACGAACATGAAGTAGTTTAGAAAATAGAGGCCATTGAAAGTGCAGAAATATCATAAAACTTGGTATATCACGTCAATTTAGTGTAACCGCTTTTCTTACTTTAGATGATTTATTCTACTATACATCCATTATTTTTACAGAATCTAAGGATTCACGTCATTATACACTCATTTGTTACGATTTAGTTGACTGAAATGAAAGGAATTCGTTGCTGGGGCTGGGGATTATTTCGAAGTCTCGCAACGCTGCAGTTGTATTCCGCTCTTGCCGACTATCGACAGTCCCCACGTCATAAACCGTTGCTGGAAATCCGTGGATAACTTCACACAAACCAAAAATATGTGTATCGAAAAAGACCTACAGTGTGCAAACTACGAAATTGAGTGTCAGAAGCGAGTCATTTGCGAGATGGAAAAATCAATTGTAAGTCAAAATAAAACAATTGAATCCCAGGATTACTTATTGAAAATTTTGAAGAAAGAAAACAACAAAATACAAATTTGCGTTGTTGCTGTTACTTCAAAAATCTCACTAAAATCGGGAAGAAACCGTTGGGAAGTCCAAAGAGATAGTATCCACTCAAAACCTTGGTATGACCGTCACTAGTGCACAGACCTTAGATGGGGAAATTCCTAAAAAATATGCGGATGTTGTTTCGGGGCGGAATAAGGAAAGGGTTCTGAACACTGTCTCCGGGAGATCTCCGCAGGAGAAGGGGGGAGACAAGGTTATTTCTGAAAATAAATGGAACGTTGCTATTAAAAAAAGACCAAGAAGAAGAATGGTTGTAGTTGTTGGCAGTGAATCCCAGTCAGAAACAAAGGTGAAGGGGGTACCGAAAATGATTGACCTACATGTATATAGAATTCATCCAGATACGACTGCAGAAGATTTTGCAGATATGTTGAGACCTCATTTTGAGGAAGTAGTAATAGAAGCAATGGAATCGAAAAATCCAGACGTGTACTCGTCCTTTAAGGTGACTACTTCCCAAGATAACTTTGAAAAAGCAATGGATGCAACTTTATGGCCCAAAAATTAGTGTATAAGACGTTTTTTATAGATTCGCAAGAGGAACGATCTGGGAAGGACTTAAAATTTTCCCCAACATTACTTTTTTTGAATGTTCAAACGCTTAACATGAAGAAAATTAGTGAACTCGAAATTGTTTTAGATGAGTTCAGTTCGGTCAAATTTTTATGCTTAAATGAAACATGTCTGAATGAGAATGCAATTGACCAGTTAACAATTTCTGAGTTCAAATTGACAGCTTATTACTGTCGATCCACCAAAAATGGTGGTGGTACAGCAGTTTGGACTCGAACAAATATTAAGGTGAAACAAATTAACTTAGAACAGTATTCTATGGACGGTCACTGTGAAATGTGTGAAGTCTCATTCAGGTCTGAGTATGATAATTTTTTAATTATGAATTGTACTTTTTGTTTCAACATTTATTGTATTATTTTAGCTCTCTTTTTCATAAGAATATATATATTAGACTGTTTCAAATAAATCGACATTTTTTGTTTTCACGAAACCCCCCCCTAATTATCTTCAGGGTATCTAAAAGAGACCTCTATGAAAATATCAGCTTCAAATAATAATATTTAGAGGTCGCTCATCAATTATTTCTATTTTCCCTACTAATAGCAGGGAAAAAATTTCTTTTTTCAATAAAAAATTCCTAGAGCAGAAACCAATAGACGGATTTCATTGTGTGATACATTTTCGTGTAGACAATCAGATACTTTACAAAAATGACCCTTACGAAATTTCGATAAAACGGTCCCTTCAAAAGTTATTCGATTCGATGCTAATATTGAGGTAATTTTGAAGAAAAAAATTATTCAAAAAAATCGATTGTGTTCGTTTTCACGAAACTCTATTTCTAATTATCTTCAGGGTATCGAAAAAAGGCGTCTGTGAAGATATTAGCTCTGAATATTAATATTTAGAGGTCGCTCAGCGATGATTTCTATTTTGCTGTTGATAGCAGGAAAAAATTTTCTTTTTTCAATAAAAAATTTTTTCTTCACGAACCAATTGAGGGATTTCACTCTGTGATACATTTTCGTGTAGGGAACTAGATGCTCTACGAAAATGTTTCATACGATATTTCGATAAAACCGCTCGTTCAAAAGTTATTCGAACTTTTTCTTCAAAAATACCTGTATATTAATACCTTATATTGAGGTATTTTGGAAAAAAAGTTCAAATTACTTTTTAAAGACTGGTTTTATCAAGATATCGTATGGAACGTTTTTGTAGAGTATCTAGTTCCCTACACTAAAATGTATCGTACAGTGGAATCCCTCTATTGGTTCGTGAACAAAAAATTTTTTATTGAAAAAAAAATTTTTTTCCCTGCCATCAGAATCGAAAATAGAAACCATCGATGAGCGACCTCTAAATATTTATATTCAAAGGTAATATTTTCACAGACGCCTTTCGTCGATGCCCTGAAGATGATTAGAAGGCGGGTTGCGTGAAAACAAGTAAAGTCAATTTTTTTGAACAATTTTTTTCTTCAAAAATACCTCAATATTAGCATCGAATCGAATAACTTTTGAAGCGGACGTTTTATCGAAATATCGTAAGGGACATATTTGTAGAGTATCTGATTGCCTACACGAAAATGTATCACACAAAGAAATCCGTCTATTGGTTTGTGTTCTAGGAATTTTTTATTGAGAAAAGAAATTTTTCCCTGCTATTAGTAGGCAAAATAGAAATAATTGATGAGCGACCTCTAAATGTTATTATTTGGAGCTGATATTTTCACACAGGTCTTTTTTCGATACCCTGAAGATAATTAGGGGGGGGTTTCGTGAAAACAAAAAAGTCAATTTTTTTGAATCAGTCTAATATATTATATATATATATATATATATATATATAATTATAAATTGTTTATAGACCACCTACTGGTGATATTGAAATTTTTTTAGACAACCTGAATGCGGTCATTGAAATGTTGTACAAACCTAGTATTAAGTTTATAATCTGCGGTGATTTCAACTCTGATAGTTTGAACGAAACAAATAAATTCAAAAAGATTTCATCTTTCTTGTTGCAATTTGGGCTAGGCAACACTGTTCTCTGGCCAACTAGAGTAACGGCCGATACCATATCGTGTATTGACCATGTTATTTGAATTTTGTTTCAGGTGTAACATGTGTGTTTGATTTCGTATTTTCAGATCACAGATTGATTCTCTCCGATATAAATTTCGGAAAAGTTAATGTTGACAAAATTCATTCAATTTACGGAAGATCATTCAACTCTGAAAATGTAGAATTATTCTGTAATGATTTGCTTTTTGAGGACTGGTCTTCTGTTTATGCGTTTAATGATTTAGAAACTGCTTTCGAAAGGTTTTATGACAAATTCTCATTTCATTTTATTCACCAATTTCCATTATGCAAGAAATATGTTCGCCCAAAACCCAAAAAATGGATAAATGAGGTTGTTAGGAACTCAAGCAGTGATTTACGATTTTTTTATTCCTTGAGTAAAAAGTATCCTAATTTCAAAGATATATATACAGAGAAAAAAAGAACCCATAAATCTCTCATAAGATTTCATAAACGTGTTTATTATCAAAGCCGAATCAAAGAAATTGAAAATTTAACGAAAGAAAGTTGGAAGGTGGTATCGGAGATGAATGGACTCAAACCAAGAAAAATTGAAAATTTAACAATTTCAGAGAACGGCTTCAAAATAGCGGATCACGAAATGGTTGCTAATATGTTCAACAATTTTTTCAGGGAAGCACCCTTGAAGATTGCAGATGAAATAAAAATAAATGACAACAGCAGTAATATTATCACGTCATCTGGTAATAAAATCCTGGAAAGACGGAGATGGTTCTGTTTTCTAGGAGAAGAGTGCCGGCCAACATCAGACTGCCAAATCTGTTTGGTGTGGGGCTGACTCTATCGGAACAGGTTCGATATCTAGGTGTGATTTTGGACCGCAAACTACTGTGGAACAAACATATCGAGACACAAACGAGAAAGGCCAATGTAATACTCTGGTCTACTCGGAGAGTAGTGGGAGGAGGATGGGGCTTCAAGCCCCATGTTATGCACTGGTTGTATACCATGGTGGTGAGGCCTCTCCATGGGCGCCCGCAGGGGGAGGCCAGTATGCGAAAATGATAATGTTCACTTTTTGAAGATGTTATTATTTCTCGGGCTCTGCATAAGAAAGAAAAAAAATTAAAACTTCTTATAATGATATTTTTACGTAGAAGTCAGTGGCGTAGCTAAACATTTTTTCAAAGCATTATTTTTGAGATTGAATTGGAACGGAATGAAATTTTTCATATGGAACACCATGTTTATTTCAACGTCAAACTGTATCACGACCTATGGTTCAATAAATTTCAATTGAAAAAAATATCCCACGCATTTAATCAATATTCACAAGCATTTAATCATTACTTTTTCAAAAACTTGGAACACCATGTTTATTTCAACGTCAAACTGTATCACGACCTATGGTTCAATAAATTTCAATTGAAAAAAATATCCCACGCATTTAATCAATATTCACAAGCATTTAATCATTACTTTTTCAAAAAGCCATGTGATCTAAACCCATTTATTTTATCCTATTTTGAACATAATTTCAAAATATCAATTGAAAAATGGTTTTTTGATGCATGTGTGGAAGAATTCATGTCTTACTTTAAAAAAAAAACAAACAGAAATACAGTAGGCGCTTGATGCCGGTTTATCGGAAATGCCGGATTATCGAATTTGTATGGGACTAGATGACTGCTCAAGGTGCCGCTGGTGCAGGAGCACAGATGAAACCGTTGAACATATACTGTTCAACTGCATCAACCTTTATGAGTTAAGGTCAACACACCTAGGAAACCCTACACCCAGCATTTCCATGGTGAGAGGGACCCCTCCCTGTCGACTCGCAACATTTTTGTTGACGTGTCTAAGGAACTGAGTCTCTTGTTCTACAGGCGGAGGAACAATGGGCCATCAGGCCTCAGTTCTGCCAGATAAGGCACCGCAAATGAAGAAGAAGAAGAAGAGGGGCAATTTCCGACCTTTCCAAGGTCGGCAGGATTATTCCTGTACATGAAAAATACGAAAAACAAGATATGAAAAATTATATACCGGTAACGATTCCATCAACCTTCTCTAAAATATTCGAATACTGCTTCCTTGAGAGGTTGTTGGCTTTTTGGGGAAAAATAATATAATTTCGGACACACAACATGGTTTCTGCTTGCAAAAATCCACAACCACGGCAATGCACGCAATACATGATAAAATTGTTACTAGTATGGATGCGGGAGAATGCTCTGTGAGAATATTTTGCGACCTAAGTAGAGCATTCGATTGTGTAAATCATGACATATTGAAGGCTCGACTTGAGGATATTGGAGTGACTGGTATGGCACTATATTCGGTCAAAACATTTTTGGCAGGTCGTACTCAATATGTTGAGGATCCTAGTTTGCAGAATGGTAAATTGAGGAAAGTGTGTTCTAATACCATAGAAGTCACTATCGGTGTGCCACAGGGTTCACTTGTGGCCCCAATGCTATTCGTGATATACGTGAATAATGTAGACTCGGCTGTATCGCGTGAATTTATAGTTAAATATGCAAACGATAAGTCTGTTATTGTGTCTGGGAAATCACAGGAAGAAATAAAAGATCGGGTATTAACAGCTTTGGTTAATTTGGGATCTTGGTTTGCTGGGAACTCATTTCATTTCAACATGGAGAAGACGCTATTGGTTCAATTTCATAATCAACAAAAAAATTGGATCCTCTTGAAGTTGAGGTTAATCGGGAACGTTGTGTCCAGGTTGACAGAACGAAATTTTTGGGTGTGCATATTGATGAGCATATGAACTGGAAGTATCACTGTGAGATATTAGTCTCAAAATAACATTCATTATGTTATAAATTTAAGAACTTGCGCTATATTCTTACCACAGAGCAACTGATTATGATTTATTTTGCGGATATACAATCTCGTTTGAGATATTTATGGTCTATGCCTGTGGGGTTGGTCTGCGAATGCAGGGGAAGTGTTCCTGGCCCAAAAGCGTATAATAAGAAGTATTGCTGGAGTAAGTACTAGGACATCTTGTTCCCAGTACTTTCTCAAATATGGTATCCTAACTCTATATGGCCTGTATATATTTGAGATGTGTGTATACCGGGTGACACAGACTCATGGTACACCCCCAGAAACTCCTTATTTCTGTAGCTATATTTCTTTCTGAAATATAGAACATTGAATATACTCACTATAGGGCACTTTTTGACATATTCAGAAAAAAAATCTAACTGCTGGTTTTCCCGGAAATCACATCAAGTACCGATTTTCAAATGGGGCACCCGGTATATTATTACATTTTTGAAATCTCTATAATTTTCTTAATCTAATGATGCCTCATAGTTGATATTTCATTCGTCAGAACGCCCATTTTATTTTCGATCTAGAGAGCCTTGAACTCCCTAAAATTATTCCAAATAATCAAAATAATGTTACACTATAGTAATTTCAATTTAAAAAGTATCGTGGTTCGAAATACGTGCCAAAAGAGTAAACCAAATCCTTTTTTCACTCGAAACTCCGTTTTGTCAAATGGTAGCATAATGGTACCATCGGTGGGGTATCCATCCATATCAACTATTTTTCTGTATAACACGATAATGGAGTTTAAACAAGTTTAAGTATCTTCTCGGTTCAATCCAAAGTTGATGTCATTTCCGGAAAAACCGGAAATTGGATTTTTTCTAAATATGTCAAAAAGTGCCCTATAGTGAGTATATTCAATGTTCCAAATTTCAGAAACGTAGCTTCAGAAACAAGGGGTTTCTTGGGGGAGTACCATGATTCTGTGTCACCCTGTATGTTCATATGAATTTGATTCTTGGTCATGAAGTCAATACCAGACAGAAAAATAAAGGTGATTTGCATATCCCTTATGCAAAACATGTATTAGCATATCGATCTCCTAATTTTGCGGGTCCTCGATTTTACAATATGTTCCGGGTGATATTAGAATTTTACCATTGTCTCGCTTCAAGAAGAAACTTAAAGAGTAGTTTTGGGGTATAGAGGTTATTATTTAATTACCAAAAAGGTACTCCTGAATAAACTCGCTACTGTGCACCTTTTCGGAATATTTTGATTTGAAAATTATGGAGTTATAATCGATGCTGGCATAAAGTAATGATGAATGTATTAATTGATCCAAAAAATCACAAGAAAATCTCAAAAAAGGATGAAAAAATTAAAAATGAAAACTCAATTAGAGTAGGTGTTCAAAATGTCCCCCGTTTTCACAAATACACAAATCTATCCTTTTTTCTAAAAAATCCATTAATCTTTTTAACGCTTGGGAGTCAGCTATGAGGTCATTGAAGTGACGTTGAATTCTGTCCGTCAATTCTTGAGGTGAATTTACCCTGTTGCATAATTTTTTTTCAAGGTAAGATCAAACTGTGAAATCTAAGGGTTTGAAATCGCATGACTGAGGAGGCTAATGAATCGGAGCTTCTACACTTTTACCAATCCATCGATTCTGAAAATGGTTACTTAACCGATTATGACACCTTCTATCAATGTGTAGGGTTTCCTAGGTGTGTTGACCTTAACTCATTAAGGTTGCTGCAGTTGAACAGCATATGCTCCCTGCATTCTCCTACTTAGTGTGAATTGACTTTTGTCTCAGCAAGGGCTTTCAATGTTCCCTGACTGTCACAACATATGTATATGTGTTTACCAGAGTAACCTCTGCGGATATTTTCCAGCGTGCAGACAAGAATTGCATACAATTCTGCCTGCATTATCGAGCAGTCCTTCACTAGGGAGATGGACAGTTTGAAGCGAGGTCCCACGATCCCAGCACCAGTCGCCGTAGATCTTACGGAGCCGTCGGTGAACCAGGTAGGGCCTTCAGGTTCAAGTAACCTGTTTGTATTAGACCAATGGTCTCTATCAGGAACAATCACCCGGTAGGGTTCGTCAAAACAAAAGCTACTGAGCACGCGGTCTCCTCTATGGAGAAGGGATGCATTAGCATCTATCACCGATTTGAGAGCTCCCGCATGCCCCCTGAACATCCCATCATTGTGCCATTGTCCCTGTTCCCAGATTCTAAGAGCTGTCTTCATAGCTATCACCTTGACAGCGAGGTGCACAGGCGGAAGACCCAGCTAACACTCCATTGCTGCCGTGGGGGTAGATCTCAGGGCGCCAGTTATACCCAAACAGGCTTTTCTCTGACATTTTGTCATGATGGCGCGGTTGCAGGCCTTCTCTGTTGAAGTCCACCACACCAGCGCTGCATAGTTCAGGAGAGGCCGAACACCAAACAGACTTGGCAGCCTGATGCTGGCAGGCACCCTTCTCCTAGAAAACAGAACCACCTCCGTCTTTCCAGGATTTACCGAAAGTTCGTTCTCTGAGCACCACCGTTCGACCACACGAAGAGTATTCTGCATCAGATCGACAATGGCACTGATTACTCTCCCCCTGATCACAAGGTCATCCGCATAGGCCACAGCAGCGTACCCCGCCCTAGCCAACTCAAGCAGGTGCCCGTCCAGGACAAGGTTCCGCAGCAGATGTGATAAGACACCGCCCTGCGGACATCCCCTGCCCGGTGTGCCCCCAATGCTCGAGCCGCCCAACAGAGCAACAATGCTGCGAGCCGCAAACATAGACCCCGCCCAGCGGCAGAGAACAGGTGGGACACCATGTTTGGTCAACGCCGACCGCATCGCATCAAACGCAGTGTTGTTGAATGTACCCAGAATGTGTCCATTCTTTGTAATGTAGTCCGCCCTCATTACGGGTGACAACCGAGTGAAGAGCAGAATCTGCAGATTTTCCCTGGGAGGGATGTAGTGGGCAAGTCACTAATGCCCCATCCGTTATATATCTTTCTACTACCCTCCCCAACGTCTTGACTAAGAAAGAGGAGAGGCTTATTGGTCGAAAGTCATTCGCTTTTGTATGTGTGGGTTTCCCAGGTTTAGGTATAAAAACAACTCTCACTTTCCTCCAGGAAAGTGGTATGTGTTCTAAGGCTAAACTAGCTCGAAGTATGTGGAGCACCGGAGAAGACAGCACCTCTGGCCTTTTGATAAGAAGTGCCGAAACAAAACCGTCCTCCCCAGCAGCCTTCTAGGGGTCGAATCCGTTGATAGCCAAACGAATTCGAGAATACGTTACGACTTGTGAAACTATCCTCCAATCCTCTCGTGAGGCATGTCGTCAGCATTCACTTTGCGGGTAGCCATTCTCTGTGAAGCATGGGAAGTGAGCCTTTAAGAGATGTCTTAGACTTTCTTCCTCTGAGCAGGTTTTTTTACCCAGTTGGAAGGTTTAGATAGTCAATCCTTGGGGGCCACCAGCAGAGAGTATCTTCTTAGTCGGTTGTCTTCAGGTGCACCGTCTATGTTACTGCAGAAGCTCCTCCAGGATTCACGTTTGGACTTTCTTATTAGTCCTTTGTATCTCCTCAGGGCCAATTTGTAGTCGTCCTATTCATTTTCAAGACCAGATCTCATTGCCTTGTTGAATAGGTGCCTGCTAGTGCGTCTAGCTTTACCTAGCTCAGGTGACCAACATTTCATAGGACCTTTCGGTCTCCGATGCTGTGGTGGACAACTGTTATGATATGCTGAGATTATTGACTCATGTAGCTTCTTTGCAGCCGAGTCCAATTCTCTCGTAGTCTTGGGTATTAGAATTTCCTGTCCTATATTAGCAGAGAGGTGTGTCAGGTAACTGGACCAATGGGTTTTTCTCGGATTCCTGAAAATGTCTGTATCCTTGACAAGACAGCTCCCTTTTATTGTGAAGCAGATATGACAGTGATCTGATAACGAGATCACTTCCGTGGCGACTCGCAATCCTCAATGTAATCAGCGATATGACTACTACACATGGTTATGTCGAGCACTTCCTTAATGCACGAAGTAACGAATGTCGGCTCACCCCTGTTGGGTAGGTTCAAGCTTGTTGCGAACAGAAAGTCATCCAGCGCCTCGCCCCACAGATTGACGCCCGTGCTACCCCACAAAATGTGATGTGCATTAGCATCACACTGAACGAGCAATGGCCAGCCCCTTCTCTCGCAGAATTCAACTAGCTCCCCATCCCTAGATGGTGGTGGGTACGGGGAGTCGTAGGGAAGGTACACCGAGCATACCACTAAGTTCTTTAACAGTCCCTGGCAATTGTGAATCTGGACTTCAACTAGGTCTCTGAAACAGAAATTAGTTAGTAATTGGGCCCTAATATTAGTGGAAGCAAGTACGCACGCCCTTCAACTAATGTCCTCAGGAGCACAGAAGAGCCCTCACCTCGCCTCCTCTAATCCAGGGCTCCTGGATCAGGGCTATGTATGTCTGCATCCCTGCCAGCCGCAACCGTAGAATATCGGTTGGCGCTATGCAGTTGTGCAAGTTAATTTGCGTAACGTACGTGTCAGCCATGGGGCAACATTTTTTTTTCGTCCTCATTCCGCGGACTACTACGTCGTACCAGCAGATTCGTGTGACCTGCCAATACGATGAATGATGCGGAGCTCTGCCCTGGCCCCCCACCTAACCCAGCACATTCGCTACCAACGGAACTTTTGGGTTCTGGCAAGGAAGCGAGAGGCAAAGTTGCAGTGGGAGCCCTGGAAGATGTGTTAGGTAGGATAGTTTCCATTCTTTTGGTATCTGCCTAGTCTTAATGCATTTTTGGAAAAGTTTGGTAAGGTGTTCAAATAATTTAGGTGTGCCATATTTTATCAATTCTGCAGGTATATTCCTAGGTCCAGGGCCCGTATTCTCGACAAGTGAGCTTTTAAACGTATACGTCTCAAAACGAACGGTTCAAGTGCGAGTACTTTTCCGGATCGGTATTCTTGATGACCATTCGTTCCATGAAAGGTATACGTTTGAAAACGTGTGATCGAAACAGCTGGCAATACTGACATATTTCACCAATGACATAAATTGTTCGTTGAGGATTATGAATTATAATTGAAAAACTATATGTTGTCTCATGGGAGCAACTTTGACACATGGAAATAATTATTGTCCTTTTTTCTATTTCCAATGTCTAGCTCATATATAGTATCTGAAATTTTCTTCACTATTGAAAAAGGTCCCATTCTTAATTCTTCAAGTTTTTTTCTATTCAATTTAGATTGATTTTCAACATGAACATAATCTCCAATTTTAAATTTATAATTTTTTCTAAACTTGTCGACTATTTTTTTTATTGTATTCGTGATTACGTAAAGAATTTGTATATGCTATTTCCTTATCTCTTGTTAAATTACTCTTTTCAATAGGTTCTGGAGGTTATTTTCGTCCAAGCTCTAGTTTTCTTTTCCTTCTGTTTGCATCTTATTCTGTTTACTAATGTCTGATTCAATCTTTCATTCGAGCCATTTGAAAAAGGACAATCTACTGCTGTAAAAAATTAATTGTATATTCAAATTTTTCATGTGCTGTCTGAATTTTTCCGAATTTATTCCTGGGTATTGATCTGTTAATAATGTTTTAATTGGTCGTTTATCCTGAATTTTATTAATTAATTTAATTAATCTTCGGTTGTTTGGTGTTTGGAGGTACTCGCAAATGCAAATCGGGTAAAATGGTCAACTAGGAGATGGAGGTATCTTTTTTGAAGAGCGATTTCCAGCAAAGCCTCCAATCGTGTCTAAGGACATTATTTCGAATGGTTTTTTTGCTGGGCCGAGTTGTGAAAGAGGGCCATACTTTTGACCTACTCTCGTTTTATTTTTAGAACAGATGTCACATGCTCCACAAACTTCTTTGGCCAGCGAATCCATATTTTGAATGTAATAAAACTTTCAGATTTTTTTACTTAACTTACTAGCACAAATGTGGCCATAATGCTTGTGTAATTTTCTGATTAAATCTTTTCCAAAATCATTCGATGAAATTATTTTTTTGCAATTTGTAGAATATATCTTTCTGTACAACTGTTTTTTTCATGTTATTTATCCTTGAGAGATTATTCTGTTGATCTATTTTTATTTCATTTAATGCCACCAAATTCACTGTTCTTATACATTCGTCCATATTTTCCGTTTCTTCCAAAACTGGGATTCTAGAAAGACAATCGGCTTCTGCATTTTCTTTTCCTGGTTCATATTTAAGCTCGGAAATCGAATTGTGATAGGTAATTCATCATGTCGCCCAACTCTTCATCTGGTCTTGTGCGAAATTCTTTTCCTTCTAATGGCTTGTGATGAGTAACAACAACGAATTTTTTTCCCTTTAGCCAATATTTCCAGTATTTTATTGCCTCCTTAATTGCCAGACATTCTAGAAATATTGCTTTCTTATTCTTTTGATATTTCTTAAATTTCTTGGAAAAATATTCTAAGGGTTTCATTTCACCATTAATCTGTTTTTGTTTAAGAACAGCTCCTACTCCTTGAATTCTGGCATCAGTATACAGGGTCTTTCACGAGGAACCTCACCCATATTTATACGGGAAACTACTGAACGTATTTTCATGAAATTCAGCACTTATGAGTATTTCACGATGCTGATGAAATCTAAAATATTTTCAAGGCATGAGCACCTCCGGTTTTTCCGGAAATGACGTCAACTTCCGTTTTTCAAATTAGAACACCATTTTTTTATTGCAGAAATAGATTCCTTAGAAAATTTCAAGTTATTTTGATGTAACATTTTTCAGTTTTGGTTGGAAAATTCTCTCTGAGCGGGAAAATTCGAAAAAAAAATCGAAAATAGAGCTCCGCTGAAACAAGAATAACTTCGAGGTTTTTGGATGGAAAATTTTCATTTTTGGGATTTTTCAAGATGTAAGATTGATGTATCCACTTTAAAAATCGAAATCGCAATTCATGATACAGGGGGTGAAAAAATCGCTTTCAAAGTTAGGGATGACAAAATCGTGAAAAATCAATTTTTTCAAATTAGAACCCCATTTTTTTATGGCGGATATTGAATCTACGTTAAAAAATAATGTGAGTGTATGCATCACACCCTTGCCCTAAAGTGGATATTTTCTGAGTTATTCACAAAAAACTGTTTTTCGTCTTGAATTTTCAGCTATTTCTTTTCCCTTCACGCCAAAAAGATGAAATTTTCAGGAACTGTTACTTAAACCATGTTTTAGATTTTACTACCCTAATATGCAAGAGAAAAAAAATTACCGGTTGTTCCTAAATAGATGGCGAATTTTGATTCGAATTTGTATCCGAAACCTCTTCATTTCAACTAATCGGCCATCGGTTTTCTCTCCAGTGATAAATAAATAATTCCTTATGAACCATATGCAAAAACTTACCATGTTTTACATTCTTTTTTTTTAATGATAGATATCATTAAATACATCTGCCAAATTCCTCTTTATTCAGTAGCATTTTGTGTTTACTATTAATTTGGTGATAATTCGTATTAAGTTATAAAATCGATCACTATGCCTAATTTTACCAATGAAGATTATTTAAATCTCATTCTACTTCATGGAGAATGTAATAAAGTTGTAGATAGAACGATTCGACTGTTCATTGAGAGGTTTCCTGACCGACCCAGACCAACGAGAGATACCATTAACAGAACCATGACAAACTTGAGAAATGTCGGATCTTTCGTTAAGAAAACTATACACAGAGAAAAAAGTGTAGTAGAAGATGAGAACAACGAAATTACAGTTCTTGCATATTTTCGTGTGAATCCTCAAAATTCTATCAAAGATGCCGAGATTGATCTGGGATTATCTCAATCGAGTGTTTGGAGAATATTAAAAAAACATAAAATGCACCCATATAAATTCAATAGGGTACAGCATTTGAAGGAAACTGATTTCGTCAGGAGAACAGAGTTTTGCGAAGCTATGATGATTCGATTTCAAGAGAATGAAAACTTTTTGGACTGCATAATTTGGACAGATGAATCTAAATTCACAAAGAATGGTTCTTTCAATAGGCATAACAGTCATTATTGGGATGAAGAGAACAACCACCACTTCAGAGTATGGAACTTTCAAGAGATCTGGAGTTTCAATGTTTTTTGCGCCATCAAAAATAATGCAATTCTCGATGTTCACATTTATGATGGGACTTTAACTGGTAAGATAGAACACTACACATGTTTGCATAATTTAAAGAATGTTCTCCCTTAGGAGATAGATATTCTGACATATTGACTCAAATAATTGAGCCGCTAGTACAGAACCATAATGACTTATGGTATCAACAAGATGGCACGCCTCCACACAATTCACTCAATGTGTCAAATATCCTCTACAGGCTATTTGAAGATCGATGGTTGGCGAACAATGGTCCACATCTTTGACCACCACGTTCTCCCGATTTAACTCCTTTAGATTATTATGTTTGGGGTAGGATAAAAAATATTGTCTACTCAACTCCCCTGACTGATAAAGAGGACTGCATAGAACGAGTCAGAAATGCGTTCAGGTTTGTTTAGATTTTTATATTCATAGTTTTGAAACTCAATTTGGTTTTTAAACACTTTTGCAGATCTCTTCCTCCCGATGAAATAAGAAGAGCAACGCACGAAGCATTCCTGAGACGTATAAATAAATGTCTAGAAATTAACGGTCAAAACTTTGAGCATCTTCTCTAGTTATAACTGCGAGAGTTTGCCATGGTTCTCCTAATAGTAACTTGAAGTCGGTTTCAAGAAGGGGTGAAAAATCTACAGCATGGTTCAAATAACAGTTCCTGAAAATTTCATCTTTTTGGAGTGAAGGGAAAAGAAATAGCTGAAAATTCAAGACGAAAAACAGTTTTTTGTGAATAACTCAGAAAATATCCATTTTAGGGCAAGGGTGTGATGCATACACTCACATTATTTTTTAACGTAGATTCAATATCTGCCATAAAAAAATGGGGTTCTAATTTGAAAAAATTGATTTTTCACGATTTTGTCATCCCTAACTTTGAAAGCGATTTTTTCACCCCCTGTATCATAAATCGCGATTTCGATTTTTAAAGTGGATACATCAATCTTACATCTTGAAAAATCCCAAAAATGAAAATTTTCCAACCAAAAACCTCGAAGTTATTCTTGTTTCAGCGGAGCTCTATTTTCGATTTTTTTTTCGAATTTTCCCGCTCAGAGAGAATTTTCCAACCAAAATTGAAAAATGTTACATCAAAATAACTTGAAATTTTCTAAGGAATCTATTTCTGCAATAAAAAAATGGTGTTCTAATTTGAAAAACGGAAGTTGACGTCATTTCCGGAAAAACCGGAGGTGCTCATGCCTTGAAAATATTTTAGATTTCATCAGCATCGTGAAATACTTATAAGTGCTGAATTTCATGAAAATACGTTCAGTAGTTTCCCGTATAAATATGGGTGAGGTTCCTCGTGAAAGACCCTGTATATAGTGAAATAGGTATTTGGGTCGAAAATTGCAAGAACTGTTTCATTTCACCATTAATCTGTTTTTGTTTAAGAACAGCTCCTACTCCTTGATTTCTGGCATCAGCATATATAGTGAAATAGGCATTTGGGTCGAAAATTGCAAGAACTGTTTCAGAACAAAGGATGTCCTTAACTTTATTGAAAGCTTCCTGACAATGCAACGGTTCTAATAATCTAGCTGAATATTTTATATATTTGTGATTAAAATTAACTTTCCCCAAAAATTGCCTTATCTTCTTCCGATCATCTGGCGGAGAAACATTCCTAATGGAAATCAAATTGTCATTTATAGGTCATACTGTATTATTTTCTACAATATGTCCTAAATATTTGACTTCTTCTCTGGCAAAATTACATTTGATGAATTTAAGTCTGAATCCTTCTGCACATATTGCTTTCAAGAGTTCCTCCAAATGTTCAATGTGTTGTTCTAATGTTAAAGAAAATTTTAGAATATCATCTATATAATTTGAGCAAAATGATTTCAAGTTATATTTTCTGATAATGTTATTCAAAATACGTTGAAATATCGCTGGGGATGTTTTTAAGTCCAAAAGGTAAACATTTCCATTGTCAGTTACCATTTTGCGTCACGAAAGCAGTCTTATATCTATCTTTGATACGAACAGGAATTTACATCTAATGTAGTGAATACTTTTGCATTACGGGTCTTGGCTAAGATTTCATCGATTAATGGGAAAGGCTGTGGTTCGGGAACAATTAATTTATTGAGTTCACGGAAATCGACACACAATCTGGTCTTAGATCCCTCATCTCTTTTATAAGCTAAAGTAACTGGTGCCTTAAAAGGTGAGGAAGATTCTTCAATCAGATTCGCTTTCAACAATTTTCCTATTTGGAATTCAATCTCTTTTTGATCGTCCATTGAACATCTGTATGTTTTTTTTAGCGACAAATTTATGTTCTAAAAGTTTTATATGTGCTTCATAATCCTGCACCTGACCAATATCGCATTTGTGTTTTGCAAAAATATTATCATATTTATTTATTAACATTTCAATTTTATTCCTCTGATTTGTTGTCAAATCTTCTAATTTTGCTTCGAAAAGTTCTGTTGGTATCCCCTCATTGAAATTGACGTTGTAATCTTCACTATCATTAATATTATGAAAAAAATTGATTTTTCTCTGTTCATTCATATCTAATCTTTGATAAATATTCAAATCAAAATCTTGTTTTAGTTGAAAATTGAAAATAGATATCCAGATATCCAAAAGCAATTTATGTCTTCTGCTTTTGGATATCGTTATCTTTTATAACCTAGTCAAATCATCCTGATGAAGGACCGCATTTGGTCCGAAATATAGATGTATTGATTGACGATTGGTTACTTCAATCTACCCACCTAGCCGAGTACCCGAAATAATTTAATCATATATAATATATATATATATATATATATATATATATATATATATAAAGTAGAATGTTATCAGGATGTTCGATCAAGGAAACTTAGTTAGACACTTTTATATTATCCTAGCCTTCGGTAAATGTTGTTACCTTTTTCAAGGATCTGTAATATGAAAATACATATAAATAACAATGGGAACAAAGACAACTAACATACATATACTGTGATTTTCTTCCTTCTGGGCAGTCTGAAGATAAAAAACCAAACATTCAGCAAGAAATAGTTGAAATATAAATACAGAACATGTCATATAATAGAATTAACTCATCTGACATCTTTCAGTGGAGGTAGCATAAAATTGTATGCTTTTTCTTCAATTTCCTTGGTTGTTGTTATTTATGAGGTTCTGATTTTGAAATAGGTGATGTGATGTTCTTGATAACTCAATGAGGTAAGAATATATGTTGCTGAGGTTGTTGGTATCTTGTTTGGTATTCATAGTTTTATCAATCGCTGCTATATAATATAAAAGTGTCTAACTAAGTTTCCTTGATCGAACATCCTGATAACATTCTACTTTGAATTAATTGCGATCAATATTTTCCTGCTAGTTTATATATATATATATATATATATATATATATATAAATAATGAGGGATCGGTGAAATACATGAAAAAGATTTATTATTATTACAGAGGGTTATGTCCATTAAATCTTTTCCATGTATATATATATATATATATATATATATATATATATATATATATGTGTGCGTGTAGCCTAGTGGATAGGGCTCTGGACTCCGACCCGGCAACCCGGCAAGTCGGGGTTCGAGTCTCCGCCAGGGAAGAAATTTTCTGGTATGAAGAACGCGCCGAACCATTCACTGTTGGGTAAACAATTAACAGTGCTGTGCCTAAGGTGGCGTCGGGACACAGTAACAAAGCCTACACAGAACACACCCATCATTCTAACTCGCACAAGCTTTAAGTAGCTTCTGAGGGGTTTCACTGAAACCTAGAATGCATGGAAATACATACATACATACATACATATATATATATATATATATTATATATACAGGGTGTACCAAGTTCGACGGCCTATTAGGCGTTTCTGGAGAACTAGACTTATTTGAAATCTGGAAATTGGGATTATGATATTGTTTGACATAATCTACCGAGCTAGAATATTCTTGGAGCCTGACCACTTTCAGTTATACAGGGAGCGAAAAAAAATTTTCAAAATTTTATTTTTCTGTTTTTTTCTTTTTGAATTTGATAGAGTATGCAATTCTGAATACATTCGTACTCGAACGAATCGTTGCATTCGTCGAAATACTTTAAAAAATATCGAGAAAAATCTGAAGAAAAAGAGAGAAAAGGGTATTCGGTATTATGTTTGTTATTCCTAATCTACATATCTTAAGCACAAACCGTTTTCACATTTTTGAAGTCAAAGACTGTGGAAATATTGTACATTTTTAAAATTTTGAAAAACTCATCACAGGGTGTTCCAAATGTTGGGTCAAAAATTGGGATCAAGATTGGCCCATAACTTTCGTTTTTCAAATTAGAACCCTATATTTTTATGATTGCGTTGGATTGTATGAAGAAAAATGATGACAGTGTTCTAAAATGTTAATGCTCCTAAAATTGATAATTCTTGAGTTATTTATGATTTTCTGAATTTATGTGGTATGTAGCGTCAAATTCATTTAATCTGTTCCATTTCAACTATGACCTGGGTCATAGAAGATGAATTATTCCACTAATGATATACACTTGAATACATCCGTACTGAAATCGTTGCATTCGTCAAAATACTTTCCGAAATATAAAAAAAAACTGAACAAAAAAAGGTAGATAAGAGTATTCGGTATAATGTTTGCTATTTCTAATCTAGATATCTTGACCACAAACCGTTTTCACGTTTTTGTAGTCGAAGACAATGGAAATATTTTACATATTTAGAATTTTGAAAAACTCGTCACAGGGTGTTCTAAATGTTCGGTCAAAAATTGGGATCAAGATTGGCCCATAACTTTCGTTTTACAAATTAGAACCCTATTTTTTATGATTGCGTTGGATTCTGCGAAGAAAGATGATGATAATGTTCTATCATGTTGATACTTCTAAAATTAATATTTCTTGAGTTATTTAGTATTTTCTGATTCCATGTCGTACATTGCGTCAAATTCATAAAATCTGTTCCATAACAACAATGATGAATGAATTGAACAAAAAGGTGTGTCACTAGTGAGTTATTGAAATAATTTATCTTCTATGACCAAGGTCATAGTTGATATGAAACAGATTTAATGAATTTGACGCTACATACGACATGAAATCAGAAAATCCTAAATAACTTAAGAATTATCAATTTTAGGAGCATGAACATGTTGAAACATTATCATCATTTTTCTTTGTACAATCCAACGCAATCATACAAAAATAGGGTTCTAATTTGAAAAACGAAAGTTATGGGCCAATCTTGATCCCAATTTTTGACCCAACATTTGGAACACCCTGTGATGAGTTTTTCAAAATTTTAAAAATGTACAATATTTCCACAGTCTTTGACTTCAAAAATGTGAAAACGGTTTATGCTTAAGATATCTAGATTAGGAATAACAAACATAATACCGAATACTCTTTTCTCTCTTTTTCTTCAGGTTTTTCTCGATATTTTTTAAAGTATGCAACGATTTGAGTACGAATGTATTCAACATTGCATACTCTATCAAATTCAAAAAGAAAAAAACAGAAAAATAAAATTTTGAAAATTTTTTTTTCTCTCCCTGTATAACTAAAAGTGGTCAGGCTCCAAGAATATTTTAGCTGGGTAGATAATGTCAAACAATATCATAATCCCAATTTTCAGATTTCAAATAAGTCTAATTCTCCAGAAACGTCTAATAGGCCGTCGAACTTGGTACACCCTGTATATATATATATATATATATATATATATATATATATATATATAAATATATATATATATAGCACCTCAGAGGTAAAGTGTGTTAAGTCACATTTTTTCAGACACGAACTATCTACAATATTGGAGTCACATTAGTAAATTCTAGCTAGTGGAATACGTTTTTGACTCCCTAGGTATATCAAGTTTCCAAATAATGGCAGAAAACATTCTTTGAAACAATAATCGAACTGAAAAATCCCATTGGAGTACCAATTTTTTGTTTGTAAAATTGGAAAACTAATATAATTAGTTCTATAAACTTCTCTTCAGATACTTTACAATTTGTTTTTATTTCCTCCAATTTGTTTTCAATACTTTGTATGGCTATTTCCAGTGTTACATTCGTGAAAAGTGACACTACATCAAGACTGATAATTTTGTAGTTTTGTGGAAGTTGAAAACCATTTATGAATTCACAAAACTGGTAAGAGTCCGATACAAAATATCCATTATTAGTGTTGTACGAGGATTTTAATATATCTTTGAGGAATCTTGAGAGTCTAGATGTTGGACTGTCAATTGAGGATATTATAGGTCTTAATGCTAACTCTGGTTTGTGTACCTTCTCTAAAGAGAAGTTTATAGAACTAATTATATTAGTTTTCCAATCAACATATTTTTCGTTCAATACAAAATTTTACAAACAAAAAATTGGTACTCCAATGGGATCAATACTTTCACCAATTCTGGCTCAGTATGTTATGGATCAATTACTTGATGAATGTATTCCAAAGTTGTCTTTTCAAATACCATTCTGTAAGAAGTTTGTGGATGACTTGATATTAGCCATACCAATAGGAACTGAACAAGAAATTTTGGAAGTTTTTCACACTTTCCATTCAAGGATAAGATTCACGATAGAAGAAGAAGTAGAAAACTCAGTTCCATTCCTCGATACCAAAATAATTAGACAAAATAATATTCTAAAAACTGACTGGTATATTAAACCAATGGCCTCCAACCGAGGGGTCTTTCACTGTGGAATTTTAGTGTACAAAATTTCGGAATTGTGAGTGAATTGCACGGAATTACACGGAATTACATGGAATTGAAATGTTTTATCATATATTTAGTATAATAATTCACTTAATACTTTGGTTTAATCCTTTATTAAACTTAAAATATACTGCCATGTACATTTCACTTTACATGCTCAAATTCTGATGCCCCTTGACATATGACATTTGTGTATGTCTAATATTTTAACACAGAATATTATCTTCTTCTTTATACATCACCTCCCCCTCTAGTCTAATACAAAATTGAAGTTACAACTTCACAAGTCTAATACAATTCTCGGTTTTACAATTCTGCCACTTCGAGTGGTCGGTAACATTGCATTTCTTGGAGAACAGCTCTCCTGACTACCACAAGCTGTTTCCCTATCTACACTAGGATTATCATGGTAATTATCATTCATATCTGATAAGAAAGGAGTGAAATCTCTACAACTAGCGTTATTTTTACCTCTACTAAATGACTTTTTTAAATGCTTAATATTTCTTCTCACTATTACATTATCTCCCTCCTTTCGTATCCAATACGATCTCGGTTCTGTACATTTTTTTACTACAGTTCCTTTCATCCAGTATTTTTCCTTATCTGTCTTATGAACTATTTTATCACCTACATTGAAATGCACTTCTCTTTTTCTAACAGTTTTATCATTTTCGTTAAGTGACTGCTTCAACAACAATAATTTGTGCACACCTTTCTCAACTCTTGGTTTTAACAAATTAGCATTTGTAGGAATTAAAGTTCTAAGTCTTCGACTATTTAAAATTTGTGACGGTGAGACAGTCAATGTTGACAGTGGAGTATTATTATAAGCTAAAACAAAGTCTCTATAGTCAACATTATCTTCTTTGGCCTTTCTCAGAATATTTTTTGAGATGTGAACTGCTTTCTCAGCCATACCATTACTCCTAGGGTAATGTGGACTACTAGTAATTAATGTAATGTCTTTCTCTTTAAAATATTTATGACAGTCAGCAGAATTAAATGGATTATTATCTGCAATAATCTCTTCAGGATAACCAAATCTTGTAAAAACCTCTTGGAAAGCATTAATTACAGAAATTGACGATTTGTCTTTCAAGTGTAAAATTTCTAACCAATGAGAAAAGTAATCTACTATGACCAGCCAAGATTTTCCTCCAAACTCTAAAATATCTGTTCCAACTTTGCCAAATCTAATATTGGGTATTTTATGAGACATTAAACTATCGGGTTTGTTAGCCGCTCTAAACTTTTCACAAGTACGACACTGATTTATAAAATTTGTTATGTCTTTTGAAAGACCAGGCCAGTAAAACAATTGTCTGGCTTTATTAATACATTTGGAAATACCAATGTGACCCTCATGAACCAAATTCAATATATATGCTTTCATAGAACCAGGCGGTATAATTTTATTTTCAAAAAATGCAAGTCCTGATTCAAAGTATATGTCATTTCTAAGCTTATAGAAGTCTCTACATTCTTTGGAAATTTTATTTTTCTCTGGCCAACCATTTAGGTAATATTTTTCTAATGAACTGAGCAATTTATCATTCTTAGTCTCATTTTGGAATTCTTTTTTTCTCTCGACTGACATTGGTAAGTGAACTGTTACAGTATGTACCATCTGCAACATATCTTCATCTTGTTCTGTATATTTTAAACTATTTCTAGATAACATGTCCGCAAAATGTAAAAATTTACCAGGTACATAGTATACATTGAGATTATACATGAATAATTTAATCCGCAATCGTCTCAACCTAGGTGAACCAATTTTACTTATAGGTTTTGTCATGATTGATACAATAGGTTTGTGATCAGTCTGTACATCAACACTTGAGCCATAAATATATCTGTGAAACTTTTTAACCGCAAAACAAATTGAAAGTAATTCTTTTTCAGTCTGGCTATAATTTAATTCCGCATCGTTCATAGTTCTTGATGCACATGCTACAAGTTTCAGTACATTCTGAGCATCTTGTTGGAATAAACAACAACCAAGCCCTTTCTTACTAGCATCACACTGTAAAACAATTTTTTTATTAGAATCAAATGGCGTTAATGACGGTGTACTACATATTTTTCTTTTTAGTTCTGCAAAAGCCAAACGATGTGGTGTTAACCAACTAAATTCTGTGTTTTTTTTCAATAGTTCGAACAGTGGTGCCATTAGATTTGCCATATCTGGTACATATCTCCTAACATAATTAAAGGAACCTAATATTTGTCTGAGTTCATCTCTATTATTTGGCTCTTTTAAACTAAGCAATGACTACTCTTTCTCTATCAAGTGACATCCCGTGTTCATTAAAAACTTGTCCTACAAATTTGACTTCCGTTTGTTTATATTGAAATTTATTTTTATTAAAGACAATCCCAAGTTCTTTAGCTCTTTTTACGACCTTTATCAAAATTTTATCATGTTCCTCTTCATTTTTGCCCATCACTAAAAGATCATCAGCCCAAACAATAACATTGTCCATATCCTCAAAGTGACTTTCTAAAACTTCTTGGAACAATTCAGGAGCATTCATTAATCCATATGGCAAAACTAAAAATCTATATACTCCTAAAGGAGTTGCAAAGCAACATTTCCATGATGAATCATCTGTTAAATTTAAATGATGAAATCCTTCTGTCAAATCTAATACCGAGAAAAACTTTTTATCTTTCAATTTAAAACTTAAATCATCGAGTGTTGGTAACACTTTTGGTTTCTTTACAACTATCTTATTGAGATCTGAAGGATCTAGACACAACCTAATACTTCCATTTGGTTTTTCAACAATTACTATTCTATTAACACAAGCATTTTCATGAATCTTATCAACTTTGACAATGCATTTCCGATCTTCTAATCTATTTAATTCTGCTTTCAATGGATCAAGTAAACAGGATGGCAGCCTTGGAGAAGGATGACAAATTTGATCTTCAACTTTTCTTGTAGATATCTCCACTTTTCCTGGCAGCCTACCTATTCCTTCGAAAACTTTAATATTAGTTTTTATAAAGTCTTCTTTCTCATGATTAACCAGATGTACGCGTTTGATCAAATTTAACGAAACACATCCAGGTAAACCTAAGAGCATTACATTTGTATCTGTGACAACAAAATTCTCGTAACACATTTTCTGTTTAAATTGACATTTTAAATTTACTATTCCTAACGGTTTTAACAATTTCTCCACTAAATGATTGAATTTTGAAATCTGTGTCATACATTTTAACATCTAAATTCCTACTTACATTTTCAAAAATTTTTCTAGGCATTATGCTAACATCTGCACCTGTGTCTAGCTTACATTTTATGTTCTTGTCTTCTATCTTGATACATTCTGTCCATTCTGTTCTATCAACATTTGTCGATTTCGCCTCTCCGCAGAAAATCTCACTGGAACTCTCATATTTGGCCTCTTCCACATTCTTGACTCTACAGCTCACTGCAAAATGATTTAAAATTCCACATTTAGAGCATCTCTTACCAAATGCAGGACATTCTCTAACTCCATGAATCTTCTGGCATCTTCTACATTCAAATTTCTTATCTTTACAATACTTCTGTTTGTTCTGTTTGGCAGGAACAAATTTCTTTTTTCCTTTCACAGCATCTATTTCTACTGTGGGGTTCATTTCCTTCACCTGGGATCGACTCACCTCAGCAGATCTGCACATGTTTGCAGCCCTATCCAACGTGAGGTCATCAACCCTTAGTAAATTTTCTTGCAAATTTTGTCTCTTATTCCCTGGACCATTCTATCCCTCAACAGCTGATCTTCCAATGGAACATTTGATTTACTATAGTTGCAGGATTCGATTAGCTGTCTCAGGCTTGTGTAGAAATTTTCAAAACTTTCTCCTTCCTCTTGTTTCCTCTCATTGAACTTGTACCTTTCAAATACTTCATTACATTTGGGATTTACATACTTCTCAATTTCTCCTATCACTTTATTGTAGTCTTCACTATCTTTTAGTTGTAGTTTGAAAGACTGGATTACTTTCGTTGATTCCGGACCCATCATGTTACGAAGTAAGGACAGTTTAATTTTGTCGCTTGCCATGTCTTTCCCAACACCAATTAGATAATCTTCGAACATACATTTCCAGGATCTCCAATCGGTAGCAGCTGATTGAGCCCTGATGTCGAAATTTGGTGGCAACTTTACATTATTGGAATTGGACTCCATTTCCATGTGGTATTACAATCTTCGAATATTTTATCAATCTTTGTTAAGATTTTGAAACTTGACACTTTAAATTTAGTGTTATGCCGACTGCGCCATGTTTTATCATATATTTAGTATAATAATTCACTTAATACTTTGGTTTAATCCTTTATTAAACTTAAAATATACTGCCATGTACATTTCACTTTACATGCTCAAATTCTGATGCCCCTTGACATATGACATTTGTGTATGTCTAATATTTTAACACAGAATATTATCTTCTTCTTTATACATCAGGTATTATTCGGGAATTGAATGGCATTGAGTGGAATTGAGCGGAATTTCATTGGAACTCGATGGAATTGAACGGAATTGTAATGGAAATGGATGGAATTGAACGGAAATGAACATGCGCAGAAGGATGATTTTAAAACTTACGCGTTACCTCACGATCGTTTAGACATAACCTATAATAGTATATTAAGTATAGAGAACGGTAAGGGCATTTTACCGATCGAAGACAATTGTCTGAGATCGGCCGTCCTTGACGTTCGAGATACTTATGGCGTTTTTTGCACGATAGACACAATTTTTACTCAATGTACAAAATAATTATCTGACAAATTCATTTATTCGTGGCTTCATCAATGCTGTGTAGGAATATAATATAAGGCGTTGTCTTGGTGATGAAAACTTAGTAGATTGTCAAAGTGACAATAATCAATTGAATTAAATAGCGTTAAAAAATGGGCGATAGAGAATCTTCGTAAGATAATGAAATTCAAACAGCCTGGGAAATCGGCCGTTCTTCAGTTATTTCTGAGAAATCTAAAATCCACTACGAGAGTACATACAATACTTTCAAGGAATGGATTCAGACTAAAGGCAGCCAAATCAATGAAAAAGTGTAACTGGCCTATTTTGTTCGAAGCATCGAAAAGCTGAGATCGCTTGGAAGTCTTTGGGCGGAATATTCAATGCTGAACAGCACAATATTTCTGAATGACGGAATTGACATATCCAAGTTTGCAACGCTTATTGCATTCCTCAAAAGAAAATCTATTGGTTACAAACCCAAAAAATCTGCTGTTTTTACAAGAGAAGAAATTAATAAATTTTTGAAAGAAGCACCAGATGATATGTTTTTAATTATTAAGGTGTGCTTTTATTCATACAATAGTGCTTTATAAACTAATTATGTCCTTTCAGAGGGGAATGATATTAGGTATATCAGGGGCATGTGAGGAGAAGAGTTGTACAATATGAGCGTCAGGGACATAGAAGAGCGGGAATCATTTTTAATCGTGAAAATTCCCAACACAAAAATCAACATTCAGAGAACATTCACAGTCGTCGCATCGATCGAGATAATGATATCAATTACGTGGAAATATATAGAAAATATTTCCGTCTGCGTCCACAAAATGCGAAGAGCGGGCATTTATTTTTGAGATATCAAAACGAAAAATGCAGTAATCAAGTAATAGGCAAAGGGACAATTGGAAGTTGGCCGTCAAAAATTGCAACCTTTTTGAATTAAGATCCAAATGCCTATACTGGCCACACTTTTAGACGCCACCTCATTAGCTAATAAGGGAGTAGATGTATTAGGACTAAAACGACACGGTGGATGGCGGTCTTCGACTGTGGCTGAAAGTTACGTTGAGGATTCGCTGGAAAATAAACTAGACTTTGCTGAAAAACTTTTGCATAGTACGGAACGTAGTGAGTTGCAACATGAAATGTTGAATTCAGCAGAGGTTTCTGTGAATTCGGCTACTCAATCCAGTGGTATTTCCATGAGCAATTGTAGAAATTGTACTTTAACTATCAATATTAAATGAACTGAATTCAAATTGTTTGTGTTATTTCATTATTTCAAAGAATATTCAATCATTACCGTTCTGTTTACCTTAGTAACCAGTAAAAATGATGTACAGATCTAGCAACGAACTCGGTAACTAACAAAATTCGTTCTATCGGGCAAAAAAAAAATATTTGTTTATGTGTGATCGACGGTGTTCAAGCAACTGTTTCAGGGTAAGTTTTTTATTAATTAATCTATGTTTTTAAGACAATAATTTTCACAAGGATATTACCCATGTTTTTTTTTCTTTTTCATGACTGTTGTGAGGATAACAAACGAGAGAATTTCAGAAAAAATTGAAGAAAGGAAAATTCTCGGCTAAAAGAAAGTGGTACGACGAATTTTCTGATGGTAGTCAATCCGAAGAGACAACGGAATTGAAAGATGATTAATCGAAAAATGTACCCGATCCTCGACCCGTTAGCACCGAATTGAATCAAATAATTATAGATACAAAAAAATATTATGTCATACAAATTCATACAAGGTTAACTTTTTAAAGCGGGATCTTACAAATTTTGTATGGCCTAGAAATGAGGACATTCAGAATGTGAGAGAATTTTTTTCATCTACGGCCCTATCAAAATTGAAGGAACGGATCCGTTCAATATACCACGGTGTGTCCTCAATGATATTGAAAGATCTTTCACTAATTTTAAAAAATCGGTCTACTTTGTTAGAGATTTTATTACTTCAGCATATTGCTCCTCAGTTTACTTGATGTTTCATTTTGAAAAAGAGTTCCTTTTCATTTCTTTAATTTTGTTTTCCTAATAACCTTTATAGCCTCGTTGATGTCTTTGATAGGTATGTTTATTTTTTTTTTTTCATAACATATATATTATTATTATTATTATTATAACAATGATGAGAGTTTAGGCAGTGCCTATAAACTCAATGAACATAATATATATAGACACAAAAAAAAAATCCAAAGGGTAATAAAGAAAAATAAAAGTAGTAGAAGTGCTTAAAACAAGTAAAAGATCCCCAAAAATCCACCAAGTGAAAAGTAACTCCACTCATCCACGTAGACGCCAACTGTCATAACTGTTTTTGAATGAGTTCACCGACACTGACTCAACCACAACAGAAGGCAAAGCATTCCACACCCCGAATACGCGGTTCGTCAAAAAGTGTTGTCTTTGCACTGTCTTGAAGTCCTCCTTGCGGAGCTTAAAAGCATGACCACGCAAACGGCTGTCGGTATTCAACGTGAACAAGTTGCGCAGACTAACACCAAACATATCCTTCAGAGCTCTGAAAGTTATTATAAGGTCGCCACGTGTCCTGCGGTCCACAAAAGAAGGTAGGTTCATTATGGAAAGTCTTTCACTATATGACGGGCGTGAGATGCCGTATGGTAAACGCGTTGCACGACGCTGAAGACCTTCCAGTAAAGATAAATCACGGCACAACGTCGGATGCCAAACAGGGCCAGCGAACTCTATGATAGGCCGCACATAGTTTCGATATAGAGCCGCGCACGTTAGGGGGTCACACCTGCCAAATGCTTTCTGAATCAGAAATAAGGATCTCTTGGCCTTGCCTACCGCATGGAGAATATGATCGGACCAACTCAGATTATCCGTGATTATAACACCCAAGTCACAATGGCTGCTGGATACAGGGATGACACATCCATTGAGAAAATACCTCCGGCGCGGATTGCGGGCACCCATGTGAAGAACGACGCACTTCTCGCCGTTGAGCGGCAGCTGCCAGTCCTTACACCACCGTGAAATGGAGTCGAGGTCATCTTGTAAACTAGAGGAGGCACCGACGGGGCTAAATATCTTGGTGTCATCAGCGAACTGCGAACAGTGGGATCTGACATGTCTTGGCAAGTCAGAAACGAAAAGAAGAAACAGAACCGGGCCTAATACCGAGCCCTGAGGTACTCCACTCAAAACGGCTCTCGGCGAAGAGAGAACATCTCCAACACGAACCTGGAAGGAGCGATTCGAAAGAAATGCCTCTATCCACGAGAGGAGGCGGCCACGAATCCCAACATGATCAAGCTTGAAGATGAGACGTCTATGAGGCACACGGTCAAAGGCTCGAGAGAAGTCAAGGTAGATGACATCAACCGGGTTACCTTTGTCAAGGGACGACGACCAGGAGTTGACGCATTCAAGGAGGTTTGTGATGACAGAGCGCCCCGGGAGAAAGCCATGTTGACAATCAGGAATTATGCCTTGAGCAATCGAGAAGTGGATAACTTCATCCAGAATGATCCTTTCAAAGACCTTCGCAATGACCGGGACTAAGCTGATGGGGCGGTAGTTGTCGGCACAACGCTTATCTCCCTTTTTGAAAATAGGCGTAACACGTGCACTTCGCCAAGAAGAAGGGAGGAAAGAAGTTTCGAATGAGCGGTTAAAGATTAGTGAAAGGGGGAGCGCCAGGGAACGGGCACACTCCTTGAGCAGTTTTGCAGAAAATCCGTCAGTACCAGGAGCAGACTGTATATTCAAGGCAGAAAGCTTGGCCCTCACGATAGACGGAGAGAATGTTACGTCTCTGAGTTCGGCGGATATACGGGGCGAAATTATTGCGGGAGGCTGACCAGATTCTAGTGTGAATGATTCCGAAAAAGAATCGGCCAAAACGTTTGCAGACTCTTCTGGACCTGAGCATAGTCTATTGTTCCGACCACAGACCAATGGAGTATCAACCTTGGTGTTTAATGTAGACCTGATGTATTTGAAGAAACTCTTACGATCACTAGACCGTGTTAGCTTAAGTTCGTAGTCCTTTTTTGCTATAGTAATTATGGAGGAAAGGTAATTCGAGAAACTTCTATGGGCATCATAGTCTCTTTGATCTTTACGACGAATATAGCGCTGCCACAAGGATTTTTTATGACGAATTAGCCGGAGGATATTTGAGTTGATCCACGGTTTAGTCGGAATGAAGGTGATGTTTCTTCTCGATGTACAATTGTCGATAAGCTCATGCAATTTTCCAGAGAAAATGTTCCACATGCGTTCCACGTCAGCTTCCGGCTGCAGGAGGGATACCCAGTCAATTACTTCTACTAAATTATCAAGCTGACGGTAGTTAGTTGTTTTCATAGTTTTCAAGATTTTCTCATTAGTAGAAGGAAAAATGAGCTGCAACTTAGAAGAAAGGATAATATGGTCTGATTTACCCAGAGGTGGATGTTGATCGATGCTCGAAACAATGTCAGGATCGTTGACCAGTATCAAATCAAGAAGTGAAGGAGATTGTAGGTTGCGATAGCGGGTCGGAAACTCAACTAATTGAGTGAAATTGTTTTCGCGAATGGTGTCAACAAGAATAGCGGAGGCGGTGTTATAAACTTTTGACGATAAAGGCCAATCTACTTCGGGCATGTTGAAGTCACCTGCTATGTATAGACTTCGCTTGCTCACAGAAAGACTGCCAAGAAGACCAGCAAGTTGAGAATCGGATGGACAAGGGCAAGGTCGGTAGATGCAACCAATGGTGAAACAGCAGGATCCTCCATTGCAAAGATCAATAAACAAACAATCAATTCCTGGCAGATCGGGCTCCGAAGGCTGAAGAGTGAAAGATGCGCAAACGCTATCAGCTACATAAATGCATACTCCACCATGACCAATCGTAGTTGTGCTGTCATGTCTAAAGATGGAATAGCCTGGTAATACTACCAAGCAGTCCGGAATTCCAGGATGGAGCCAGGATTCAGCTACTAGAATGAACGTCGGACGATAGGATCCAACGTAGGCTACCAGTTCATTATATTTGGAGGACAAAGACTGTGCATTCGTGTAGAAGATAGACCAATCACAAAGCGTATTTAGTTTTTTGGCTGTTTAGAAACTGATATTTTAGTGATGGTAGGAGTTCCGGAACGATATTTGATGTCAATATCAGTTTCTCCTGCGTTTATCCTGCGTTTGAGCTCCTCACGTAATGTGCTCAGCTCCCTGACTTGAGTAGGTGTCTTGTCATCCGAAATGCTGAAACTTCGCCATTCAGGTTTATTCCTCATCATTATCTTATTCCTGAGAACCCTGGTAACAATCACAGGGTTGGTAAATGAAATTTTTAAAATTCGAGGACGATTGTTAGATGGTTTGCCAATTCTCATAACCGAAACTCTTTGTGAATTTGCATCAGGAGCCACACAATCAAGTATCCTCGAGACAATTGTAGAATCCTCGCTGAGATCGGTCTCAGGTACACCACGAATCAATACATTGTGGGACCTCCGAAGACGGTCAAGTAGTTCGGATGGTTGTAGGCCCGGACCAGAACTGACACCATCGGAGGCAGTCGATGTTTCGAATCTTGACAGTCTTTCATTAGTGGAGTCGACAACGTCCCCGAGAGACTTGTGGCTCTCAGTCAAGAAATCGATCTTGGAGGAGCAGGAGGCAATAGCTGTTTCATGCTGATCAATAGCTTCAGAATGGGTGGCCAAAGTGGAGTTGTGACGAAGTATATCAGATGTATGCATTTCTAGGATAGCTTTACACTCTGTAACATCGGTCTGAAGCGTTTGAAGGTTCGTTTTGATGGAGGATATATCGTTGCACATATCACCTAGTTTTGCCATGATCATATTGAACTGATCAGGACTCATAGGAGTCAACGCGAGCTGTCGGGAATCGACCTGCACCGACAAAGAGGAAGACTTACTGCGAAGAGATCGGCTCTCCATCTTACAGTAACCACACACCCAATTCGTATCAACCAAGTTCAGATCCTCAGGCGATAAGTTGAGACAGTCTAAGTGGAAAGAATTTTTACACCCAGAGCATCTCAAACAGCGAGTAGAGGAAATTTGCTTCGCACAAACATGACACTTGGCCATTTTAGCTGTGTGAAGTGAAAACAGCAGATAATTATTTCAGGAAGGAATAGGAGGTTACAGAACTTCACTCTCTTGGGCCGATAAGAGAGGCTCATATACAGAAAGGGTGGGCCACGGAAGAGAAAAGGTAAGCAACAAAGGTAAGGAATGAGAAATTGAGGAAGGAGAGAATCTGTAGTACAGTGACTGAAAACCGTAAAATCTCGCAACAACGCGAATATCTCCTGTATTCATGCGCTAACCGTCCCACTCCGAGTTATTAGGAGTACTGAGATAAGTGAGAATGAAGTATCGGATTGATTGTCTCAGGTATTCGACATTCAACGCAGAGGTGGGAATGGTGGGGTGATCGACGCAATCGAGGTGCGTATTAAATATAAACAAAGATGAAATGAATTCCCAGGAAAAAACCAATTAAAAAATAAGCCGGAAAATAATCCAAATGGAGGTTTTCACATGAAAATTTCCTACCTTGGATGCACAATATTAGCACTTAAGAAAATTGATAGCGTAAATATAAGTATTCGCACTGAAAAATCTAGTTTTCTGAGGAGCTACTTCCACATACGTGTTAACTCTCTGAATTGCTCCAGAATATAATATATTTTTATATATATATTTTTATATTTTACAATTATAGATATCAATGTGATGGAATAAGTTCCTAATTTAATAATTTATTTTGTTATTTTATGTTTGAATGTTGGTTTTTATACAAAGTGTTTTTTCTAATAAATTTTATTATTTTTACATTTGAATTTTCATTGTTTTCAAATATGCTTCCATTGAAGGCAGTATACAGCACTCCCATACTTGGCTTTCTACTCGAAACACTGAAGTTATTTCTGATGTTCAGTTTGGAAACCTCCTATAGTCAGACACATAAATATCTACTTACTTATATAAAATATAAGTATAATTGGTTATATTGAATTATACCGAGAAATATACTTCAAGTGAAGTTCAAATTAAACTACTGAGGAAGAAGCTCAGGTACAAGAATTGTAGTGCAATTCACCATCACATCACTGGAGAAAAATTTCAAGTGGTAGAAAAATGTTATTTTTTTGGTCTTTTCCTGGATGGGGCCGTCTCATTCGACGAAAATAGATCTTATCAGCATGTGAAAAATATAGAGCATTCTAGAGAAAATTTATATATGAAGAAAAGGTCTTCATTTGCTTTTTTATAAATGTAATATCTTCAATTTATAATCAAAAACTGTTTTTCTAGAAATTTATATATAATATTCTATGTCGATAGACGCTTATATTTCATTTTAGTTATTATTATGACAAATGAATATTCTTTTCAATCAATGGTTGTATGAATTCTCGTAAACCATTGTTATTTTGTTTCCATGTTCTTCATAGACGTAATAAATAACGCATATTTTCATGAAGGTACTTCATAAAATATTTTTTCACGAAACTGCGGAGAGAATTCTACCTTTTGATCTTGAGAATAGTTGTTTAAATAATTTAAGTGTGAAAAAAATGAAGGGGCAGTGAGGAGCAATGAGAAGACAATGAGAGAAAGGAAATGAGAGGCAATGAGGGGAATTAAAAAGAAATGAAGGGACAATTAGAAGTAATGAAGTCAATTTTTAGGGAAATAAGAGGAATTTTTTCTCGAAGGGGCAATTGAGCATTCAAATTTTGGTCAGTGAGGGACCCCTCGATTGAATGTATTCGTGAGGAATTGAATGGAATTGTGGTGAATTGAATGGAATTGAGGTGAATTGAATGGAATTGAGGTGAATTGAGGTGAACTTAATGGAATTGAGGTGAATTTAATGGAATTGAGGGGAATTTAATGGAATTGAGGTGAATTTAATGGAATTAAATGTAAAATTGTAATTTTAGTGTACAAAAAATGGCCAGTGAAAGACCCCCCGCCTCGAACAGATACATACATTATAGGTCATATCACCAGTTAAGAATGAAAATGAATGTTATACTCAACTTGAAGTTTCGAATAAATAAAATCTCACATCCAGATTTTTTAGATAAAAACCTTAACCGACTGTCTGATATAATGCTGGAAAATGGATACCCCAAACAATGGTTAAAAAATAGTTTAAGGCTTTCACGACCGGATATACTGGTATGAAAAGAGTCTTCCGGGCTTATTGGCCGTGGTCCATTAGGAATAATTTCACCTAACGTTTCGCCTACAACTTCGGTAGGCATCTTCAGAGGATTCTCGGTCTAAGGTTGTACCTCGAAGCGTCATCTGCGCGCCGGTTTATGGCGGGAAAAATGGCGCGTCTACGTGCGCGATGCTGATTGGCCCAACGCTCCCGCTTCGTGTCGGCTTGATCTTTGTTTTTTCTAAGGTCGGTAACCAGGCGCTATGCAAGAAAGGGGTCTCATCTTTTCTGTTTATATTATTTTTGTGTTTATAAATTTCAATGGCTTCCATGTTCAGCCTGGGATAGTAACTTTTAATATTGGAAATAATCTCCGCTTTTGAGAAATCTATGTTGTGTCCATCTATTAGCGCATGTTCTGCTAGTGCGGATTTTTCTGTCTGATTCAGTCGACAGCATCGTTCGTGCTCCTTAATTCTGGTATTAATACTTCGCTTTGTTGCGCCAATATAGACTTTGCCGCAGTCACAAGGTATCCTGTAAATACCAGCTTGTGAAAGTGGGTCGACTTTGTCTTTGGTTGTTTTGATCATTTGCCCAGGTTTTTGTGTCGGCTTATAAACGGTCTCGATGTTGTGCCTTTTCAGTATTTTACCAATTCTATCTGTGACCTTGGGGATGTATGGTAAGATTGCTCTTCCGTTAGGTGTGATTCGTGATGTGTTATCATCACGGGTGGAAGTTTTTGTTCTTATTGCCCTCTGAATTTCTTTGGTATTATAGCCATTGGCGATGAATGCATTCTGTAAATGTTCAAGTTCATCCTCCAGAAATTCCGGCTCGCATAATCGTTGGGCTCTCTCTACGAGTGTTTTGATAACTCCTCGTTTCTGTTTGGGGTGATGATTGGACTCCTGATGTAGATATCTGTCAGTGTGGGTTGGTTGAGGATACTTGTCTTGTGTGCAATTTTTCCTGCCAGCAGAGTCTGATTCATCCTCTGTGTGAAAGTCCCCCACTAAGACCTCTCAATCCAGTTTACCGGTTTAGTAGATCCACGAGATTGCACTGTTTTTGCAGAACGTTACAATAGGGGAAATCCCTAATTTTGTTTTGGTGGTTTCCAATGTGCTGAGGAAGAGATCTTTCATTCTCAGAGAGTAAATATGTTGAATTTTCAAAGTTTGCCTTTTTTTGTCTTCTTTATTTGTGGAGACGAGCCTACAAAAGAAGTAGGGGCTGACCACCTACAAGTTGGACAGACGATGTCGAAAGAATCGCTGACAACTGGATACAGGCACAACTGGCGTAATTTGGCGGAGGCTCATGTTCAACTTTGGGCGCGGTAGGCTGGATGATGATGATGATACTAATTTAAAATATTGTCAATGAATTTAATTTAACATTTATTGCTGAATATACTGTAGGTCGCAAGGGAATTAATTTGCACTCATGAGTTGATATGTTATTATTTATTGATGTCTTTTTGTTCACTCATTATAAGATTCAAATATTGTTTCACGAAGGAAACATACTGAATACATGAGGACAATTATTATTTTTATTCCAAGCTATCATATCTGATTCTGTATGCGATGCAGGTATGTCGTTGAATGGGATCGAATAACACTTTTAGCACCTCTAAAACTTATTTTTCTAATTGTTGTTCTATTAGGTGTTTATTTCGAATTGTTCTGATACTGTAAGATATTCTTGAAATGTATCTATTTCAAATAAAAATATAGCAAATTTAACGGCGTATTTTATTAACATGAATTGAGTTGACGTCTGAGTGAAAAATAACATTCTGAGCAAAACAAAAATAGCACTGCTTTTGTTTTGTTTCTCAAGTGTTATATTCTGGTCATGACAAAGTCTAAATTCAATTTGATATGTATGATTTCATTCAAATTTCGCGCTCTCTGTACAATACAGAAACCTGTATCGACAAATTTAGTAAACATGGTTTCAGCGCAATCTAGTCTGTCGTGTGTCAACTCAATCGAAAATCATTGTCGGTTTTTAGCACTAGAGATATAGGGTCGTTTCCTATCTTTATACACTATAATCTTCGCCTAAAATTTTCTCAGGCGCAGGTACCATGACTTCCCATACCTTTTATTGTTCATATCCTGAATATATATTTTTATTTTAGGAAATAACTGGAGAGTTTTATCTGGTAAATTAGACGGCCAAACTCAAGTTGCTCATACTGAGTTTGAAAATATATGTAAGTGGTCCAATCCAATTGATATCCATCTTGCCACATCAGGAATTAAAGGTGAGAATATTTATGAAATTTGGGCGGGCGTTAAAGATATAATAAGCTATCAGATTTCGAAAGGATTATTAAGTTTTTGATTTTTCTGTATGCTTATTATCCCAAACACCTATCACTGTGAGGCTCTACAACTTAGATATTAGATTTTTTTTCAGAACTAGTCGGCAGTTTTGTTCCAAACAATGAATTGTCCTAATTTTCAATATTCTGATTCAATCCAGAAATCATATATTATTAAAAGACCATGTTCTTGTGGCAAAGATAAGAGTTGCACATCATTTCCTATACACTTATAATAGCCAATACGAAATATATTAATTGCCCCTCCATTCCTTTCGAAATATTATATTATAATCATATCTTTGCGGCCATTGAAAGTAAATGACATTTATGCTGATGCAAAAATTTGAATAAACTTTGAATCAGTTTTTTCAAAAATGTATTTTTAATCTCCTTTCATTTTTACAATCAATATTCCATGCTGAAGTATCTAGTATAATTAGTAAATCTTAGGTATTTCAAGTTGGTGCCTTACTAGTGGAATTTTGATATGAAAATATTTTGGGTATTTTGTGCCAATCTGTGCCGTATGTTATGAATTTTGTGCGTACTCATTTTTCGAGATACTTTGAGTTTTCAACTTGCTTTGTGCCAAATTGTTACCAATTTTGTGCCCATTCAGTTTTCGAGATATTTCCAGTTTTCACTATGGGTCACTAACTTGACGCTGTGACTTTTATACCTATGGAATTTCTGTCTTTTCGATAAATTGTGCTCATTTCGTGCCAATTTGTGCCGTATATTATGAATTTTGTGCCCATTCAGTTCTCGAGATATTTTGAGTTTTCACTTTTGACGGTGACTCACATGAAGAATTCTGGAAATTTCTTTTTTCCGATAAATTGTGCTCATTTTGTTCCAATTGTTGCCGTTTGTGATAAATTTTATGCCCATTCATTTTTGAGATATTTCGAGTCATCAAATTGATGTGTCTCACATGTGGAAAGTTTTTTTTTTTTGATTAGTTGTGCTCAATTTGCGCCCATTTGTGCCGTATGTCATGAATTTTGAGCCTCTTCAGTTTTCGAAATATTTCGAGTTTTTACTGTGAGTAGATGAATTCGCAGGAAGATGGTTGAAGTGCAGAAAACCAAGTTTCAGATATTCAATGTTTCAAAGCTTCTTGATCTTCAACAATACCCCGTCACTTACAAAGTTCAATTCAAATAATGTTAACGTTTATATATAAATCGATAAATTTACATCTAAGACGTTGACACATTAATATCATCACATATCAGTTCAACACATTAATATGTTAATTTTCGTTTCATATTCAAGTATACCAGGATGAGAATATTCATAAAACTTTCAGAACGAAACAAAACAAAAATGAAAAGGAACATGAAACAAAAATAATAACAAGAAATATACTTCTCGCAACAATTCAATCGATTGGTCCAGTAAAACCGCTTCACCTATCGATCTATCAATTTAGGGGGGCCTTTGGGGTACATTAGGCTAAAAATTTCTTATAACCTTAGCTTTCTCTCCAATATTGACGAAGATACAGTCCGTTAACCAACAAATGGCAAAATGGCATTTACTTGCTCTTTTTTCACATTACCGTTACATGAACGATTTTTGTAGGAAATTTTCTGCAGAAAAAGAAACCGGCTCCCGGTTTGCTAGGCCTCCTGTAGTTCCGGAGATATCGGCAGTTGAGTGAAAAAGGGTCTTCTTGCATTCAAAATGGGATATCTCGAAGACAAATGGTCATTTCCGAGGGTGATGAAAAACAAATTAGACCTGAATAAACAGGCTATGCGGGCTTTGCATCGGTCTAGCTCAAAAATTTTTTTCCATGCGCGTAGAGCAAAAATAAAAATTTGAAAAATTTTAGAAAATTTTTCTTCGTGCTAAAGCACGATAAGATCCTTAACGTATTCTGAAAATTCTTCAAATTCTTTTTCTGTTCCCTTCCACAACATTATGGTATCATCTACATATCTGTGATAATAAACTATTAGAGCTACATAAGGATTATTCTTAAATATGTGTTCACCCTCAAAATGATCCATGTATTTATCTGCTAATATTGGAGCGACAGGATTCCCCATACCTAATCCATTCAGCTGTTCATATATTTTACCATTGAAGATAAAGAAGTTCTGACCAACACACACTTTCAAAAGACGATTCACTGCATCCACCATTTGATCACTCATATCCGTGTCAGTTAGTTCTTCTTCAACTATATTCAATATTTCATCTCTAGGAATATTTGTGTATAAATTTTCTATATCCATTGTCACAATCTTATAACTATCTACTACTTGTACATCTTTAATCTTGTTAATAAGGTCCAAAGAGTTTTTTATAGTATGTGAAGTAATAAATTTTGTATTACTTCTTAATATCCTATTCAACCATTTAGCTATATCATATGTAGGACTCTTGAAATGAGAAACCACTGGTCTAATTGGGATTTCTTCTAATATCTCACTTTTATGAATCTTCAATAAACCGTACAGTTTTGGAAATTTAGTATTATCTATTTTGAAACTTTTTAAAAATTCCAAATCTTCCTTATCAGATAATTCTTTTAGAATATTTTTATTTTTCAGTATGATTGTTGAAATAGATATTTTCTTCTCTATTATCTTATTTTTAGCTATGAATTCAGAAACCTTCCCAACATAATCCTCTTTTTTCAACAATGTGATGCTATCACCTTTATCTGCCCTTGTCAGTACAATATCTTTCTCTTTTATCTTTCTCTGAATGGATCTCATCTTTACTTCTCATCATTTTTCTGTTCTTAATCCTATTGGCTTCTTTTCTAATCAATGGTTTTATTTCATCCCTTACTTCATCCTTGTTGACAATTTCTTTCTCTATTGTCTTCTCAACCTCAACCACCAACTTAGCCAGATCATCCAATCTAGATTTCTCCACCTTTGGATTGAATTTTAATCCCTTCCTCAATAAAGATGATAAACTGACCAAGAACGGAGTTTATAGGTTGACATGTAACACATGTGGGGCTCATTATATAGGAAGAACAGTGAGGACCTTTGAACAGAGAATAAGAGAACATTTGAGAATTTTAAGGTTAGGAAATAACTATAGGTTTGTTCGCTTGGCAGTTCCGAACTGTAATTTACTGCAACTTTTGCTCCCACCCGTTCGTTTCGGATGGAATGACAAGTCCCCTGTCGTTCGCGTCGTCAAAATTTTCGAGTTCCGAACGGTTCCCACCTATTCCGACAGTTCCTGATCCGTAGATGGTACAATAAGGAATTAACCTCGTAAGTGGAATAATTAAGAACTTTTTTCATTATGTATTCGTTAAATAAAATGAAATTTTTAATGTATTCTTATTATTTATATATTATCATTCTTGTTCAAAAAAAAAACAAAAATTTGATTCAACTTGAGTCACATTCGTGATGTGGTGCGACAGATGCAAATCTCATTCCTTCCTCAGATCTTTCCTGCCAAAACGGTTGAAAAATCATTTTCATCTGATATATTGCAAGGTGCATCTGGGTCTGTTGAATCATCATCCTCAGAAGAATCAAAAAGAAAATACCAATAGGTATTTGTTTTTCTGGCCTGATATCTTCCATTTCACGATATTCCAAGAAAAACACTTCTTCCTTCGAGGAAAAATTAACAAGATCATTAATTGTACCCATAAACCCGTGTTCTTGATCAAATGAAATGATATACCATTAACATATATCTTCGATGTTATCTTTCGTGCATCTTTCTTGGATGTTTCCAAGGGCGTACCCAGGATTTAAGCTAGGGGGGGGCAGCTCATACCTGTTTCGAGAAGATGGTCGGTTGGGTATATTGAAACCAAAAATCATGAAAATTCACTGTTCTCAATTAGTTTGATTATGATAAAAAACAAAATATTAAATATAAAATAGTCATAATACTTAAAAATATTGATTTAACAGTAACTTTCTCGGATTTGCCGAAAATTTGTCCATGACAGTCTTTTCAATAAACTCAATGTTTTCTTTTAAATAATTTCGATGTACGCTCATCGGGCATGAACCTGTAAGCCTCTCTTCACCCCCGTCGATAGCTGGATTGCCAACCCAAAATAACATCCCAGATAATTATCATGATAGTCATTGTCCACTATAATTTTAGGATCTCCGTTGACGTCATAAGTTTGTTGGGATGTCGATGGTGAAAAAAAGTCAGCAACAGATATTTACAGATTCTGCTGGAGAATGTGACGCTTGTCCAATGTTAGCATGCAATGAGTAGTTTTATCATGGTTGTCATTTTCGCTCCCACTACTACTTTCCCGACCTTTTTTTCTTTTTTCGCGTGTTGTCGCTAAAAAATAGATACACAAAATTACTTTAACGATGTTTAGGCATAGGACGAAAAGAAAGATCAAGATACCTATAAAAAAATCACATTCAAATATCATCTACTTCCTATCAGTAAAAGTAAAATTGCGATAATCAAAATTCGTTATTTTGTAATTTGAACGCCAATTAAGTAAAACTCGGTAATTTGAAATAATACATTTGTTGTGACGGTACCAGAGAAAAGGGACTTGTTCTCGGTATGGATGAGTTATTTGTTTGTAATAATTTGCATAATAAATTTGATTTGATTCAGTAAATCCACGTTATTCAGAGAGGTGATTCGATTAAAAAATTTTTAGGTGTTTGCTGGTTACTACAAAGTAATAAGAAAAAAAATTTACTTTTATTATTATCTCATAAAACTGTCTTTGAACATCTCGGAAACTAAAACCGACCATAAGGCCCTTTTTCCCGAATAACGTCACATTTGTAGACTGTAAAATATAAACATTTTTTTTTGTGTGTTTGGACGTTCATTTCTCTATCAAGCTGTATCGGTTGGATGCGATTTGATTGAATTTACAATCTGGATAAATGATATCCTAGAACGTAGGATAATTTTAAATGTTTTCTTCCCAGCAAAAAAATATACGTATACCTACAATAATTGAAATGACACATCTATATTTTTTCATGTTTGATAAATGAAACAGCATAGAACATAGGTACAATAACAACAAAACCACGTCTTGTATGTCACCTGGTTTTTCGAGAATTTCGTATCGCCGATACTAAACTATGGGAGGCCGAATTCATGCCCGCCGGTAACTTTAACTTTTCCCTTACCCTAAGAATTCAAACAGAATAAGTACTGTCGTCCGTATCTTGATAGCGCTAGATGTTGTTTTCATATTCATCTCTAATCCTATAGGACCTAGGATAATCAGAGCCATCTATGGCTCTGATTGTCTCGTCGGGAGCGGAAACAACGAGATGCGACGGTTTCGCGGGAGATTTAAATTATATTGCGTCACTAACAGTATACTATATCGAATGTTGTAGAATATTTAATTATAGATAGAAAAATTTCAAATCAAAATATTTGACTGAAAATATATTGTGTTTCCAACACTTTGCGCAGAGTAGGTAACACGTTTTTAATTCCCACTTGCCAGAAAAATTTACGTTAATTTTATCTTCTAGGGGGGGGGCAGCTGCCCCCCCCTGCCCCTACCTCGGTACGCCCATGGATGTTTCAG
>CM076608.1:76224222-76349106 GCA_038502775.1 Hippodamia convergens | reverse complement strand
GTAATTAATTGAGACTAACGACACAAAACCACCTTCAATTGAACGTAAATAATATTTGAAATGCTTCAATTCATACTAACAATTTATTTTCTCCTACTCGTTCTCATAATTCAGTGCATGGACTTTTAGGTAAGTCAATATTAATCACAATATTCATTATTATCGAGTTGATTATTGTAGGAGATCAGTGCAACATTTATGATTTGAGAAGTAAACATTTTGGAGAATCGGAGATTTGTGATGAAAACACAAATTCCTGTCAGTGTGCCCCAGGTTTCAGCACCTCCGATAATTCCTGCATACTAGCCTAATCGAAACATACTGAAAATGAGGATAGATTTCGGCGCAAGTTTCGAACGATCCTAGAACTGTTCTAAAAATTCTAACCCGAATAAAGCTAACAGCAGGATTGGAAGGAACCTAATGTCTAACCCACAGAACACTAATCTAACCGTCAGAGTCGCACAGAGTTGTGTTTTTCTCTTCAGCCGTCCAATTTAACCATAGACAAATCCACTGAAAATCTACCTGTCCACCGATCGTTGATTCCGCCGATTCTCCGCCAGATGGCGACAGTTTCGCCGTCCTAACGACGGCCCGGCTCATGCCCTGGCGCGTTTCCATGACGACTGCAGCTTCGTCTCGAAAACGCCGCGTTCGGCGTGTGGCATCGCGGCGCCTCCGTCAGTCAAGACCGCGTCGGCCAGCCGAGAGCTATTGCGGCAGCTCGGGTAACGCGATCGTTTCGAGCTCGGCGTGTTTACAAAAGACTAGACTGTTGGGTTCGCCGCACCGAAATATTATGGAGTAAGTGGCCTCTGCATGTAAATATGATGTGTTTGACTTGGGATCGCGGTTATCTCGACTGCCGCCACTGCGGTACTTGACGAGGATTCGTCTTGTTCGAATAGGCGACTGTTGGGGCTGATTTTGGTACAGAAAAATTTATCTGGGGAGCATTGAGTATGAAAAAACATCAGGGAATCTTCCCAGACTCACGGAAGCAAACAAAACTTCCGAAAAAAGCAGCTTTTGTTGTTAAACGAATGGGAGTATAACTCACCTGTTAAAAAGGAACTTTTCCTTCATCTGCAGACAAAAACTGCTCCACATGAGTTAGGGATATTGACTTAAATTGCAAAAAAATATAGTTTCTCTATTTCAGTATCGTAATGAGTTCATTACAGTACTAAAAGTAGTGCTGTAATGAAACTCATTACAGCATGGTTTTCAGTTCTATTTTTCGTTTTATGGTTGTCAGTACTGACTTCCGATCGAATCAAGTTTCGAATCAAATCAATTCAAATTCCGTGATCTGTCAAATTTCGTATGTCACAACAACTGCCAAGATACAATACAAAAGTCACTAATCTGAATTTTCATTTGAATTTCGAGAGTATTTCACAAAAATTGACTGAAATAGAGAAAATACCGTCTAATACTCGTTGCAGAAGGCAATTCCAACACTCATGCTATCGAAAACTCGCTCCTTCGTCGCTCGTTTTCGAACTTCGCATTCGTGTTGGAATAGGAGCTCATTCTGCAACTTGTTTTAGAATATACTATTTAATGACATTTTGTGATGAAAATTCATATAAATATGATTTCGAGTTGCAGGAAATAAAATTAATTTCAGTCTGTAGTTCTGCAGCTTATACAGGATGGTTGAGAAAAATCGAGTTGAATAACGAAATTTCATCGATTACAGCTTGACATCTTCTTTGCATACTACACACGAGGTTGTTGAACATTTCTTGAGGGATTTGGATCCATAAACTGGCAGAAGCTCTATAAGATCATTTGAGGATTTTGGGGTAGATTGATGATTATCTAATCTTCTTCGGAGCTTATCCCATGCATGTTCTATGCAATTCAAATCTGGTGAGTGCGGAGGTATTGGTAAATGTGGAATACCAAGCTTCTCGCGAGCATTCTTAACTATGGCTGCACGGTGCAGTCTAGCGTTATCGTCTAGAAATTGAAAAGTTTCACCAATAGCAGTGTGAAAATTTAGCAAAACATTCTCAATGACATGCTCCCTATAGTGTGAGGCGGTCATATTCCCAGGAAAATGTGTAGATCTGTGCGTCCGTTGAAACATATCCCGGCACATACCATAACACTACCCAGGGCCGTCTTTAACCTCTTGGAGGCCCTGGGCACATTAGGATAATGAGGCCCCTACCCACAATACCACATACAAAATACAAATACAGGGGAATTCCCTACCGCCGAGTAGGTTTATTCACGACACACATAGCCACGGTATGTAAATGCCGTGATGTAATTTAATTATCAAATCGAGAGAATTTTGCCGATTTACGGAATTTCGATACTCGAAAGGGGAAGGGATTTTTTAGCCTGGAATCCCCTGAAATTTCTTGTGGTGGCGTGGCGTAAATTCGGCCTCCCCTCTATAGATCTATTATTCATGATAAGATTTCTCTGAAGTTTTTCAAAGGGAAATTATGACAAAAATGTTATGAAAATAATTTATATATTGAATAACAAAAATTTCTAAACAAAATAATGTAAATTCTGATATAAAAGTAACTAGAAACTTAACCATTTCCAATTGTATACCTTTTTTTTCATATTCTGTATACCTTTTTTAAAATTTCCGAAAAAAACTTTTTTTTCTTTCTATATTATCGAGATAAATAGATTATATTAATTCGAGGTCGTAGATTATGAATAGGTTATTACAATTTCGATACTACCAATATTTTGGAAAATATTCGAAAAATTCTAAACATTTTTAGAAAAATCGGCCAACTTTGAACAGCAGATATAAAAAAAGTATGGATGCTATAGTTTGAGTCTTTCCTCCATATTATAGTACGTTTCTCTGAAAATAAAATAGTGTATTTATCCTTTCTCTACGAGGGATATTTCGGATTTCGTAAATTATTCCGCGAAGGCCCTTTTTTCGGAAAATTCAAATCGTTATAATTTCTACAAAAATCGTTTTATAAAAAAAGTAATTGCATATTCTTAATCTACGCCCTCGAATTAACTAATAACATGAATTTGGTCGATAAATTCGAAAATCGAATTTTTGGCAATTTTTTCCATACATATGTATGGAAAAATTTGCGATTTTTGGCCAAAATTTTTTTTTTTAATTGATCGACCAAATTGAGATTATAAACTAATTCGTGGGCGTAGATCAAGAATATGCTATTCGTTTTTTTTTTTTTTTAATTTTTTGTAGAAATTATAACGATTTGAATTTTCCGAAAAATAGACCTTTGCGGAAAACGTAACGAAATCTGAAATATCCTTAATAGAAAAAAGGTGAATACACCATTTTATTTTCAAAGAAACGTACTATAATATGGGGAAAAGACCAGAACTATAGCATCCATACTTTTCTTATATCTGCTCTTCAAAGTTTACCGATTTTCCAGAAAAATTTTGGAATTTTGTAATATTTTCCAAAATATTGGAGGTATCGAAATTCCAATTACATATTCGTAATCTACGACCTCGAATTAATATAATCTATTCACTTCATTAATATAGAAGTAAAAAAATTTTTTCGGAATAATTTTTATATTCGGTATACCTTTTTTTAAATTTTCGAAAAAAAATTTTTTTTTTCTTTCTATACTAACGAGATGAATAGATTATATTAATCCGAGGTCGGAGATTACGAATATGCAATTACAATTTTGATACCTCCAATATTTTGGAAAATATGAAAAAAAATTGTAATTCAGAAACCGTCAGTTGATATTCAGGCATCACTTGTATTTCAGATTAGTCAATTGTATTTCAGAAAGCATCAAATGTTATTCAGATTTGTCAATTGAATTTCAGAAAATATCGAATGAAATTCAATGAGTGATCCGAAATACATTCGATGTTTTCTGGAATTTAATTGACTAATCTGAAATTCAATTGACGCATTCTGAAATTGAAGTGACTAATCTGAAATACACTTGACGGTTTCTGAATTACACTTGGAAATGGTAAGAATTTGAAAAAAAATTTTATAACAAAATTGCATTCACGTTTTTTAATTTTTCTGTGCAAACATATCCATCAACTTGTCGATATCCAAGCTTCTGGCCACTTTTGTCCAAAGTTAAGTAAGCTCAAAAGTATGATAGACGTGTTTGCGACACATTTAAGGAGAGTCCCGAAAAGCTCGACGGTATATTAAAAAACCCTTGAAAACAGGGTAGCACATGAAGTAATTGAGTGATAATTCAACTTTCGAATTGAATTACTGGAAAACTCATATATTTTTTTATAATTCAGGAGTATTTCTCTATTTTTTAGGAATGATAATTTTACCTTCTTTGTATGAGTTTTGTTCATTATATCATGGGAAAAATCTCGCGAACCGGCAAGTTCAATAGAATGAAATAATTGGGGCGTCATTTTATGCTTTTAGTTTGACTTGGGGGCCCCTTTGGTGCCGAACCTCCCTGCACCGAGAGTTCTGCGTGGCCCTCTGATAAGTACGCAACTGATTTATTGTCTTGTAGCGCTGTCTGAAATTATGTAGTTAAATGGGGATTTCCTTGGAAGCTTCCCAATGAATACAAGAATGTGATCAACAACCCGATTCGAACAGATGTTTTATGGCTAACCACCCTAACAAATAACACAAACTAATAATTGCTCTTATCTAGTGTATACCAGTATGAATGAGCAAGGGTCATAAAAATTGCAACCTTCGAGAACTTGTTGATAAAAGACTCTGAATTCCAATCCATTTGGAATTATTGTGAATGATCACTTCTGCCTTTTTACCTGAAGGTAATTTTAGTACGCGAAAGGTAATTTCGAAATAAAGAACAGTTGAGGTCTTTTCGAATAAATCAGTTATATAATAATATAGGGGAATTTTCTATGAAATGGGGAATTTCCAAATGTTATTGAGGAAATCTTCGATCCTTTCAGTTCGGAACAATTAATCTGAGCGGGGCCCCTATCGATCGCGGGGCCCAGGGCACTTGCCCAAAGTGCCCTAGGCGAAAGAGGGGCCTGCCACTACCCCTTCGGAATGGATGGATTTTTTGGACATAGCGACGATTACGGGGTATGCGTGGAATTGTCCATACCCTTATTCTTCGACAATCTAAAAATCGTCCATATCTGGATTCATCAGTGAAAAGGACACTACGCCATTGATGTGGGGATGTGGACCTATTATTACTGTTTTAAATTGAAATATTACACGAGCGGAGCCGTGGGTTTGAGCTAGTCTCATTATTAAAGCATAATAATCAAAACACTGCCCTTTTGCCAAAATGTTTGATGAATCCTAGATACTAATCCACGTAAATACCATCGGTTTTTTCGTACATTTGATCATAAAATTTAATCATCTGTAATGAATAGGTTAGATATCACATAAACGACAAGGTATAATGTCCTAGATTCAGATAATTCATACTTCATATTTGAGATTTCGATATTTTAACAAAATTAGAGACACCAACAAGACCACAATAATTCTGGACGGAGTATAACTATTCTGTCATTCATGATGGTGAATTGTAATCTCCGAAATCTATGGTTAACAGACGAAACAGTTGTGCAGACCCCGAACTTTTAATCGACTCATTAGGTGGACAAACAGAACCCCGATTAAGTGGCAACTTCTCCGCGAATTATCTCAACTTGCCCGTCCACGCTCAAGAACCTCTTTATTATCCGACCACAACACACAAGGACTCTGAAATCGAAGGGTCACTCCGATTCTATGCACGATGTCAATTTAACTGTCGCTCTTTTTCTTCGATGCGGAATCTACTCTTCTATCGAACAACCCCAGAATACAGAACGGCATGAAACGCTATTATGATGTCTTCCTTTTAGATGTCGAAACGAATGAACGTGAAGCGAGATCAGCAAGACAGCCGTTTTCTGTTCGAGACAGGTACAATTGAATGGATGAAATGGAGGAAGTTATTCTGAATCTTGTGATCGGTATGGATTCGTAGTGTATTTCTAGAACTGGTAGGAAAGAATGGCTTCACAAGCCACGTACAAAAGGGCCTTACTTTTATACGAAACCTTTTCGGAAATCGAACACGATATGGTCCTGATTTCTATGATAGGAAAAGTTTGTTGAGAAAAAACCGACAAAAATAGTTGGTAGGTAATGATACGAGATACTGATGAGGCCAAATAAGGCTGAAACCGTCATATCTCTCCTCTCAGTGACAAAATCTGATATCATTCCTCCATGATTAAAGATCTCTGAGCCTGGGAATTGAAATGGTATTCATTCCGATGATTACTATTTGAAAATGTTTCACAAATACGGAATTCGAATTTATAGGACCAGAGGTCAGCACTGACAACCACAAAATGGAAAATATAACTGGAAACAATGCTGTATAGAGTTCATTACAGCACGACTTTCAGTACTGTAATGAACTCAGTACGATACTGAAATAGAGAAATAACTAAACTGCTCCACAAAGTTAGGAATATTGACTTAAATTGCGAAAAAATATAGTTCAAATGAGATTTTGTGATAAAACTTCAAATTAATATGATTTCAAGTTTCAAGTTGCAGGAAATAACATTTATTTTAGCCTATAGGTCTGCAGCGTTTACAGGGTGGTTAAGAGAAATCGAGTAAAATAACGAAATATTATTCTCAAAGAATCCAAGCATTTTAAGTCTACCAAAACAATGAATGGCCTTCACGGGCATCAATAACAGCTTGTTGAACATTTCTTGAGGAATTTAGTTCCATAAATGGGGAAGAAGCTTTCTCAGTTTCTTTAAGGATTCTGGGGTAGATTATCTAATTCGAAAATCATTCATATCTGGATCCATCAGTGAAAAGGACACTAAGCCATTGATCGTTCCAATTGATATGTTGCCTTGCCCATTCCAGTTTTTGCGGCTTATGGTCACGTGTTAATGAAACTCCTCTTAGCCCAAATGAACCTGAATTTTTTTCTTTCATTTCAATAAGAATTGTGTCAGATTATGGTTTAAATGAGTCCTTTTCAGCTTGATTCGTACTTATTTTTTAGGAAAATTTCAAAATTTGTGGTGTTTTTTTGAAGGAATGGTGAGTTTTTGAGGAACTAAAATTAATTCTATAAAAATTAACATTGAATTATAATGTGTGGTAATTACCGAAGCAATTTTTCGGATGTATTGCTATTTTAAATTTGATACATAAAAAAATATTAGATTTTATGGCACACTTCACAATTTTTTATTTTATTCTGGTAGACCACCAGGGTCTACTCTGACCTATCTTGAAGATTGGTATAAACTCTTTGATTGCTTAGATGGTCCTGTTTTTGTTGTTTTTCTATTAGTTTCCAGCAATCTTGTTGCGATGATAGCTTGTCTAGTTTGTTACCATTTCTGCGTTTTGAACAACCATGTCAAAGCAGTGTGCAAGAAGTGGGAAATACAATTTTTGTCCTTGTCTGTCGAAATACGATTCTAACTCGTGTTTTTACGGGATCAGTCAACGCCCCCCATATATTATAAATTTGCATGAGTTTTGGTTGGTCATGATATTTTTTTCTCAAGGTGAATATCTTAGTTTGTTTGGTGCATGGAAATACGAATAAGAAATTAGTAGGCGCATAAGCAACATTATTGTTATTTCACTTACAGAAAACTATTGAATTATGTGCAGAAGAAAATTTTGCTATCAAGTGGTTCCGAAATCATATCCAGATTATCTGCATGATGTAGTATCTCACGCAGAGTCAGATTTTTTTTCCAATAGTTATAAAAATATATTCAGGTAAAATAGTAGGTGATAAACGCCTTCATTTATGTAGCAAAAATCAGGATTTGAAATCGTGGAGAAGATGAATTCGCCTCTAATATTATTATTCCAAGCATAGATACATATAATTATTTTATTCGCAAACGCGATGAAATAAATATACAGGGTGTTTCCTAAACATGCGGCAAAAATTCAGGGAGCTGTTACTTGGACTATTCTAAGAATATTTTGTCCTTTGATGTTTTTGGAAAAACCTCTTTGTTTCGAAGATACAGGGCGAACAACATTTTTCATATTTTTAAAATTGATAATAGTATAAATAAAAATGCGTACCGCACTGTGTTTACTAAGTAGGTACAATTTATTTTTAAATGTGTTTGACAACTATAAAAAACGGCCAGTTTTTTGACTTAAAATTGATAAGTTCAGATGGTAAAGGAATACAGATTAAACACGGTTTTCATTTGAATTCGTTTTGTGATGTATTAGCAATTAACATTTTATCTTTCACTGTCAATGAGGAGAAGATTGGATGCTTGTATGCTGGCTGGAGGTGGTCATTTTCAACAGTTTTTGTAGGTTAAGTTAAATTTTCATGTAATTTTTCATAATAAAATGTTATTATCTAAAATTTTGTTTGCCCTGTATCTTCGAAACAAAGAGGTTTTTCAAAAATCATCAAAGGACAAAATATTCTTAGAATAGTCCAAGGAACAGCCCCCTGAATTTTTGCCGCATGTTAAGGAAACACCCTGTATATGAAAAAATACACAACAGGTATACTGAATTTCTTTTGTAGGTTATATTCAGTGTTGAAGACAGCATTTATTTATTTGTTTAAATTGTCGCCTTCTTTGTTTCTTTTTTTTTAGCATGAATGGAAAACTTTTAGATAGGTATTCTTCATACGGAACGGTTGGTCCATTTGGGTTAATAGACGTCTAAAACCTATATTCACCTCTCTCAACTGTCGTCTGATGGTTTCGATGGAAACTCGGACACCATCTGCATTTTGAAGAGTATTCCGTAGCATTCAACCCGTAGATGTAGGCTTTCTTACCCCGAAACGGTGATGAAACGATCCTGAGCAGGTGTTGTTTTTCGTCGCCCTCCAAGCCTTGGTCTTTCCAACACGGAACCTGTCTGACTGAACCCATTCTAAAGTCGAGATATCACACTTTGGCTGACTTGGAGCCTTTCCGCTACAAAAACCAAAACAAGGTCACCCTCTAGCATTCCGATAGCCCTATTAGCCTCAGCGTTTGTTTATTTTGTCTTGGCATTTTCAGAAAACTCGGTTCAAATTGAGCCGTTGATGAACTGACTTCATTTGAAAGTAAGAACATTCATGAAGCATATGTAAAGAAGCAAACTTGAGAAAAAAGGCGACCAGATTGACGAAATGTCTTATACCGATTTGTAGTGGATTGATTCAAAATGTTATTGAGTTTAAAATGATTTCACAGCGATTTTCTCGGAGATTACGTACGACATCCGTAATTCTTGTGATGCAGTATAATTACAGCTAACACCGAAAAACTTCAGGACCACACAAATCTGTTCATTAACGTGAACGATTCAGTGGCGTGTGATAAGAACGGACAATAACGTTAATTCAAAATTAATAACCGTGAGGAGGCTCTTGTTCGTAAAAACAAGCGTGCAAAAAAGGTTCCCTCTCATCTCGCGTAACTCAAATTAAAACAGGGATCGTTCCCATTGAAAGAGGCCGCTCCGAAAAGGGCCCCGTAATCAGTGCCGCGTCCTCAAAGAGGACCTTTTCGAGAAGTAGGGCACCCAGTGGCGTAACGAGCTTAACTCGCGGCCGGGAAACAAAACGTTTTTAGGCCCCCCCTCTAAATCCATAAAGACATGAAATATTATATTTATGTGAAATATACTCGCGAATTACCAAATGAATGAAGTGAGATAAAAAAAGTCATAGGCTCAAGCAAGGCTTTAATTTTTGGGCCAAAAATGTAGTAGAGAAAACAAAAATAGATATATGATCTAGAATTACTTCAAGATATACTTTTCATTCATTTTATATATTAATGAAAAAATATCGAAAAAAACGCAGTTTCGAAACTATAAAAAAGTTAATATTCATTATCTTCAACGAGATAAAAATTTAATAATAATAAGATTATACGAGTAGTACATTAATATAATCTATTACTTTGTATGACTTTTCCTTGCTTTTGATGAATCGAATTCATTAATAATCTCATCAAAGTTTATCATTTCAAAATTTTCTTCTTCCACACTTGAAAATGCGCCACTTAGGCGATCTTGTAACATCGTTGATCGTAGATATGTCAGAAGTAATTTGTATCGATCGTGCATCTAGCAATTGAAGCTGAGAGAGTCAGGAGTATTCGAAGTGGAACTCGCAGGTTTGAAAAAACATCTTCTCCATACGAGATTATAAAATTCAGATATTCCAGGGGAGTTCAAGATTTTTTTGATATAAGAGTCACTTATTAAATCTAAGACCTGAGCTTTACATGATCAATCCTCCTGAAGATTTCGAACCAGAAATGAACAAAAGTTATGAAATTAAAAGTTAGTATATTTTGTAATACATTTCTAGCTTCACTTCTGTTGTCACTTGTAGTAGTATCTTCTGCTAGTTTTTCTAAAAGTTCTTTTATATTCTCTAGCTCATCGACAATAACCCCAACCGCTTATTTACATTCTGGCGCCCCGTTGTGTTTCAGATTCACGTTTGACCATTTTTTTTCACAGTATTTTTTTGAATTTTTCCATCGTAACGTTGAATGTGAGTAAAACAAATACAGGGTTGGGATAAAGTATGGAACCAAGTAAATATCTTTTAAACGATATTTATGAAAATTTGCAGGTAAGTGCAATGGAACAAAAAGCATCTGATGTACATTTTTTTGATAATAATATATTCCCAGTTCAACCGGAAATACCATCAACTTCTTTAACTTAAATGGGACACCCTGTATATTTTTACAGATTTTGAAAGAGCTTGTTATTTTGAATTCATAAATACTGAGTTTAGTGTAAAAAAAAAATTGTAAAAACGAGGAATATAGCACTTTAACCAACCTCCTTTGAGTTTTTTGCATTAGAACAAAAAACTATTTAGATAAACTAATTAATGTTGTTTGTATGCATAGTAATAAATAAACAAGTACTGTTTAGTACGTCTTTTGTTCTTCAAGTGTCAAATTCTAATTGACGGAAATAAATTGAACAATTTAGAATGGTTCAATTAAGTGAAAAAGAGCGTATTGAAATTTTAATGATGATCGGTTATGGTGATAGACGGGTTAGGGATTTTCTGGATGCGAATTTCCAAATCGATGGATTGGACGTAGAGGATTCATAGAGTGGCCTGCTCGTTCTCCGGATCTTAGCCCGTCAGATTTTTTCTTTGGGGTTATCTAAAATTACGTGTTTACGTTAGACGACCAACAAACTTACAGGAATTGAGACGAAGAATTATTGATGAATGTGAACTAATACGTGGAGAAGTCTTGGAAAGAGTGACTCAAGAATTTGTTAATAGGATGGCATATTGTCAGCGAGTAAACGGCGAGCATTTTGAACATTTGAAGTAATTTTGTTTCCCATTATTTTAAAATAATGAAATGTACATCTTTTGTACTACTAACAGTGAGTTATTCCTCGTTTTTACAAACTTCTTTACACTAAACTCAGTATGTATGAATTCAAAATAACAAGCTCTTTCGAAATCTGTAAAAATATATAGGGTGTCCCATTTAAATTGAAGAGGTTGATGACATTTCTGGTTAAACCGGAAGTATATTATTATCAAAAAAATGTACATCAGATGCGTTTTGTTCCATTGCACTTACCTGCAAATTTTCATGAATATCGTTCTTTTCGTTTGAAGATATTTACTTGGTTCCATACTTCATCCCAACCCTGTATATGTTTTCAATTATTCCAAAATTTGTCACAACGGTTGAGTCTTGTTTAGCTGCAGTAGCTCCCACTTAATCCAGCAGTTTTTTTGGTATGATGCCTCCCCTTGTATCCCTCTCGCTACGCCACTGAGGGCACCGCGGGCAGTCGGATTCCCTTTCTGAAATATTCAATTTCGGCTCGGAGAAAACCGTGAATTCCCCGTTGTTTATGACCCCGTGAAAACCGCGATAACGAAGCAGAAACGACGATGAAGAGATAAAAAAACGTTTTGATTGCGAGCGAGGCAGGCAAGGGCCATAATGAAATTTTTACGGCTCGTGTCAATCACCTTCAGGACGTATTATAACACAATGTTATCTCGAAGCTTCACGTTGGATCTGCTACCGAACGATCCAAGGATTTCGGAATGGAATCACAGGATTTTTTCTTTGTTATGAGATAATATACCTTGCCACTTAATCGAGGTTCTGTTTGTCCAGCTAATGAGACGATTAAAAGTTCGGGGTCTGCACAACTGTTTCGTCTATTAACCATAGATTTTGAGGATTACAATTCACCATCATGAATAGACATAGAATAGTTATACTACTTCCGAGAATAATTGTGGTCTTGTTGATGTCTCTAATTTTGTTAAAATATCGAAATCTCCAATATAAAGTATGAATTATCTGAATCTAGGACATCAAACCTTGTCGTTAATGTGATATCTAACCTATTCATTACAGATGATTAAATTCTATGATCAAATGTAAGAAATCTCGAAAAACCGATGGTATTTACGTGGTTTAGTATCTAGAATTCATCAAACATTTTGGCAAAAAGGCCGTGTTTTGGTTATTATGCTTTTATAATGAGACTAGCTCAAACACGCGGCCCCGCTCGCGTAATATTTCAATTCAAAACAGTACTAATAGGTCCACATCCCCACATTTATAATAGCGTAGCGAAAGAGAAACGCAGGCACTTGTCTACGTGACGAAGCGATGTCGCGTAGATTCAATAATTTCTTGCTCAAATTCGCATTCGTTTACAGTATCCATCAGAAAAGTATACTGTGAAAAGCATTTTTCATCTGGAATAAATGTCGCAGATACAATCACATTCATTTTTATATTAATGACAGTCGGGAGCCTCTTCAAGTTACTTTGAATTGAACTGAATATGTTAAAAAGGTTATCGTGGGTTGTCCTCAGCAGTTGAACATATGCCGTCGCGGACTTTCTTGCAGAACTTTTTGAGCACTACAAAATCATCTCTGACTACGTTTATCTATATCTTATAGTTTACTCACGTCGGCCGTAAAAGCCTGAAAAATCCGGTTGAATTACCGACTCTTTCATGAAAACTATGTTTTTTCTCATTTCATCGTGATATAGGAATGAGCCCTGCATGAAAGTCTCCTGAAATAAATTTACTACATTATAGTGAAATGTTCATCAAAATCGGTCATCAAATAATCGTGTAGATATTAAATACTGGCAATTGTCCGACCGAGTTTCGCAAAGCTGAAGAAAAATCAATTTGAAAACGTGAAAAAATGTTTTGCGCGCTTGTTTTTACGAACAAGAGTCCTCTCATTTCGTTCAATTTTCTCTCTTTTCCAAATATTATTAATTCTGAATTGACGATATTGTCCGTTCTTATTACACGCCGCTGAAACGTTCACATTAATAAACAGATTTGAGTGGTTCTGAAGATTTTCTTTGTTAGCTGTTATTATTTATTATACTGCTATACAAGAGTTAGTTATGTTGTATTCAATCGTTTCGAAAAGTACGTAATCTTCGATAAAATTGCTGTAAAATCCTTTAAAACTCAATAACATCTTAAATCGATACAATCCAAATCAGTATGAGACATTTCGTCAATCTGGTCGCCTTTTTCCTGAACTTTGGTTCTTTGCATATGCTTCATGAATGTTCTTATTTTGAAGTGGAGTCAGTTTATCAACGGCTTTCATTTTAAACGAGTTTTCTGAAAATGCCAAGACGTGAATTAACAAACGCTGAGGCTTATAGGGCTAACGGAATGCTACAGGGTGACCTAACTCAGGTTGTTGTAGCGGAATGGCTCCAAGTCAGCCAAAGTGTGATATCTCGACTTTGTAAAAGGCTCAGGGACACAGGTTCCGTGTTGAAAAGACCAAGGCTTGGTGGGCGACGAAAAACAACACCTGCTCAGGATCGTTTCATCACTGTTTCGGCTAGAAGAAAGCCTACATCTACGTGTTAAATGCTACGGAATACTCTTCAAAATTCAGATGGAGTTCAAGCTTCCATTGAAACCATCAGACGACATTTGAGAGAGGTGAATCTAGGTTTTAGAAATCCATTAAGAGGAGTTCCATTAACACGTGATCATAAGAGTCAAAGACTGGAATGGGCAAGGCCACATGTCAATTGGAACGATCAATGGCGTAGTGTCCTTTTCATTGACGGATCCAGATATGGACGATTTTTTGATTCTCGAAGAATAAATGTATGGACAATCCCACTCATACCCCTTTAATCGTCGCTATCTTCAAGAAGTCCATCCATTCCGAGGGGTAGTGTTATAGTATGGGCCGGGATATGTTTCAACGGGCGCACAGATCTACACATTTGTCTTGGGAAAATGACCACCTCACACTATAGGAAGCATGTCATTGACAATGTTTTACCAAATTTTCACGCTGCTATTGATGAAACTTTTCAATTTCTAGGCGTTAACGCTAGACCGCACCGTGCAGCCATAGTTGAGAATGAGCGCAAGGAGCTTGGTATTCCACATTCACCAATACCTCCGCACTCACCAGATATGAATTGCATAGAACATGCATGGCATATGCTCCAAAGAAGTTCAGATAATCATCAACCTACCCCAGAATTATTAGAGGATCTGAGAGAGCTTCTGCCCCGTTTATGGAACCAAATTCTTCAAGAAATTTTCAACAACCTCGTGTGTAGTATGCAAAGAAGATGTCAAGCTCGTATTGATACCCGTGGAAGCCATACATTGTATTGATAGTCTTAAAATGCTCGAATTATCTGGGAATAAAATTTCGTAATTTTACTCAATTTTTCTGCTTATACGCTGCAGACCTATACAAGCTAAAATAAATTTTATTTCCTGCAACTTGAAATCATATTAACATGAATTTTCATCACAAAATTTCATTTAAATTATAATTTTCAGCAGTTTAAGTCAATATCCCTTATTCATGTGGAGCAGTTTATTTCCTAACGGACCACGGCCAATAAGCCCGGAAGACCCTTTTAATGTCAGTATATCCAGTCGTGAAAACCTCAAACTATTCATTAACTTGATTTTAATGTATCGAATTCTTGAAGGGACTATATTTTTTTGTAAAAACAGAAATTGCTCTGTGAAAAAATACCATGAACAATGTCGAATGTTTGCAGAATATTGTTGCAAGTTTTAATTGCCTTCTTGTCTAGCATCAGGCGACACGTGGCGTTCTAAAGAAAACACCGAATCGCAAATCGACAAAAAAAATCACATCCGTTTCGTTTTAAGGCCAGCAATTGAAAATCTCCATTATCACAATGAACACTTTCTCGTTGATCGAATAACATCGCGTCCTGATGTTGGTAAACGGTGGTTATATTTCTGGGTAGTGTTTACCAAAAGCCCTGTGCTGTGTGTGTGTCTTTTAAAATTAGAAATAAAACCGGCAAGTAGGTTATTAGCCGATAGCATGTTTCCTCTCGGAGCCGCACTCAAAGCAACATTTTCACTTTTATCGTTGTAACCATTGTCGATGATAATCAGTCATGCATTTTGGCAGGAAAGTAGTTCGTTGCACGAAACGGAAATCGTTCTGGAAAATCGAGTTTATTAGCGGGTTTCGTGTTTTTGAAACTGATATCAGTGAGGCACAGAAGGGATGGACGATAATCTGGAATGAATCCACCGTGTTTTCAATCTACACTGGAAATCTCAAATTTATTCTATAACTGAAGGAATTCTCAATAATAATTATTTTCATCAGAATTATGCTTGCATATGTTATCCACTTTCAACGTTTTTCATCAATACAGATGTTCTTTCCCAGTAGGAATAAAAAAAGATGATATTATATTATCAGATTTTTAATGTATTGGTTCCATTCTAAGATCAGTTGTTCTCGATCAATTCTAATGATCAATAGTTTTTCTTTCGTTTGATTTTCTACACTCGATCGCTATGCAACGCGAAACACGCAATTTGACCCAAGAGGAATGTGCCAAAGCGGAAGTTTTGTGAGAAGAAGGGTGGACATACACAAGAATTGCAGAAAGGTTTGGAGTTTCTCATACAAGTGTGTCCAGAATGTTGCAGCGATTCAGGGAGACAGGTATGAATTTCCGAAGACCAGGACAGGGTAGACCGAGGGTAACAACTGCCATTCAAGAACGTTACTTGAGAGTTTCTTCGTTGAGACAACAGTTTGCAACCGTTCGCCTACTTCAATCAGCTTGAGCAAACTCATGGGGTGCAAATTAGCACTCAGAAAATAAGAAATCGCCTCAGAGTATATGATTTAAGGCTTTGTGTCGCAGCAAGAGGCCCAGCTTTTACCCCAGCCCATCGAAGGGCGCGTTTGGATTCTGCGAGAGAACATATCCATTGGGAAGAGGCCAATTGGGAAAGAGTTCTCTTCACAGATGAGTCTAGATTCTGCCTCTACCATTGTGATCGACAATCCTTTGTATACATACGCCCACATGAAAGATATACTCAGTGTAATTTCCTGAATACTACTGGTTTCGGGGAAGGATCGATCATGGTATGGGGTGGAATATATTTGACTGCTCGCACAGACCTAGTGGTCGTTGATAATGGAGCTATGAATGCTGATAAGTATATAAGGAACATTCTTGAAGAGCATGTAGTGTCATTTGCCCCATACATTGGTAAAAATTTCATTTTTATGGACAATAATGCCAGACCCCATCGTGCGCGCATCGTTCAGGAGTACCTTCAAGAGGTTGAAGTCTCTCGAATGGAATGGCCAGCAAGAAGTCCAGATCTCAATCCGATCGAGCAGGTTTGGGACAACCTTAATAGAAGCCTGAGAAGTTCAGAAAAGTATCCACCTATTCTTAATGACTTTCAGGAATCCAACTCGGAGAAATCTGGGAAGGATTAGATCAGAAAATGTTAAGATCATTTTGAGTGTGAACCGTGGTTGCCGAGCTGTAATTAACGCAAGGGGTGGAAATGCCAAGTATTAAATCACTCATCAGCATTTCAGTATTTTGAAAATTGTTCATTTCTCTTCTTTCACTGAAAATTCGGTGAAATCCTGAATTTTTCTTTCATTTAATATGTCTTGTTTCGTTTAGAACCTTCCCTAGAGAACATAGAAAATAAGTTATGAAGTCAATACAGAGTTAACATCCATTAAAATTAAGATTTTCAGAATGTGCGTTAATTTTTTTACGCAGTGTAATAAGAAACACATACAGGGAAATATGGTATTATTCAGATTATTTCTAATCCATTTGATTATGGTAATAAAGAATTATTGAGGGGCCGCCCAGATCACCTGATCTGTCTCCACTGGTTTTTTTTCTATAGGGTCACCTAAAATACAAGATTTAGGCTACGAAGCCTCAGTCACTGGATGATTTGAGAATTGAAACCAGAAATATTGAGTAATGTATCTGAACATTTTCAGCAAAGCTTTAGTGAGTACTTTCCACTATTTAAATATCGATAGAACCAAGAAGAAGTAAATCACAATGTACCGACTCTCATTAGGAGATTGCATTTCCACATTTTCATTTCAGTGTCCCTTTTAGAAACTGTTATTTTGATTGGAAAAATGAATTCACGGAATTAGGTATAGTCATGTGAGAATTGAGACTCTGTTCTGAGAATACGGGAAGACAATGACGAGAAACAATCAGACAATCAGGAAAAGGCTACAGATTAACTTTCGAAAATAGCATTCGGTAAAATAACGTTGCAGTCGAATTCATGCGAAATTTCCGAGCCAGTCAACAATAAAATATCTCGAAATCGACCATGAAATTAACTACGTACTTCCATTAAACCCCCCTCCCCCCGACCTCTCATGAATAAATTCTACGCAGTTCGATAGAGCGGTAGAGCCGTTGCTGCAATTGAAAATTTCATTACCTCGATTCCAATTTTCGTTGGCGCTACCCGATCAACTATTGATATTGAAAAATTACATTTGGAAATGCATTTCGCGACAGGCCAACTTATTCAGGTCGTGATTTCCATCGAGAGCGGTGAAACGCGTCAGGAACCCTCATGGTTTTCCATTTCCGGTAATAGGGAAATTGTTCAAAAACGAGTATGTCACAATTTTTTTTCGAGCCATCATTGATATCATTGAGTCATCTATCTTTCATGTGAACGTCTGTATACAAGAGAACGTCGATCACAATCGTAGAGGCAGAATCTAGACTCATCTGTGAAGAGAACTATTTCCCAATCGGCCTCTTCCCAATGGATATGCTCTCTCGCAAAATACAAACGCGCCCTTCGATGGGCTGGGGTAAGAGCTGGGGCTCTTGCCGCGACACGAGGCCTTAAATCATATTCTCTGAGGCGATTTCTTATTGTCTGAGTGCTAATTTGCACCTCATGAGTTTGCTCAAGCTGATTTTGAAGGAGGCGATCGGTTGCAAACCGTTGTCTCAACGAAGAAACTCTCAAGTAACGTTCTTAAATGGCAGTTCTGGTCTTAGGACATTCATACCTGTCTCCCTGAATCGCTGCAACATTCTGGACACACTTGTATGGGAAACTCCAAACCTTTCTGCAATCCTTGTGTATGTCCACCCTTCTTCTCGCAAAACTACCGCTTAAGCACATTTCTCTTGGGTCAAAATGCGTGTTTCGCGTTGCATAGCGATCGAGTGTAGAAAATCAAATGAAAGAAAAACTATTGATCACTAGAATTGATCGCGAACAACTGATTTCAGAATGGAGCCAATACATTCAAAATCTGATAATATCATCTTTTTTTATTCCTGATGGAAAAAACATCTGTATTGAAGAAAAACGTTGAAAGTGGATAACATATTCATGCATAATTCTGATAAAAATAATTATCATTGAGAAAACCTTCAGTTGTAAAATAAATTTGAGATTTCAAAGATGTGCGTTTTTTTTTGCGCAGTGTATTTAATGCAGCGTTTCCAAAACCAATTTCATTTTTCATTTGTGCATTTTCACACGCATGTGCCCTCTTCAGGAAAGGAATGCTTGCTGAATACACCTGTTTACGCGGATAATTATGTTTCATTTGTTTAGAGGTAATTGCTCAAAGCACACAATGTGTGTTTTACTGAGATCAATATCGTCTCGCCCTGAAAACTCTAACCATTTTAGAGCACTGGGAAAAAAGGACGTTTGAGACAGTTACACTAGTCGAGTTTCAATATTTCCATTTCTCATTCGAGAAATTAAAAAAAAATGTTAGCTCAGGATTAGTCCTTTCCTAATTATCAGTTCTTCAGACAGTTCCAGAATATTGAAATTCAAAAGCACTCGAGCCGATGAACGAAACCAAATAAACACACTTCAAATGCTGATTTCAACGATATTTCCGAATTCTAGTTAACATTCGAAACGATAGATGGCGCCTGTATAATTTATGTCGCTTCATTTCCATTCTTTCCACTGTATGATACTGGATTCGGACGGGGAAAATTCAACCCTTCTGTGCTCGTGGAAGCGTCGCATTCCTGCGATATTTCATCGGACGGGAAACGTTGCTCCGAACGTCTTCAGGAATAACGTTTCGCATCAGAAACGAATATAGCGAGTGACACTTCGAGAGAGAACATTCGACGGGGGAGGTGAAAGTCACGTTCGACGCAATAAATTCGAGACGGAAGGGTAAATGGGTTCGAATCTTCCCGAACGTGAATCTAGAGGGATTGGCCGTCAAAATTGACCTCTTTTATATGGCATGGGTTCTGCTGATATATCTGGATATTTTATCTTTTCTGAAACAGCACCGTGATTTGATATGCATACAGCGTCATAAGTAAGAGGACACCCAGGAAAAATTAGTTCAATTCAACGATATCTACGAATACAGGGTGTTCCAAAAAATAATTTTTTCTGCTTTCTGTTTCCAATTTTGAGAGAGTATTCAATTCTGAATACATTGGTGTTGAAATCGTCACATTCGTCGAAATACTTCGCGAAATATCGAGAAAAAATGGAGGGATAAGAGTATTCGATATTATGTTCGTTTTTTCTATTCTAAATATCTTAAGTATAAACCGTTTTCACATTTTTGAAGTCGAAGACTGTGGAAATATTGTAACATTTCGAGACTTTTGCAAAACTCTTCACAGTGTCTGAAATGTTGGGTCAAAAATTGGGATCAAGATTGGCCTAGAACTTTTGTTTTTCAAATTAGAACCCTATTTTTTTACGATTGTGTTGGATTATGCGAAGAAAAATAATGATACAGTTCTAACATGTTGATGCCTCTAAAATGAGTAATTCTTGAGTTATTTAGGACTTTCTCATTTAATGTCGTACGTAGAGTCAAATTCATAAAATCTGTTTCATATCAACAATGATTTATGGTCATAGAAGATTATATAATTATTCCAATATTTCACAAGTGACAGAGTTATTATCCTAACCTAAATAATTTTTTTTGTTAATATGAAAAATATTTCATTAATTTGACTCTATGCACGACATTAATATGTTAGAACATAATCGATATTTTTTTTCGCTGAATCCAACGCAATCATAAAAAAATAGGGTTCTTATTCGAAAAACCATTGAATTCCGAGTCTTTTTGATTCCAAAAGTTTGATTTTTCCCTAGAAAAATCTCTTTGAATGAAGAGGTTATCAGGAAAATATTTTCTCTATAGAAAATATTCTATATTCTATTTCAGACGAGTTCAGTTTTTTTTTTTTATTTTCAAAAAATTAGGGTAATTTCCGCAGATTCTCAATTCTGGAGAATTTCTTTCTTGTCGTGGTAGGGATATTCAAATTTTCAGTAGTGAAATTGTTACATGCTCTCTAAGTTATTCTCTCAAAAGCATTAAAAATTATTACAAATTGTTTTTTTCTTCTTTTCTGAGAATGTTTTACGTTGACTTCACTAATACTCACATTGAGAACTTAGGCTTATTCTTGCTCTCGCATTACAGATAATAATTCAAGAACTATAGAAAATATTTTCTCGAAACAGAGATTTCCAAAAATTTCACTTGACCGCTAATTGTTTTCCAGTAAAAAATCACATTCGGAATGAGATTGAAAATTGAAGACAAAATTTGTTTCCTGAATATCTCGAAAAATATTCATTCTGGGATAAAAGTCTTGGACGTATGCTCCTATTATTTTTTGACGAAGATTCCGAAATTTCTTCGAAAAAAAGTGATCCAATTTGAAAAAAAATGATTTTTTGAAGTTTCGTCACTTCTAACTTTGACAAAGAATTTGTGACCTCCTGAAAATCACGCTATACGAAAAGAAGCATCAGCCTGTCTTCTCGAAGATTCTTAAGAATGAGAATTTTTAATGAAAAGATCCTGAAGTTGTCTGTATTTTAACAGAGTTCAATTTGAGATTTTTTTCGTATTTTCTCATTTAGAGAGAAATTTCTCGGGAAAATTCAAACTTTTGGAAGCAGAAAGACTCAGAATTCAATGAAGAATCTATTTATGCAAAAAATGGGTCTCTTTCCATTCGAAAAACGAAAGTTGATGTCCTAGAACCTCCAGAAAATATAAGAAAAGTCGTCTTCTTGAAGTTCATTGAAGTTCACTTTTAGAATTTCAATCCTGAATCTTGTGTCTTTCCTAAAAATGTTCTATAGAGCCATATTAGTGAATAACCTTATATATTCTTCTATTGCAACTGCGATATATTTGATAGAAAATATTTGCTACCTTTTGTCTTATGTCCAATAAAACAAAATAGGAAAAAATAGGACAAAATAGGAAAAATGAGAAGAAATCTAAATTATGTTTTTTACGTAGATATCACCAGTCATTGTTGTTCGAAGATAATAAGTGGGATATTCCAGCATTTTCGAATGAATCTCTCTTTCATTTAACATTTCTTGCATTTTTCCAGATGACACAAAACGGAAGCCGCATGATGGCTCAGCAGTGGGAGAAGCTGTCACCGCAAGAATTCCAACAATTACAGGATCTAGCAGCATGTGAGTTGCCCTTTCATACCACACACAGTTTCGTGCTTTGAAGTTTTTCATACAAAAAAACTTTAACACAATACGGGGTTTCGTCGCTATTTTGAGATTGTTTCGAGCCCCAGATATTATTTCTTGAATGAGGAAAATACTCAATCCATCCCGCACAGGCTTTTTTCCTAATACATTTTTTTGTTCAGCTACATCATATACTCCCCATCAATAATTCCGGACAGGCACAATTTTTGTCAAATTCAACACCCTGTATCTTTTTTCGTGGTTCTCCGATTTTGTTGAAATTTTCACCAGGTATAGTATTGCGTCTTTTTTACATTAACCTGAAATTTACTTTGCGAAAATACCTGTAGTTCATCCGTTATACAGGATGAAACAAAACCTTGTTTTATACCCTTCATTTCTAAACACCCTGTGGTGAATTTGAGGCGGAAAATTTGATATTATTCAAATTTAATTTTCAGTATGACCCTTTCTTAATGAAATGTTTTTTGATTTACGTCAGTATCTGCTTGAAAAAAAAAATTTACACATATCCAAAAAAAGTGTTGCATTTTTTCAATTTTTATAACAATCAAAAACATTATAATACCTTGTCGACTAGTAAGCATAAACGAACATCTGAAAATTAATAACGTGTATTTCCACCTAGCTTTCTCATCACTCCTACCATATGACGTGGCATACTTTCAATCCATTTACGAATTGCTTCTGGGGGAAGCAACAATTTCTGTAAATGCAGAACAATGCTAGACCTCACTTTGCACAGGTTGTAACAGAATACTTTGAAGAGGCGAATATTCAACGATTCCTGTGGTCAGCCAGAAGTCCGGATTTAAATCCAATTGAACATAAATGGGATATGCTAGGTAGACATGTTCGAAATCGGCAGCCCAACACTTTGCCCGATTTACGAACAGCTCTTTTTGAAGAACGGGAAAATATTCCCCCAGAAGCAATTCGGAAATGCATTGAAAGTATGCCACGTCGTATGGTAGAAGTGATGAGAAAGCGAGGTGGAAATACACGCTTTTAATTTTCAGATGTTTGTTTATGTTTACTAGTCGATGTTTTGAATTGTTATAAAAACTGAAAAAATGCAACATTTTTTTTGAAAATGTGTATCTTTTTTTAAAGCAGATACTGACGAAAATCAAGAAACATTTTGTTGAGAAAGGGTCGCACTTCAAATCAAAACTGGATGATATCAAATTTTCCGCCTCAAATTCACCACAGGGTGTTTAGAAATGAAGGTTATAAAACAAGGTTTTGTTTCACTCTTTATAACAAATGAACTACAGGTGTTTTCGCAAAGTAAATTTCATGTTAATATATCAAGACCCAATACTTTACCTAGTGAAAATTTCAACAAAATCAGAGAATCACGAAAAAACATACAGGGTGTTGAATTTGACAAAATTTTGCCTGTCCGGAATTTATTGACGGGGAGTGTATTAAAATCAGCCGATTTCACAAAAATCATATTTCTCATGGAATGAGTGCTGTGTTTTTTCGAGTTCTTCCATTATTCAAAAATGGGAGTGAAAACTGCAACATTCTTCTCGAATTCATCGTCAATTGAACAATTTGCCCCGTTTCTTGTGATGAGTTCTTCATCAGAAAGTTCAATCCGACATTGCAACGTTCATAAAGCTGGCAAAAAATGGTGTAATAAAACTTTCTTGAAATTTGCGAGGTTATTTTAATGGCTGAGCATAAAACATCCAATGGTTATTAGACGAATGCAAGCGTTCTTATGACCATGAAACTGTTTTTCGATGCATTTTACAATCAATATAAAACTATTGTTTTACACTCAGCTTTCAACACCGAGTCCTATTCCTCCTTCCCAAATTGGAGTTTTAATTTCATCTCCTCTGAGTGCGATCCAACACTAACAGTTCATTATATGCAGGGCGAGGAATTAATAAGAAATTTCTCCCTTGTCGGCATTTAGATTGAAGTAATTTCAATAATCCCCGTCTTTTTTCTTCTACGAGGTCCCACTCCGGAATGTATGGAATTCTTGATTTGCCTGATGAAATTTTTATTGAATCCAGAATTGTTTCCTGGGAAGGCAGCACTTTGGAGCGGATCTCCCCGAGTAGATGCTAAATTTAGAAGCGAATTGCGTGGCTGTGCGAAAACTGAATTAATCCTGTAAAAAATCGGCAGTCAAGATGTGTAAATTGGGCGTATCGGAATTGGAGCTCAGCTTTGAAATGAGGCTGATGATTTCGGTAATTGGTTTTGGTTTAATTGCGCATATGGTTCACATAATTTTCGAGGATTGAAAACATCTTGAAGCGATACAATGATTAATATTACCGATGATTCTTCAACGTCATAAAATAGGGAAAATAAACATGTTGGGTTTTCTTTGGACCATACTGTACAGGGTATCCCAAATTGCTTGATTTCGACTGTTTTAGGTACTTCTGGACTAGATAGGTAAAAACTTCGTAAGGTGTCCTGGGCTCGATTTTCGTGAAAACACCATTAGTGAAAACCGTTTCAGGTTATCTTCATTTTTTTTTAAATTTCGATTTCGAAATTTACACAATGAGAGCTAGTAGCACAAAATCGACAAATGTGGAGAAGAATAGTAAATGCGGTCAAGACTCAACTTGAGTTGTAGAGCCATTGATGATGATGATGATGATGATTTCGAAAATGTACCATAACTTTTTCATTTACGAAAATATCTGAAAACGATTAAAACTTTCTAGAAGCGCCTTTTTCCCGGAAATAAGAAACTATATCAAATTTTTTTTCTCGTGAAAAAAAAAACACTTTTTTTATATTAAATACTAGCACATTTTTTTCATTTTATTTCATAAAAAAAATTTAGAGATAAAAAAATTAAAATAATGTCTTATTCCCAGTGAAAAAGTGCTTGTTCAAAGTTTTTATATTTTTCAGATATTTTCGAAAATGAAAAAGTTATGGCACATTTTCTGAACCGAAAAAATTTCAAAATGTTGTTATATCTTCAAAACAAATGAAGATATCCTGAAACGGTTTTCACTATTGGAGTTTTCATGAAAATCGAGCCCAGGACTCCTTTGAACGTTTTCACCTATCTAGTCTAGAAGTACCAGAAACAGCCAAAATCAAGCAATTTGGGATACCCTGTACAGGGTGATTCACTTATCTTGGTAACCCCAATTTTCTCGAAAACGTCCGAATATTTTTTCATTTTGTGAATGTCGTTTTGAACAAGTCAATGTCGACTTGAGATGTGCATAACAATCTGCGGAATAAATAAAGACGCCAGGCGTCGCGGCGCTATCAAAAATTTTTTCCCCAGGGATATACCTTTTTTATCATGTCATTCGAAAGATAATTGCTTTCAGAATTTTTTTTCGATTACAATTTTTTTCCATTTCTAACCGTCAGCAATCTGCAGCGTGTTCCATGTTAATTTTATTCCATTTATTTTTTTCTGTATTGTGGTAGTATGCCTTTCATTTGGAGACATAGATTTGATTTTGTGCCTTGAATTCGAGAAAGCTAGTTTTCTAAACAATCTGCCTCCAAAATAAGTGAATCATCCTGTACTTGTGTACAATTTATGAATATGGCTGACAAACTAAACTGATCAACATGAGTTAGGGATATTCACTCGAATTGCAAAAAAATACAGTTTGAATGGCCCAACTGTGGCTGCACGGTGCGGTCTAGCGTTATCGTCCAGAAATGGAAAAGTTTCACCAATAGCAGCGTGAAACTTCGGTAAAACATTATCAATGACATGCTTCCTATAGTGTAAAGCGGTCATATTCCCAGGACAAATGTTAAGATCTGTGCACCCGTTGAAACATATCCCGGCCCATACCGTAACACTACCCCCTCGGAATGGATGGACTTCTTGAACATAGCGACGATTACGGGGTATGCGTGGGATTGTCCATACCCTTATTCTTCGAGAATCTGAAAATCGTCCATATCTGGATTCATCCGAGAAAAGGACACTACTCCAATTGATATGTTGCCTTGCCCATTCCAGTTTTTGACGCTCATGGTCACGTGTTAATGGGACTCCTCTTAAAAGACGTCTAGAACCTAGATTCATCTCTTTCGGACGTCGTCTGATGGTTTGGATTGAAACTTGGATCCCATCTGCATTTCGAAGAGCATTCCGTAGCATTCTACACGTAGATGTAGGCTTTCTTCTCGCCAAAACGATCCTGAGCAGGTGTGGTTTTTCGTCGCCCACCAAGCTTTGGTCTTTCCAACATGGGACATGTCTCCCTGAACCTATTCCAAAGTCGAGATATCACATTTTGTCTGACTTGGAGCCTTTCCGCTACAACAACCTGAGTTAGGTCACCCTGTAGCATTCCGATAACCCTATTAGCCTCAGCGTTTGTTAATTTTTGTCTTGGCATTTTCAGAAAACTCGTTTCAAATCGAAGCCGTTGATAAACTGACTCCATTTCAAAATAAGAACATTCATGAAGCATAGGCAAAGAAGCAAACTTGACGAAATGTCTCATACTGCTTTTTATTGGATCGATTCAAGTTGTTATTGAGTTTAAAATGATTTTACAGCGATTTTCTAGAAGATTACATACTTTTTGAAACGATCTAATACGATATTCCTAACTCTTGTGGAGCTGTATAGTTTTCTTCCTTTCACGAGTTTCCGTCATGTTTTTCGTTTTGTATGAAGTATCTTTTTTTTTACTTAATTTCGTATAGTCCGGGTTGGAGCATGGCTCCGAGCCATGTTTGTGTGATTATGCTCGCTAACTTACCAAGCGATTAGACGCGTTCCTGGCCGTGTTTGAGTTTCGTATACGTCCACGTGTTTTTTTCCAGATCGCCTAGAGCTCACAGAAGCGCAAATATGAACTACGATGAAAACATAGAGAGCCATTAAAGAGCATTTTCCCCGAAACTTTCTACGGCTCATGAATAATTCAATAAGGGGATTTATTGCTGGAATTCTGTTGCTTTTCGAGATTATGGAGGGTGAAAAAGTTCTGTTGGGAGAAAACGTATATAAGGAGGATATTCGATGATATGTTCATCCTGATCTCGAGGAATTTTATCGATAACCCAATATTTCCCCTTGTTTGCGTCATATCGATACAAAAACAGATCAGGTTCGAGTTTTGCTGGTGTTTCCATTAAAACAGGTTTATCTTTCCGTCCAAATGTCTGGTGTAAAAACATTTTCTTCAAAGATATTTATTCAATTGATTTTCGACATAATTCAGCAATTTCACTTTTTATAAAATGGTAAAGATTGATTGTCCGAGTAGAATTGAAAGAAATATGTTACGGATTTTATATTCATGAATTCATGAACAAGGAAGAAATAAAAAATTTATTATTCCATTCAGGCCTAAAAATATGAAAATTTTGATGAATTTTTTCATTTTCAGATTCTAATCGGAAGTTGCAAGATGTGTTGGTTGAATTCTGTGGGACTGGACCCCCATACAAACACAACCCAGACGGGGTGAGTTCAACAACTATCAAAACAATCACGTTGTCGATGTTCTGAAATGTTACTGGTGGTATATATGTATGGGTGTTCCGGGTTCAAACATTCCATTTGCATATTCTACGTCAGATAATATAAGGAAAACTTTGTATGAACCTGTAAAGGGGAATATACACCTTCCGAAAAACATGCTGCCGAAAGAAGTTCGCTTGCTCTCTTCAACACGAAAAACTTATTGAGCGAAAATTGGTGTACGTACCTTCGGCTTTTTGACTTCAGTGTGAGTCAGAGAGATCTTATGTTATAATATTCGATTGACCACATAAATAAACTTAACTTCAGACTATTCATCGAAGAAGATGTAAATTTCTATTATGTTTGACTTTGACAAAATGGTGACAATTTTTATAAAATTTTTCTTTTATTGTTTTCCGTATGAAAAACACACTGCGCAAAAAAATTAACGCACATTCTGAAAAATCTCAATTTTAATGAAAGTTAAATTTACATTGAGTTTATAAGTTATTTTTTATGTTCTTTCGAGAAGGTTTTGAACGAAACAAGACACATTAAATGGTAGAAAACTAGAGGATTTCAACGAATATTATGTTAAAGAAGAGAAATGAACAATTTTCAAAATACTGAAATGCTGATAATTGATTTAATACTTGGCATTTCCACCCCTTGCGTTAATTACAGCTCTGCAACGACGGTTCATACTCAAAATGAGTGATCTTAAAATGTTCTGATCTAATCCTTCGTAGATTTCTCTGTGTTGGATTCCTAAGTCATTAAGAGTAGCTGGATATTTTTCTGAACTTCCCAGACTTCTAATGAGGTTGTCCCAAACCTGCTCAATCGGATTGAGATCTGGACTTCTGCAATTCTTGTGTATGTCCACCCTTCTTCTAGCAAAACTACCGCTTGGGCAAATTCCTCTTAGGTCAAATTGCGTGTTTCGCGTTGCATAGCGATCGAGTGTAGAAAATCAAACGAAAGAAAAACTATTGATAACAAGAATTGATCGAGAACAACTGATTTTAAAATGAGACGTTAATTTTTTTGAGCAGTGTATAGCAAAATCTGGAAGAGGAAGCACGATCGAATTCTACGCCAGCGTAATCTCCTGATCTTAACCTATTCAATTTTTTTGTACGATTTCTTAATTTGATTAAAAACAATTTATACCATGAATAACTATTAACTTTCATTCAATAATTTCGATCTTGGAATAAACGGTGAATTATCGAGCATCCATTTTGGGCAATCTTGTTCAGATATGATTTTTCCTCAGCTGGAAAGAATTACACAAATCTGATTCTGAAAGAATCAGGGTGAATTTCATCCACCCCTAGTAATCACTTACCGGATATCATCTTTCCTGATGCTCCCTGTTGTTATTCTTTTGGGAATTGGAGACACGCGATCTTACACAACTTTTTCATCTGGCATATCGAAATTTAATATTCCCCAGGAAACCGAGAATGTGGAAAACGATATATAACGTAACAAAAATATTGTCTCTTTACCCAATTTGTCGAAATATGATGGATGGATCAGTGGGGCTAACAAGCACCCAATTTCCACAGTATATTCATGGGTTCCCATACCTCCCCTGAGGATCTGGACGTCCTTCATTGGAAAGACATGAGGAATTTTGGGAGTAAGCACAAAGTGTACATTTGATGATTCTTCTACGGAAATGTTTCATTTGATATTAACGGTATACTTATAATTATAAGAATGGAAGTCAATTCTCATTTCTAACTTCGAGAAATAGAAGATTTGATATCTTCAATCTGGAAGATTTATTTTTTTCAACAATGAAACTCTGATATCTTAAAACAATAACTTATGAACCTGAAAAAAATCAAAAACAATGTTATTTCTTCGAGTTCTCAACTGACAAATCAAGGCTTTGTCTGAGTTCAAATCAAATAAAAAATAAAACGGAAAATGGAAAGTAGTTTTCTAAAAGAAATGACACTTTTCATTTTTATCCCCCCACCTAAGGTATGCAACAACCACTATATGTTGTCGTTGTCACATGGAAGCACCTCTGTTACATGGAAATAATTATTGTCCTTTTTTCTATTTCCAATGTCTATCTCAGAGATAGTGTCTGAAATTTTCTTCACTATTGGAAAAGGTCCTTTTCTTATTTCTTCAAGTTTTTTTCAATTCAATTTAGATTTATTTTCAACATAAACATAATCTCCAATTTTAACATTATGTTTTCTAAACTTGTCCACTAATTTTTTATTGTATTCGTGATAACGTGAAGAATTTCTATATGCTATTTCCTTTTCTCTTGTTAAATTGCTCTTTTCAATAAGTTCTTCTAGAGCAGTGGGATCAGATTTTCCCTGAAGTAAATATTCTGGACTATATCCAGTCACAGAATGGTCTGTCCTATTGTATTCTTCAATACATTCTACGGCTATTTCCGTCCAAGCTCTAGTTTTCTTCTCATCCTGTTTATTAATGTCTGATTCAATTGTCCCTTCAAGCCATTTGAAAAGGGACAATCTACTGCTGTAAAAATTAATTGTATATTAAAATTTTTCACGTGCTGTCCTGTCTGAATTTACTCCTGGGCATTGATGTGTTAATAATGTTTTAATTGGTCATTTATCTTGAATTTCATCAATAAATTTAATGAAATCTTCGGATGTTTGGTTTTTGGAGGTACTCGCAAATGCATATCGGGTAAAATGGTCAACTAGGAGATGGAGGTTTCCATTTCGAATGGTTCTTTTGCAGGGTCGAGTTGTGAAAGAAGGCCATACTTTTGACCTACTCTCGTTTTATTTTTACAACAGATGTCACATGATCCACAAACTTTCGCCAGCGAATCCATATTTTGAATATAACAAAACTCTCTGATTTTTTTACTTATCTTACTAGTACAAATTTTGCCATAATGCTTGTGTAATTTTCTGATCAAATCTTATCCAAAATCATTCGATAAAATTATTTTTTTGCTATTTTTTTGCTATTTTTTTGCAATTTGTGGAAAATATTTTTCCGTACAACTGTTCTTTTCATGTTATTTATCCTTGAGAGATTATTCTGTTGATCAATTTTTATTTCATTTAACCCACCAAATTTACTGTTCTTATACATTCGTCCATATTTTCAGTTTCTTCCAAAACTGGGTTTCTAGAAAGACAATCTTCTACATTTACAGTTTTATAAAAGAAATGACACTTTCCATTTTTACATAATTATTCGATATCAAACTCTAACTTGGAAGCTCGAAGAACTTAACCATTATTTTTATATCGTTTGAAGAGATATTCTCAACCATTAATGGCTTTCAGTAATAACCTTGTTGATTATTTGTAGAGTGTGACCAAAAACGGTGTGGGGTATTTGTATTCTCAATAAAAGCAGAGCAAAAAAATATGTCTTGATTAAAATTCAATATTTTTTATTTCAATTCAGTTGAGGAGAACTATTTTTCCATTGTTTGTGTGGTGAAAAACGCAATATTTTTTTGACTTCTCAGTGCAGCTTTGGTTGTTTTGAAATCGGGAAACGAATAAAACGAAAAACAAAAAATTCTTTGCCTTTACGGAGACCATACCTGTTTTCTCTGTTAGTATTTTCATTTTTTCATGTTGTATTATGATGATTATAATATTATGTAAACTGCATCGGCGATTTCCCGCAGGTATAATGTTCGTCCGACATTACATAATCAGCGAAAAGGTGAAATTGCCTCGTGATGAGGAGTGCAGGTTCAATATTATGATTAATTTCGTGCCGCGCCAATTCAATTATACCGCAACGTTGCGCGCCACTATGATTGATTGGAAGAAGTTCATTATAATGGAATTTGCTCTTGATTGATCAGTTTTTCCCATATCTGAGCCGGAGTACTCTCATTGTACAAGGTGATTAGTTTGACGGATGGAGTCAATTTCGGATATTGTGATGGAGAATCTATGTTCGCTACTTGTCTCAGGGGTGGATCATGAGGAAAAGCCCCATCGCTCGGAAGTTGGCCCAGCACTTTTCAATTTGAAAAAAGTCCTTCGTTGATATTTTATATGGTTCTCAAGATATTCCACCAATCAAATTTATTTAATGACAATTCTCGTAATATGTTTTAGTTTTTGGTACTGAAAAATATTCTGTTTTCTTGTGTTATAACATCTTTGGTTTATCTATGGGAGATGATTGCCTTTCATTGGGGTCCCGTAGCGGTCTTCAAACATCTGAAGTGCCGGAAAATCATCACCTGGAAGGTCGTATCCTGTTTGAAAAAACCCTCACGACCAGAGAGCAACAATTTGTGGATTTTCAATTTGAATATCGAAGGAATTTCGAAAGACAAGTGTGATTACGTCTCCAAATTAGCTGATGGACATGGCATCAAAGAGATTCTTCTGCAAGAAACCCACACGGCAATAGAAAAAAAATCCTCGTGAAAGAGGACAGTTGAAAGGTTATATATTAATTGATTTTTTACAAGTTTAGCTTGTTATGTGTTGAAAATTCATCAGTTTCGTTACTTTCAACAGATTCGGAAAGGGGAAATTGATGGAGTTTTTTTTTTCATTTCTTTCAAATTTTGCGACTTTTCTGTCATAAATATTCATAAACCTCCGAACATTATTTGGCCAAGAAATTTTAATGTTGATGTTTTTAAAGTAGCAAATGTATTTCCAAAATGTATTTGATTTATTCTGAATAATCGGTTTCTTTTCTGCTCTTGTCTATTTTCATTTCAGATTAAGAATTGCGAGTCGTTTTGGGAAGAATCTGTTTATATGAAAGAATGACAAAACGTCATTCTTTCATATAATTAGACTTTTTTCATGAGTACTTCGCACTGCGCCCTTCTGTCATCAAACATCGTCGTTTTTTCCTGAAATACATGAATAACAAATGCACTGCCAATCCAGTTGGTATCAATACGTTTGGGAAAATTCCATCTATTGTTGCCGAATTCCTCAAACTGCCAGAACCAAAGCAATATGCAGGACACCGTTTTCGAAGATCCCAGCAGAATCAGGAGCAAATATTACGAATATAAAAAAACATGGTGGATGGCAGCCGAGAACTATGTTGATCATTCCATTGCATATAGAAATGTCATTGCAGAAAAAATTCTCCCAATCTCAACAAATTTTGAATCATAATCATCCAATATTTTACTTCCGGTTTCTACAAGCACTCATGGTGCTGAGGATTCTAATAAAGTGTTGCGAAGCTCCCTAACGTCACAGGGCATTAATGTTAGTAATTGTTCTAGTTTTACGATTTATATTAATGTTCATAAGAAATGATTGTCAAATGTTGATAATAAAAATTTGCAATTGCTGAATTATTCTCATCTGATTTCATCATAAGAAAATGGAGTGCTAAAAATATTTTCAACACTTATGTTGAAAATATTTTTGACAAGCTCCCACGTAACCAATCAATTTTAAAATTGTTTGCTGTAATTAAAAGTGTCACTTTTAATGGCAACTGTACAAAAAACGAATTATGGTTAATTAATCGATTTCAAGAGGAATCAAACGAAGATAAGAGTCTTCCCCCAAGATCTGCACTCGGCATGGAAAAGTAACGTAATTCGGTGAAAGGGCATCAACTTTGAGGGCAGCTGCGGATGTCAGGAGTGGAAACAAAGATATTCCATACGCTTTCCGGGAAGATTTATCCGGCAGATGAGAGAGAATTCGGGAAGTCAATTTTCCTGTTCATAAAACCAGCATTTTCAGATGGTCCACGTACACTCCTCTCCCATGCAAATTTATGTCTGAAGACGGCGAAATTCGCTCCATAATTTAGATCTCAACGAGGAAATCATCCCAAGTTATATTTCTTTTTATTGAGATTAAGATGGCGGGTTCAGGGCCGCATTAGGAAATAATCCATTCCGTGCTCAGAGCGATCAATGAAGAAGAGTTCTACTACTTCTTGTTTTTCTTCGCCCACCAAGCCTTTCATACAGATGTTTTTTCTCAGCAGGAATACAAAAAGATGATATTATCAGATTTTTAATGTATTGGCTCCATTCTGAAATCAGTTTTTCTCGATCAATTCTACTGATCAATAGTTTTTCTTCCGCTTTTCCCCTAAGCGGTACAAGAAATGTTTTTCTTCGCCCACCAAGCCTTTCATACAGATGTTTTTTCTCAGCAGGAATACAAAAAGATGATATTATCAGATTTTGAATGTATTGGCTCCATTCTAAAATCAGTTGTTCTCGGTCAATTCTAGTGATCAATAGTTTTTCTTTCGTTTGATTTTCTACACTCGATCGCTTTGCAACGCGAAACACGTAATTTGATCCAAGAGGAATGTGCGAGCGGTAGTTTTGCGAGAAGAAGGGTGGACGTACACAAGAATTGCAGAAAGGTTTGGAGTTTTCCATACAAGTGTGTCCAGAAGCACACAGCGATGCAGGTAGACAGGTATGAATGTCCGAAGATCGGGACAGGGTATACCACGGGTAACAACTGTCATTCAAGAACGTTACTTGAGAGTTTCTTCGTTGAGACAACGGTTTGCAACCGCTCGCTTCCTCAAAATCAGCTTGAGAAAACTCTGAGGTTCAAATTAGCACTCAAACAATAAGAAATCGTGTCAGAGAATATGATTTAAGGCCTCGTGTCGCGGCAAGAGGCCCAGCTCTTACCCCAGCCCATCGAAGGGCGCGTTTGGATTTTGCGAGAGAGCATATCCATTGGGAAGAGGACGATTGAGAAAGAGTTGTCTTCTCAGATGAGTCTAGATTCTGCCTCTACCATTGTGATCGACGTTCGCTTGTATACAGACGTCCACATGAAAGATATGCTCAGTGCAATTTCCTGAATACTACTGGTTTCGGGGGAGGATCGATTATGGTATGGGAAGGAATATCTTTGACTGCTCGCACAGACGTAGTTGTCGTGGATAGTATAGCTATGAATGCTGATAAGTATGTAAGGAACATTCTTGAAGAGATTGTAATGCCATGTGCCCCATTTATTGATGAAAATTTCATTTTTATGGACGATAATGACAGACCCCATCGTGCGCGCGTCGTTCAGGAGTACCTTGAAGAGGTTGAAGTCACTCGAATGGAATGACCAGCAAGAAGTCCAGATCCTTTTCCGATTGAACAGGTTTGGGACAACCTTAACAGAAGGCTGAGAAGTTCAGAAAATCATCCTGCTACTCTTAATGACTTAGGAATCCAACTCGGAGAAATTTGAGAAGAATTAGATCAGGACATTTTAAGATCACTCATTTTGAGTATGAACTGTCGTTGCCGAGCTGTAATTAACGCAAGGGATGGAAATACCAAGTATTAAATCACTTATCAGCATTTCAGTATTATGAAAATTGTTCATTTCTTTTCTTTCACATATGAATCGATGAAATCCTGAATTTCATATCCATCTAATGTGTCTTGTTTCGTTCAAAAACTTCCCGAGAGAACATAAAAAATAAGTTATAAAGTCAATGTAAAGTTAACTTTCATTAAAATTGAAATTTTCAGAATGTGCGTTAATTTTTTTGCGCAGTGTATTATTGAGTTTCAAATGATTTTACAGCGATTTTCTCGACGATTACATACTTTTCAAAATCATTCAATACGATATCCCTAACTCTTGTGAAGCAGTTTATTTCCAAAAAACAGTATTAGTAAAAATTTCCCGCAAATACTGCCTGTCATGGTAATCATAGAGTAACTCCTCTATCGCTCTTATGAAATATTTTGTTCAATTTTTTATTGGTGAGATTTCGGGAAAAATATCAATCTTTTTTGTAATTGTAGTTCCGAAATCTCCACTTCTCGATAGTGGAGAATTGGTGGTCTTCCAATGAAACAAATTTCGAGAAATTAACATCAAGAGACAGCCAGCCTCTGGAACGGTAGATCGGAAGCTTTCGGAGCCTCGTGTATCGAACACGCCCTTTGTATCGTTCCAGGAATTGGGGCGGATGATGTAATTATTGCCGCTGAAACACGTACGTTTTAACTGTAAGCTGCAAAGTGCCGTATTTGCCCCTAATTGATCGAATTATTTCTGTTCGCTGGATTGGCTCGTAGCACGTTCATCAACGTCGTCTGGAGGGATGAATTCGGAATACAATAGGGACACCATTCACGGGAAACGTGCACACTTTCACGATGATGTCCGGCTGAAAAAATGAGTTTTTTTTTTAAACAGGTTCAGGTGAATGAGTGTCACATTCATACATGCTTGGAGAGTGTTTCCTGCACGCAAAAATCAAGGAGTAATTACAGGGAGTCTCAGAAGTCGACGTCAAGTCATGGTAGTCATCAGAGAGATATAAAAAAAATCTTAGCGTGTATTCTTCTAATTATATCGTATTTTTTAATATTCGAGAAAATTCACAACCTCATATTGAAAGATTCTTCTTGGCTTTTGGCCGTGGTCTATCAGGAATGATTTCAGCTATAACGTTTTTCCTACCACTGCGGTAGACATCTTCAGAGGATGCTTGGTCTAAGATTGTATCTCGAACGCTGAATTTCTGACAGTGATTCTTGTCATAAGACGAAACTGAATTTTGTTAAGTGTGAATGTGTTTTTCAAAAATAATGCATGCATTTTTCGAGTAACGCTTGTCGAACTCGATTTCCTCAGAAAATGCTTGGAGGTTAATTTTTCAAAATACGGCATGTTTTTGTGATAGATTCACTGTACAGGGTGGGCATATTCCGATGTTTTAGCACTAAAACTTTTGAACCAGAAGAGACAAACAAAATCTGATACCCCATTCTCGATCTCTTTTTCGGAGAAACTAACAAAAGTTTTATTCATTTTTGGCTACCTCCTTTTGTTTTCGAGTTATAGGCGAAAATCGGAAAAATGGCGATATCGAAAAAAATTTGTATCTCTGCTAATACTTATGATAGAGCTCTGAAATTAAAACATTCTACGGGCACTTTTTAACGGAGAATCCAGTGGCATGCTCGTCTTTTCTGCGCATTTTCAATTACGAAGCTATGATCCAAAGTTATTTTTTTTTAAATAGAAACAATATATTTCTGTGACATTTTCTGAAAGCTTAATTTTTTCTGATTTCAATAATATATAACATCGTAAAGTTTGTATCACTATAGGTATAGAAATTGGTCAAAAACCTTTTTCATGTGAGTCTCAATACTTTCTATGGTTTCAACTGTTGATGAGCACAGAAAAATGTAGCTTCCTATAACAAGAGCATAGAAATGAAAAGACTACTACAAAGAAGTTGTGGTAATTATACGATACTGAAATTTTCGTGCTTATCGACAATTGAAACCATAGAAAGTATTGAGACTCAGATGTTCTTGATCAATTTCTATACTCATATTGATTTATTTATACGAACCATACGATGTTATATATTTTTGAAATCAGAAAAAATTAAGCTTTCAGAAAATGGCAAAGAAATCTACTCCTGTGGTACATAGCGCATGGTTGCCGGTGTTGGAAAAGACTAAAATCAAGCCAATACGAAGTGGAAGCGATGGACCAATCAACATCGCGCGCGTAAACCCACTACCTTCTCCCGCCAATGATCAGGGTATAAGTGGGGCCAACGGATCGAATCCAGCATCACTTTCGGAAATTCAGCGGTCGAGTTACAATCTAAGACCAAGAATCCTCTGAAGATGCCTACCGCAGTTGTGGGCGAAACGTTAGGTGAAATAATTCCTAATAGACCACGGCCAACAAGCCCGGAAGACTCTCTTAATGTCAATATATCCGGTCGTGAAAGCCTGAAACTATTTATTAAATCTAGTGTTCCTTTTCAAAAAAGATAACTTTGTGTCATAGCTTCGTAATTAAAAATGCCGCAAAAAAGGCGAGCATGCCACTGGATTCTACGTAGAAAAGTGCCTGTATAATGTTTTAATTTCAGAGCATCTATCATCAGTATTGGCGGAGATATAAATTTTCTCCGATATCACCATTTTTCCAATTTTCGCTTATAACTCGAAAACAAAAGAAGGTAGCCAAAAATGAATACTACTCTTGTCAGTTTCTCCGAAAAAGAGATCGAGAATGGGGTATCAGATTTTGTATATCTGGTTCAAAAGTTGTAGTGCTAAAACATCGAAATATGCCCACTATGTACGGTGTGATTAACTTATCTTGGTAACCCAAATTTTCTCGAAAACGTCCGAATATTTTCTCATTCTGTGAATGGCCTTCTGAACGAGTCAATGTCGACTTGAGATGTGCATAAAAATCTGCGGAATAAATAAAGACACCAGGCGTCGCGGCGCTATCAAAAATTTTTTCTCCAGGGACATACATTTTTTATCATGTCATTCGAAAGATAATTTCATTCTGAACTTTTTTCTCGAATACAATTTTTATTCATTTCTAACCGTTAGCGAACTTCAGCGTATTTTATGTTAATTCTATTTCATTTATTTTTTTCTGTATTGTGGTAGTATGCCTTTATTTGGGGATATAGATATGATTTTGTGTCCGGAATTCAAGAAGTCTAGTCCCTGGAGAAAAAATTTTTGATAGCGCCGTGACGCCTGGCGTCTTTATTCATTCTGCAGATTTCTATGCGCATCTCAAGTTGACATTGACTTGTTCAAAACACCATTTACAGAATGAAAAAATATTCGGACGTATTCGAGAAAATTGGGATTACCAAGATAAGTAAATCACCCTGTACAAATAATATCGAATTTTGCGTAAAAATATTCTCTTACCTAACCTGAAGAGGCACAGAAAATTGCCGACGTCAATTCCCCTCTGTCATTTTTCGAATAATTCATGTCTGTCACCGTCCGAAAATCACGTCGAAATTCATCATGAAAAAACCTTCGAAATGAACCGATAAAATTCCAAAACGACAAAAACATCGCAAAACTCAACCGGACAAATATGCTGAAAATTTCAAGGAGATTCCTCCACGTCGCAAGATTTCTCAGATGTGAATCTAAAAAAATCAGTGGTCAATTGGATAAGAGAAGGAAAGCGTTAGAAGAAGAATATTTTCACAGACAAAACAAGGACTTGCTTGAAAGGTTGCAGAAAAAGAAGATTGAAAGAATGAAGAAAACTATGGAGGAAGGAGAAAAGAAACAGAGTGACGGGAAAGATGGGGGTTCTCATCGGTCTGGAAAAACTTGAGAAAAGAATACTAACAAGTTTTAATGAAAGAATTAAGAATTTTCAGGAAAAAACAGAATGTAGCATACATCATCACTACTGCACTTCAATGTGTTGTGATACACAAACAATATGAATAAATATTTGAACGGTTGAACAAATATTGTGATGTTTCAAAAATCAAAAAACATGTTTCAGGAAATTTCTCATTATCCAAATTCGAGTTCGAATCTTTCTTGCTACGAGGGAGTTTCGAAAATCCTAAAAAGCTGGACCAACTTTACACACATCGTTGTTTAGTTTGAAAAACGGTTGAAACTGCTAACTGGAAGTGGCAAAGGTCGGAGTACACGTGTATAGCGGTTAAGCCCCTTTCAAACGGTGAAAATGAGTCTAGCTATGCGAGCATAATTGTTCCATAACGTTGGGGTGGTGCAAACCATAATCCATCGATTAATTATTTCGGCGTTCGCATTGACTTTCCGAAAATGTTAACGTAATGATGTGGTCCAGTGCGGCCTCGTGGGCGTGAGATGAAATTAACAGGGGTCAGGGGCGGACCTGCCCCGATGGAATGACGTACTCTGCTTCGCTACCCGAGGCTTTAGGGACCAGAGAGCAAATTCAATAAGAAGCGATGGTGTTGAGGAAGCGATGGTGTTGAGTAACCGATCTAACGGAATTGCTCAAGTTTCAGTTATGTCACGAAAAATTTTTAGACCTTTTCAGGTTCAGAAATAAGGGACTGATGTACAAGACGATTCAAAACTCGAGAGAATAATCAAGGAACATGTGCAACGTGATATTCGTGATGAAACGTATAAAGGAAATTCTTTGCCAAAAAGAATTCAATTTCGACTTATTGGAATTTGAAGTTTTCCTGCATTATCCTATCATCAATTTTCAACATGAAAGGTAATATCATATTCTAAAACAAGTTACACAGGGGGCAACTATCAGGCCCCTCTTTCGCCTAGGGCACTTTGGGCAAGTGCCCAGGGCCCCGCGATCGATAGGGGCCCCGCTCAGATTAATTGTTCCGAACTGAAAGGATCGAAGATTTCCTCAATAACATTTGGAAATTCCCCATTTCATAGAAAATTCCCCTATATTATTATATAACTGATTCATTCGAAAAGACCTCAACTGTTCTTTATTTCGAAATTACCTTTCGCGTACTAAAATTACCTTCAGGTAAAAAGGCAGAAGTGATCATTCACAATAATTCCAAATGGATTGGAATTCAGAGTCTTTTATCAACAAGTTCTCGAAGGTTGCAATTTTTATCACCCTTGCTCATTCATACTGGTATACACTAGATAAGAGCAATTATTAGTTTGTGTTATTTGTTGGGGTGGTTAGCCATAAAACATCTGTTCGAATCGGGTTGTTGATCACATTCTTGTATTCATTGGGAAGCTTCCAAGGAAATCCCCATTTAACTACATAATTTCAGACAGCGCTACAAGACAATAAATCAGTTGCGTACTTATCAGAGGGCCACGCAGAACTCGCGGTGCAGGGAGGTTCGGCACCAAAGGGGCCCCCAAGTCAAACTAAAAGCATAAAATGACGCCCCAATTATTTCATTCTATTGAACTTGCCGGTTCGCGAGATTTTTCCCATGATATAATGAACAAAACTCATACAAAGAAGGTAAAATTATCATTCCTAAAAAATAGAGAAATACTCCTAAATTATAAAAAAATAAATGAGTTTTCCAGTAATTCAATTCGAAAGTTGAATTATCACTCAATTACTTCATGAGCTACCCTGTTTTCAAGGGTTTTTTAATATACCGTCAAGCTTTTCGGGACTCTCCTTAAATGTGTCGCAAACACGTCTATCATACTTTTGAGCTTACTTAACTTTGGACAAAAGTGGCCAGAAGCTTGGTTATCGACAAGTTGATGGATATGTTTGCACGCAAAAATTAAAAAACGTGAATGCAATTTTGTTATAAAATTTTTTTTCAAATTCTTACCATTTCCAAGTGTAATTCAGAAACCGTCAAGTGTATTTCAGATTAGTCACTTCAATTTCAGAATGCGTCAATTGAATTTCAGATTAGTCAATTAAATTCCAGAAAACATCGAATGTATTTCGGATCACTCATTGAATTTCATTCGATATTTTCTGAAATTCAATTGACAAATCTGAATAACATTTGATGTTTTCAGAAATACAATTGACTAATCTGAAATACAAGTGATGCCTGAATATCAACTGACGGTTTCTGAATTACAATTTTTTTCATATTTTCCAAAATATTGGGGTATCGAAATTGTAATTGCATATTCATAATCTGCGACCTCGGATTAATATAATCTATTCATCTCGTTAGTATAGAAAGAAAAAAAATTTTTTTTTCGAAAATTTAAAAAAAGGTATACCGAATATGAAAATTATTCCGAAAAAATTTTTTTTCATTCTATATTGATGAAGTGAATAGATTATATTAATTCGAGGTCGTAGATCACGAATATGTAATTGGAATTTCGATACCTCTAATATTTTCGAAAATATTACAAAAATTCCAAAATTTTTCTGGAAAATCGGTAAACTTTGAAGAGCAGATATAAGAAAAGTATGGATGCTATAGTTCTGGTCTTTTCCCCATATTATAGAACGTTTCTTTGAAAATAAAATGGTGTATTCACCTTTTTTCTATTAAGGATATTTCAGATTTCGTTACGTTTTCCGCAAAGGTCTATTTTTCGGAAAATTCAAATCGTTATAATTTCTACAAAAAATTAAAAAAAAAAAAACGAATAGCATATTCTTGATCTACGCCCACGAATTAGTTTATAATCTCAATTTGGTCGATCAATTAAAAAAAAAAATTTTGGCCAAAAATCGCAAATTTTTCCATACATATGTATGGAAAAATTGCCAAAAATTCGATTTTCGAATTTATCGACCAAATTCATGTTATTAGTTAATTCGAGGGCGTAGATTAAGAATATGCAATAACTTTTTTTATAAAACGATTTTTGTAGAAATTATAACGATTTCAATTTTCCGAAAAAAGGGCCTTCGCGGAATAATTTACGAAATCCAAAATATCCCTCGTAGAGAAAGGATAAATACACTATTTTATTTTCAGAGAAACGTACTATAATATGGAGGAAAGACTAAAACTATAGCATCCATACTTTTTTTATATCTGCTGTTCAAAGTTGGCCGATTTTTCTAAAAATTTTTAGAATTTTTCGAATATTTTCCAGAATATTGGTAGTATCGAAATTGTAATAACATATTCATAATCTACGACCTCGAATTAATATAATCTATTTATCTCGATAATATAGAAAGAAAAAAAAAATTTTTCGGAAATTTTAAAAAAGGTATACACAATATGAAAAAAAAGGTATACAATTGGAAATGGTTAAGTTTCTAGTTACTTTTATATCAGAATTTACATTATTTCGTTTAGAAATTTTTGTTATTCAATATATAAATTATTTTCATAACATTTTTGTCATAATTTCCCTTTGAAAAACTACAGAGAAATCTTATCATGAATAATAGATCTATAGAGGGGAGGCCGAATTTACGCCACGCCACCACAAGAAATTTCAGGGGATTCCAGGCTAAAAAATCCCTTCCCCCTTTCGAGTATCGAAATTCCGTAAATCGGCAAAATTCTCTCGATTTGATAATTAAATTACATCACGGTATTTACATACCGTGGCTATGTGTGTCGTGAATAAACCTACTCGGCGGTAGGGAATTCCCCTGTATTTGTATTTTGTATGTGGTATTGTAGGTAGGGGCCCCATTATCCTAATGTGCCCAGGGCCTCCAAGAGGTTAAAGACGGCCCTGGCAACTATTCCAACACGAATGCGCATGAGTGTTCGAATTGCCTTTTATTCGACGATATTTTCTCTACTTCGGTTAAGTTTGTGAAATACTGTCAAAATTCAATGAAAACTTCAGATTAGGGACTTTTGTATTGTATCTAAGTAGTTGGCATGACTTACGAAATTTGAATTGGGGGATCAGTACTGACAACCAAAAAGGAGAAAATATAACTGAAAACTATGCTGTAATGAGTTTCACTACTAAAATGTCAACACTAAAAAGTATAGTATATAACATTACTAGCAAGGTAAGAGGGTTTTTACTGTCGAATGGAGGATAAGGTACCTCCTTGACCCAATAAAATCCGTTACTTTGCGTGTATTGTTTTATATTTTATTTGTTTTTCATTTCTCATTCAAGGTTAGATGAATCTCAATGTCGTAAGCTATGGAAGCGTTGCCATGAACTGTTCATTTTTCTTTACATTTGTTTTGGCGAAAGCGAAAATTAATGTACTAAAAGAAATTATTGAGGCAGCCAGCAGTGTGGCTTCAAGTTTATTACCTGCAAAATCAGCTTCAAGGTACGAGCGAAAATACGACGACTTCAAAAAGTGGCTAAACAAAAATAGTGTGATTTGGGTAACTGAAGATGTTTTGTTGGTCTACTTGAATCAACTATCAGCTAGATTCAGCCCTAATATTTTATGGGCAAAATGGTCTATGCCGAAAAGCTACTTGGAAATGAAAGAAAATGCCCCTGTTCGCAGGTTTATTGAAAAATATGACGTTTAGTTGTCATTTGCAGATTTCAAAAGGTAATAGAGTTTCTGAAACGAAAAAATGAGCGTTATACTCCAAAAAGGTCAAGGTATTATGTAAAGAAGAGGCTCCTGGCGAAAATCGTAACAATATTTGGGATTTTTGGATGTTGTCGATGTCTCCCTAAACATGAATGATGTAGAAGATATGGAAAAATACGTTATTACGACATTGCGGCAAACAAAAAATTTAACAAGAAGATTCACCATAACCGATGATAGCTGCAGCTTCAAGCCCTGCATTTTATACAGAAAATATGTAAATCTTCGGCCTCCTGGAACAGAAAGCCTAAGATTTTTTTTGACATACCGACTTAGAAAGTGCATTTCCCTTAATGCTGGCCAGCACACTAATGGTGGTGTCCCAAAGCAAAAAGCGAAATATTTAGGTTTAAAAGACCCAGAGGTACACACCGGCCACTCTTTTCGCAGAACTGGAGCCACTATGGTTGCGGATTCGGGTGGAGATATTTTAGCACTAAAACGTTCAGGAGGGTGGAAGAGCACCGAAATTGCGACGAGTTATGTCGTTGATTCGGTCAAGAAAAAATTGAAATGTCTAGTAAATAATTTGGTAGTAAGGAGAGTACAAATGTTCTGGAGTCCTCGAGTTCAGCAGTTTCTGAGTCAACAGATCATCATCAGTATCAACTCTTCCATCATCAAAAATCTGTGTTACTGGAAATAACAATTGTACCATGATTTTCAACATATATGACGATGAAACAAAATTTTCTTATGTGAAAAATACTACTAACTTGTGAAAATTTTGCAAGTTAACTGTCAGTTTTACAAGTTAGTGACTTGATAAAATAAACTTTCTCGATTAATACTGTGTTTTTGGAAACTCACGTTCACAAATGAGAAACATAAATATTCAATTCAATCAAATTATTACTATGATATAATATATTCACAATAACGCTTGTGACTCAAAAATTCAGATAGCCCATAGGTGATTATATAATTCTTTTTGTAGTCAAATTCAGGTCTTATCTTGTTTCCTCAAAGATGCCATTGTTAGATCTGAACCGAACTGAAATGCGTGCATCAGTTTTTAAATGAAAAAAAAAACATCGAAATCCGTTCAACCAGTATAAAATTCTGATGTAACAAACATAAAACCGTATTGATGACAATCTTTTCTCGAAATCGGAAACACCCCCGATCTCTTCATCACCTACGACTTTCGAAATACCCACAACTCAACCCACAGAGAGCCACTCGAATGAGAGCCAGATGTATTTCTCAATTAGCGTCCGATCCTCTTTCAGATCGGAATTTGTACGGCCACTAATGAATCTTGCTTATACACAAAATCCTTTTTGATCTCCCCCGGGTTTCTTCTCCACTCCCGTCGGTGTTGAACTCCTCCATTCTTCCACTTGATTCATTTCACAGCCAGCTCGACATAATGGGAACTCTGCTTTAATGGCCTCTCATTTGGAGGAAAGAAATGCCGTGTTGCTAGAATGTTAACGCTTCTGAGGGGAGGTAAGTACGTGGAAATGTTGATGAAACACCGGGTGTTAGTCGAAGTTGACTTGACAGATCTTTTTCTTATGAAAAAGAGAGCTAAAATAATACAATAAATGTTGAAACAAAAAGTACCTAAGCTGAGATAAAAAAAGAACGGGGTATCATAACATTCTTTGTATGATACTATAGAATCATACGATACTATCAACACTAGTATCATACGATACTATACAGCCAGGGGAAAAAACCTCAGCCGAAAAAACCTGCCTCCCCGTAAACAAAATAACATAAAATATCAAATATCAGGAAAATCTTGAAAGACATCAGTGTGATCATCTTCATGTTATCCGTCGATGGGCTCGGATAAACAGATTCTTCCCAAAACAACTGGCAATTCTTAATCTGAAATGAAAAAAGACAAAAGTAGAAAAGAAACCGAATATTCAGAATAAATCGAATGCATTTTGGAAATGCATTTGCTACTTTAAAAAACATCAACATTAAGATTTCTTGGCCAAATAATGTTCTGAGGTTTATAAATATTTATGACAGAAATGTCACAAAATTTGAAAGAAATGAAAAAAAACTCCATCAATTTCCCCTTTCCGAATCTGTTGAAAGTTACGAAACTGATAATTTTTCAACATAACAAGCTAAACTTGTAAAAAATCAATTAATACATAACCTTTCAACTGTCCTCTTTCACGATGATTTTTTTCTGTTGCCGTGTGGGTTTCTTGCAGAAGAATCTCTTTGATACCATGTTCATCAGCTAATTTGGAGACGTAATCACACTTGTCTTTCGAAATTCCTTCGATATTCAAATTCAAAATCCACAAATTGTTGCTCTCTGGTCGTTAGGGTTTTTTCAAACCAGATACGAACTTCCAGGTGATGATTTTCCGGCACTTCAGATGTTTGAAGACCGCTACGGGACCCCAATTTCATTGGGGCAATCATCTCCCATAGATAAACCAAACATGTTATAACACAAGAAAACAGAATATTTTTCAGGACCAAAAACTAAGACATATTACGAGAATTGTCATTCTGACAAAGATGTGAAGGAGTACTATTGAAATGAAGATTATGTGATTTTTTTTCATCTCAATTAATGAGATCCCATCATTTTGAAGGATTTGGCGCAAACTATACTGCTTCACAAGAGTGTTGGATTCAATCGTTTTGAAAAGTATGCAATCTTCGAGGAAATCGCTGTAAAATCATTTTAAACTCAATAACAACTTGAATCGATCAAATAAAAATCAGTATGAGACATTTCCTGAATCATGTCGCCTTTTTTCTCAAGTTTGCTTCTTTGCATATGCTTCATAAATGTTCTCATTTTGAAATGGAGTCGGTTTATTAACGGCTTCGATTTGCAACGAGTTTGCTGAAAACTCCAAGACGTGAATTAACAAACAATACATTGATAATCTTCAAATGCTTGAATACTCTGGGTGTGAAATTTCGTTAGTTAATTCGATTTTTCTCAACCACCCTGTATAAGTGCAGACCTACAGGCTGAAATTAATTTTATTTTCTGCAACTTGAAATCATATAAATATGACTTTTCATCACGAAATATTATTTAAACTTTATTTTTTTTGCAATTTGAGTCAATATCCCTAATTCATGTGGAGCAGTAAGTAGAGAAATACAATTACAAAAAAGAAACCTTTGATATTTTTCTCGAAAACATTGAATTTAGCGATAAGAATTTTTCTTGCAATATTGTTCTACGATTGCGATTCCTATTTATTTCTCAATAATCTCATCTAAACAGGCTCTAAAAGGTTCGTTCAATTGCAGCCAAGTTTCTACTACAGAATTGGCTCCTATTATATCCAATGACGAGCACTCTGAGCATGTTTCTTGCAAAAGAAATTATTCGACCAATTAGAACATATCTGTTTCATTAAGTTTCATCGGTACCATAATTCCATAAAACAAATTTTGCAACTTTGTGAATATCCACATCAAAAGAACACAAACTGCAGGTTCATACAAATTTGAACCCATTCATTCTTTTGTGTTAAAAAACTACCCACTTTCCCTATTTAAATTCCTGATGGGATTGCAACCCTCTCCAGGAGGTTGCTAGTAGAAACAAGCTTTGTATCAGAGATCATGCCCCCCTGTTATAAAAAATCGACTTGTCTGAGTGTTTCTACAAATTCTGATGCGTTGTTGAGTTATCGAGGTGGACATTTTTAAATGGGACGCTTTGTATAGTGAAGGAGTCAATAGAACTCGAAGTGTCACATTGTATCAGAAAAGATGTCAGTGGCGTCCTAGCAGTTGGTGGAATTAGGTTTCTGAATTGAGTTCTTTCGAACCTGGAAAGAGTGATTGAAGATCAAACCAATCACCTCTACGTTCCAATTCCGATGGCGATCTAAAAACGGACCACAATATAGCCGTCGTATCTCTCGAAGCCGGCAATCAAAATAACAGCATCGAAAGTCGAAATTTATCGGCATATTCCGGTCGAAAATACACACCAACACTCGAGATCCAATATCCATAAATCCCGCTAATCGATCCGGTAAGAAATTTGTTTTGGTTATTCGGTGACGTCAATGCGATGTCATAGCCTGTGGGCGGGAGAAAAGGGCGCACGGGCGGGATCTAAGTGGGTCATGACGTGACGTCGCAACGAGCCAGTGTCGGCTCGTCGCCCTTCTCCGAAAAATTTGTGTATTTAATTTTGGAATTTCCAGCCCAAAATGGTTATGACGCTCCGAATGAAATACTAATTCTTGCAATGTCAAGTTGAATATTTCTGTGGATAAGTAGGCTCAAAGGACGAGGTCTATGTAATAGAATAGACGAATGGGCAAAGAAAATTTTATTATTTCCGCATCAAGCAAAATTATGGAAAGAGAAGATTATTGGAGAGACGAGACAAAAGTTACGAGATCTTCATCAAGTCTCTTTGAGTACAACTAGGATATAGACATTCCAAGTTTCAAAGTGTGCCTGGTCGAATTTGTATGAGAGTCGCGTCGAGTAATATCACGAAAGAGAGAAAAAAGAAATATTGGGTAAGAACAGACGAAGTGAATATAACTAGGTACTGCTCCACAAAAGTTAGGGATATAGCTCTGAAAAGTATGAAATCTACGAGAAAATCGCTGTAAAATCATTTCTCTATTTCAGTATCGTAATGGGTTCATTACAGTACCTAAAGTAGTGCTGTAATGAAACTCATTACAGCATTGTTTTCAGTTATATTTTTCGTTTTATGGTTGTCAGTACTGACCTCCGATAGAATTAAGTTTCGAATCAAAACAATTCAAATTCCGTGATCTGTCAAATTTCGTATGTCACACCAACTGCCAAGATACAAAACAAAAGTCACTAATCTGAATTTTCATTTGAATTACGAGAATATTTCACAAAAATTGACTGAAATAGAGAAAATACCGTCTAATACTCGTTGCAGAAGGCAATTCCAACACTCATGCTATCGGAAACTCGCTCCTTCGTCGCTCGTTTTCGAACTTCGCATTCGTGTTGGAATAGGAGCTCATTCTGCAACTTGTTTTAGAATATACTATTAAAACCCAATAACAACTTGAATCGACCCAATAAAAATCAGTATGAGATATTTCGTCAATCTAGTCGCCTTTTTCCTGAAGTTTGGTTCTTTGCATATGCTTCATGAATTTTCTTATTTTGAAATGGAGTCAGTTCATCCACCGCTTCGATTTGAAACAAGTTTTCTGAAAATGCCAAGACGTAAATTAACAAACGCTGAGGCTAATAGGACTATCGGAATGCTACAGGGTGGCCTAACTCAGGTTGTTCTAGAGGAAAGGCTCCAAGTCAGCCAAAGTGTGATATCTCGACTTTGGAATAGATTCAGGGAGATATTCCAAGACCAAGGCTTGGTGAGTGACGAAAAAAAACACCAGGTGATTGTCTTTTATCCCCGTTTCGGCGAGAAGAAAGCCTAAATCTACGTGTAAAATGCTACGGAATACTCTTCAAAATGCAGGTGGGGTCCAACTTTCCATCAAAACTATCAGACGACGTTTGAGAGAGGCGAATAGTCCTAGACGTCCATTAAGAGGAGTTCCATTAACACGTAACCATAAGCGACAATGACTAGAATGGGCAAGGCAACATATTAATTGGAACGATCAATGGTGTTCAAAATCGGGGTTGTTCTGATTTTGTGAAACTACTGGATCTAGATATTTGAGTTGGAGATGGTAGTGTAAAAACATTTATTGACATCATTCACAATCATAAAATGAATAAGTTACCCGCCATGAAGTTAATACAGTAAAAATACAAATATTAAAGACATCATAAACTCAGAGTGGACTGATGAAGAGAATGAGATGCACATGAGAATATGATGAATCAGTATTTTTTACCAGAGAAACATGAGAATGTTAATTCTTGGAGCAACTAATCACTTCCATGTGAGGAATCTAGAGATATCTGAAAAATTCTATGAGAACTGCAAAAATATACCAAAATATATGTATATATTAGAGAATTCAAATACATTAGTTAAACGCGATAGAGATCTTATTAGAATAAAGCGAGAGAGGATTACCAATATTTTTATAGATTTTCATGATCTGAAACGTGGACAAGTTTTCGAACTTTATGAATAGCAGGAAAATAACATGGAAAATGGAACAATTAATGATTCTAAGATTTCACCTACTTTTTGAGGATTAGTTACTCCAAGAAATTAACGAGATGACCAGTTATTAAGCTAGGTGACTTTTCGAAAATTCTAATTCACAAGATTAGCACAAGTGGAGGTCTTTTCACAGGAAGAGCTGGATTACAAAAGGGGATGATTAAATGACGCAATTAACGAACATGAGTTAATCTGTCAGCTGATTAACACAAAGAGGAAGGTTAATTTGACGCTAGTAGTCAATCAGCTGACCATAGAGCTGTACTTGCTAGAGTTGACAGAGCTGCGATGAGATCAGAGGGGTACAACGCTCAATTTTAAACAAATGGCGTAGGGTCCTTTTCACTGATGAATCCAAAAATGGTCGATTTTCAGATTCTCGAAGAATGAAGGTATGGACAATTCCACTCATACCCTGTAATCGTCGCTATGTCCAAGAAGTCCATCCATTCCGAGGAGGTAGTGTCATGGTATGGGCCGGGATATGTTTCAACGAAAGCACAGATCTGCACATTCTTCCTGGGTATATGACCGCCCTACACTTTAGGAAGCATGTCAAAATTTGCCAAATTTTCACGTTGCTATTGGTAAAACTTCCCAATTTCTAAACGATAACGCTAGACAGTATCATGCAGCAAGGAGCTTGCTATTCCAAATTTATCAATAGCCCCGCACTCACCAATTGCATAGAACATGCATGGGATATGCTCCAAAGAAGATTACATAATTATCAACCTACCCCAGAATCCTAAAATGATCTGAGAGAGCTTCTGCTCCGTTTATTTAACCGAATTCCTCAAGAAATATTCAACAACCTCGTGCGTAGTATGCAAAGAAGATGCCCGTGGAGGCTATACATTGTATTGATAGTCCTAAACTGCTTGAATTCTCTGGGAATAACATTTCGTTATTTCATTCGATTTTTTTAACCAGACCTACAGGCTGAAATTAATTTTATTTTCTGCAACTTAAAATCATATTAACGTGAATTTTCATCACAAAATTCTATTCAAACTACACTCCCCGTCAATAAATTCCTGACAGGTATAGTATTAGGTCTTGTAATATTAACTTGAAATTTACTTTGCAAAAATATCTGTAGTTTATCCCTTATACAGGGAGAAACAAAATCTAATTTTATACCCTTCCTGTGGTGAATTTGAGGTGGACAATTTGATATCATCAAGTTTTAATTTGAACTGTGATCCTCTCTTAACAAAATATTTCTTGATTTACGTCAGTATCTGCTTGAAAAAAAAAAGATACACATTTTCAAAGAAAGTGTTGCAAATTTAAAACATTACAATATCTTATCGACTAGCAAACATACACAAAAATCTGGAAAATAATAGCGTATATTTCCACCTCGCTTTCTCATCACTTCTACCATACGATGTGGCATACTTTCAAAGCATTTCCGAATTGCTTCTGAGGGAATATTTTCCCGTTCTTCAAGAAGGGCTGTTCGTAAATCGGGCAAAGTATTGGGCTGCCGATTTCGAACAGGTCTACCTAGCATATGCCATACATGTGCAATTGGATTTAAATCCGGACTTCTGGCTGGCCACAGGAGTCGTTGAATATTCGCATCTTCAAAGTATTCTGTTACAACCCGCGCAACTTGAGGCCTAGCATTGTTCTGCATTAACAGAAATTGTTGCTTCCCCCAGAAGCAATTCGTAAATGAATTGAAAGTATGCCACGTCGTATGGGAGGAGTGATGGGAAAGCGAGGTAAAAATACACGCTATTCATTTTCAGATGTTTGTTTATGTTTACTAGACGATAAGGTATTGTAATGTCTTAAATTGTTATAAAAATTGAAAAAATGCAACATTTTCTTTGAAATTTTGAATCTTTTTTTTAAAGCAGATCCTGACTTAAATCAAAAAACATTTTGTTAAGAAAGGGTCACATTTCAAATTGAAACTGAATGATGTCAAATTTTTCGCCTCAAATTCACCACAGGGTGTGTAGAAACGGAGGGTATAAAATAAGGTTGTGTTTGCCCCTGTATAACGGATAAACTACAGGTATTTTTGGAAAGTATATTTCAGGTTAATATAACAAGACCGAATACTATACCTGGTGAAGATTTCTGGAGATCACGACTGGTACACGCATCAATTAACAACCTCTTAATATTTACAGGAAGATCATTCCAAAAAGCAAAAAGAGTAACGGTCCCAGGACAGATCCCTGGGGTACCCCTAGATTCAAACCGTGTTCCTCAGAAAAGCAATCCTGAATTCTCACAAGCATAGATCTTCCTTTCAAATAAGTCTGAAGCCAGTCCAAAAATATTCCCCTGAAGCCCAAATTGGAGCATTTATCCAAAATAAAATGAAATGGCAAACTATCGAAAGCTCGAGATAGGTCGAAAAACAGACCAGCGACATACCAGAGGTAGAGTGCAGTTTCATCCAATTTGGGACACAGTGTTCATTCTTTTGACAGGGTACATTTTGCATTTGATTTTTCGGAACTTTTCAGGTTATGCTAGTGCTTTTTATGTATTCCTATAGGCACATGTAAAGGTCCCTTCAGGAGCAGCCGCCTCTGGACAGGACAGAAAGAGAAAGAGAGAATAACGCAACCCGCTCGATTCACATCGTCCATCAGGAGCATTTCCTCGACATTTTCGGCAACCCGTTATTCGATCAAGGTCCTCGGCTTCATTATCATCCCCTCCACTCTCCCGTTTCGGATTTATGGGGGTGTATCAGTCATCCGAGGCGGTTCTTGAATTTTTCCGGGGACGAAGTGATAGCGGATGCCGCAATCATAATCTTGAATCATGGCCGTAATTAATCTGCTCAGTTTTTAGCGCAAACGACACCGTCACAGCCAACTTCACTTGTCGGAACGGATCAGGTTGGAAGGCAGCGCTAAAACGGCAACTCGGCAAAGCGATTGATATCCAAGATGTCTGCCGGAATATGAGCTAAGCGACATCTCTTGAATTATTCATAGAGGCCGCGAACTCGATCCGATTAAATTCAACTGATTCTTGAATGAGAAAAAAAATTACATAGGGTCCAAGAAGAGTGTGTGGGTATTTGTTTTTCTCATACAACAAATCACAAGAAAAGTTTGTCTTCATTAAAATCCAGACGAGGTTTTGGAAAATTGAGTAGCAAAGATTATGTTGAATGAATGGAGCTTATTTTGTATTTCTAACCATGTAATGTGAAGTTCAAAACTGGCTTCATTCATTTATAAGAATGAAAGTCAAGTCTTACTTCTTACTTCGAGAAATATACGATTTGATGTCTTCAATCTGAAAGATTTATTTTCCTTAACTCTGATATCTTGAAATAATAATTTACGAACCTGAAAGAAATCAAATACAATGCTATTTCTTCGGGTTCTCAATTTACAATATTTGAAATATGGAATGACATTCATTAATTAACAACTGGCAAATCAAGTCATTCTCTGAATTCAAATCAAAGGAAAAATAGAACATAAAATGGAAAGTAGTTTTTTTAAAAGAAGTGACATTTATCTTTTTTACACATTTATTCGTCACTAGCTGACCCGGCAGGCAGACTTCGTACTGCCTCAATCCATTAATAAAAAAGCATTCCATTTCATTTCATTTCCTTTCCTTTCCTTTCCTTTCCTTTCCTTTCCTTTCCTTTCCTTTCCTTTCCTTTCCTTTCCTTTCCTTTCCTTTCCTTTCCTTTCCTTTCCTTTCCTTTCCTTTTCCTTTCCTTTCCTTTCCTTTCCTTTCCTTTCCTTTCCTTTCCTTTCCTTTCCTTTCCTTCCTTTCCTTTCCTTTCCTTTCATTTCATTTCATATCATTCCATTCCATTCCATTCCATTTATAATAAACTGTTCTGTATAATATGTGTTTCGCCAAACGATTTCATCTGGAAACAGCTGTTATATTTTTGACTGTTGGCCAAGAAGTGTTTAGAATAATTTTTTATCCCAAAAACTAAAGAGCGTAAGGGATCTGGTGGTGGGACCAATTGTAGCAATTGGATGAACTATCTGACCTGGTGAACTTGCCTTAGAGATTAATAAAGTTGTACTAACCATTGGTTCTTCTTTAAAGGAAACATATTAGGTGAAAAAACAAACGAACGTACTAAATATAAAAAAAATTTATGTGTATTGAAATGGGTATCTACAGGGTCTTTTTTAAAAGAACTGATGATGCCATCAACTGCATTCCTCCTTCTTTTTTTGTTTTCGAGTTATTGGCCGAAATTGAAATTTGGGCGATTTCAACTTTGGCCATCATCTCTGTTTCTCTTTGTCTTTGTACTAAGGTGTTGAAATGAAAACATTATACAGGTACTTTTTTCATAGCAATCCATTAGCGTCTCCTTGCTGAGCTGTAACATGTAATTGGTTTTTTCTTATAGAAATAATTGTTTGAAATGGTTTAGAAACAATCGTCATTTTTTCCCGTTTCAGAAGTATTTCATACATCGCCCTCATATTCATTCAGATATCATGAAACATATAGATTGTAAGTAAAATTTCAAATATTGAGTATTAGGAAGTCTCTACGCACCAAAGAAATTCGAGGCAACATACATAAGAGAAGGAAGGACTTATGCAGATCCCGTGAAACGAACAGAGAGGGACCAAGTTAAAGCACTGTGAAAATCATATGCTCTGAACAAAATATAAGGGCGGATGATAGGGCCTTAAATTACTCCATATCATTCGCATGTCCACAGTCTCTCTCTAGAAAGACGTGAAAAATAGGTTTTTGATACTTTCACAAATAACAGAAATAACCTTTGTCTTGGTCTGTGATATTTTCACTTCACAGAACCAAAGACTAACCTGCAGGTACCTCTTTGACAGAGACGATAAGATGTTTTCTTCTTTTTCTTTAGTGCCTATTCTGAATGGACAGAACTGAAAAACTCCTGTCGAACTAAATAATTACGTTTATAATTTTTCCTATAGCAGAATCGCAATGAGTTCATTACAGTACTGAAAGTAGTGCTGTAATGAAACTCATTACAGCATTGTTTTCAGTTATATTTTTCATTTTGTGGTTGTCAGTACTGACCTCCGATCCAATCAATTTTCGAATCAAATCAATTCAAATTCCGTGATCTGTCAAATTTCGTAAGTCATACCAACTTCCAAGATACAATACAAAAGTCACTGATCTGAATTTTCATTCTAATTTCGAGAGTATTTTACAAAACTTCACTGAAATAGAGAAAATATCATTTAATACTCGTTGCAGAAGGCAATTTCAACACTCGCTCATTCGTCGCTCGTTTTCGAATTTCGTATTCATGTTGGAATGGGGGCTCATTCTGCAACTTGGTTTAGAATATACTATAAAAGTATTGATTTTAGTTCAATTTCAATTTCTAATCACGGGCTACACACAGTTAGCGTTATTTTAGATTTCATACTTTAAAATTATAATAGTATATTCTAAAACAAGTTGCAGAATGAGCTCCTTTTCCAACACGAATGCGAAGTTCGAAAACGAGCGACGAAGGAGCGAGTTTTCGAAAGCATGAGTGTTGGAATTGCCTTCTGCAACGAGTATAGACGGTATTTTCTCTATTTCAGTCAATTCTTGTGAAATACTCTCGAAATTCAAATGAAAATTCTGATTAGTGACTTTTGTATTGTGTCTTGGCAGTTGGTGTGACATACGAAATTTGACAGATCACGGAATTTGAATTGATTTATTTGATTCGAAACTTCATTCGATCGGAGGTCAGTACTGACAACCATAAAACGAAAAATAGAACTGAAAACAATGCCGTAATGAGTTTCATTACAGCACTACTGTTAGTACTGTAATGAACTCATTACGATACTGAAATAGAGAAACATAATTATGTGAATGAACTTTGACAGGAGACCTTAGAATTCCGAGGCTAGGGCGCTTAGGCAACTCAAAATACACAGTAATAATTGCTGAGATTGCCATCTAGTCCCGATAATAGAAAATTGGTGATTTGTTCAAAACAATTTTTCGTATTTTTCGGAAGAAAGGTGTAATAACACATGGACTCAGATGCTTAAAAAATAATTGTCGATTTCCCCTCGCAGTGTCATCAACATTTCTGAGTTCCTCTATCGCGCAAACCTCGCGAAATGCATTCAATTCCGCTTCCTCAAGACTGACATCATTAATCTCTCCTCCATGCCTGATATTCATGGCGGATACCCGGATGATTAATGGGATGATTATCCCCATTTCCCTGGTTCCGAATTCCGGAGGAACGTGACTTCCAGCAAGAAATTGATAACTTCATTCGCCTTAATTCGATTTGGTGAGCTCGTAGAAAATGCTCGACGCATTTCTCCGAATGGTGGCTAATTTTTTCTTTCTTCTTCTGTATGGGGGTGGTTTATATTTTTATTTGTTTCTCATTTGTAAACATCAGTTTTCAAAAACACAATATTAATCAAGAAAGTTCATTTTATCAAGTCACTAACTTGTAAAACTGATAGTTAACTTGCGAAATTTTAGTAGTATTATTTACATTAGAAAATTTTGTTTTATCGTCATATATGTTGAAAATCATGGTACAATTGTTATTTCCAGTAACACAGATTTTTGATGATAAAAGAGTTGATACTGATGATGATTAACCATCTGTTGACTCAGAAACTGCTGAACTCGAGGACTGCAGAACATTTCTACTGTCCTTACTACCAAATAAGTTGCTAGACATTTCGATTTTTTTGTTGACCAAATCATCGACCTAACTCATCGCAATTTCGGTGCTCTTCCACCCTCCTGCACGCTTTAGTGCTAAATTATCTCCACCCGAATCCGAAACCATAGTGGCTCCAGTTCTGCGAAAAGAGTGGCCGGTGTATAACTCTGGGTCTTTTAAACCTAAATATTTCACTTTTTGCTTTGGGACACCACCAATAGTGTGCTGGCCAGCATTAAGGGAAATGCACTTTCCATGTCGGTATGTCAAGAAAAATCTTAGGCTTTCTGTTCCAGGAGGTCGAAGATTTACATAGTTTCTGTATTATATGCAGGTTTTGAAGCTTCAGCCATCATGGATTATGGTGAATCTTCTTCTTGTTAAATTTTTTGTTTGCCGCAATGTCACAATAACGTATTTTCCATATCTTCTACATCATTCATGTTTCTGTAGAGAATTTTGTCATACAGACAATATCCAAAAATCCCGAATATTGTTACAACTTTCGCCAGCAACTGGTCATCAGTAGCATGTGAAAGAAATTGTTCAGCCTCTTTTTTACTCAATACGTTGGCTTTTTCTGGCGTATAACGCTCATTTTTTCGTTCAGAAACGCTATTACCTTTTGAAATCTGCAAATGACAACTAAACGTCATATTTTTCAATACATTTTTTAAGGAAAACAAACCTGCGGACAGGGGCATTTTCTTTCATTTCCAAGCAACTTTTCAGCATAGACCATTTTGCCTATAAAGTATCAGGGCTGAATCTAGCTGATAGTTGATTCAAGTAGACCAACAAAACATCTTCAGTTACCCCAATCACACTATTTTTGTTTTCCACTTTTTGAAGTCGTCGTATTCTCGCTCGTACCTTGAAGCTGATTTTGCAGGTAATAAATTTGAAGCTATACTGCTGGCTGCCTCAATAATTTCTTTTGATACATTCATTTTCGCCTTCGCCAAAACGAAAGTGAAGAAAAATAAACAGACATGTTCATGGCAACGCTTCCATAGCTTACGATATTTGCCACAAATTATTGAGATTTTTTGGAATTTATCTAACCTTTTCACAAATGAGAAATAAATGAAATATAAAACAATTCACGCAAGGTAACGGGTTTTACTGGCTCAAGGAGGCTCTTACTGGCTCTTACCTTGCGAGTAACGTCATATACCATATCCTGATGAAATAATCTGTACATTCCTCAATCATATTTAATTTAAAAGTGAACAAATAATCAGGCCCCTCTTTCGCCTAGGTCACTTTGGGCAAGTGCCCAGGGCCCCGCGATCGATAGGGGCCCCGCTCAGATTAATTGTTCCGAACTGAAAGGATCGAAGATTTCCTCAATAACATTTGGAAATTCCCCATTTCATAGAAAATTCCCCTTTCGCGTACTAAAATTACCTTCAGGTAAAAAGGTAGAAGTGATCATTCACAATAATTCCAAATGGATTGGAATTCAGAGTCTTTTATCAACAAGTTCTCGAAGGTTGCAATTTTTATGACCCTTGCTCATTCATACTGGTATACACTAGATAAGAGCAATTATTAGTTTGTGTTATTTGTTGGGGTGGTTAGCCATAAAACATCTGTTCGAATCGGGTTGTTGATCACATTCTTGTATTCATTGGGAAGCTTCCAAGGAAATCCCCATTTAACTACATAATTTCAGACAGCGTTACAAGACAATAAATCCCCCAAGTCAAACTAAAAGCATAAAATGACGCCCCAATTATTTCATTCTATTGAACTTGCCGGTTCGCGAGATTACAATTTTTTTCATATTTTCCAAAATATTGGAGGTATCGAAATTGTAATTGCATATTCGTAATCTGCGACCTCGGATTAATATAATCTATTCATCTCGTTAGTATAGAAAGAAAAAATTTTTTTTTTCGAAAATTTAAAAAAAGGTATACCGAATATGAAAATTATTCCGAAAAAATTTTTTTTCATTCTATATTGATGAAGTGAATAGATTTTATCATTTCGAGGTCGTAGATTACGAATATGTAATTGGAATTTCGATACCTCCAATATTTTGGAAAATATTTCAAAAATTCCAAAATTTTTCTGGAAAATCGGTAAACTTTGAAGAGCAGATATAAGAAAAGTATGGATGCTATAGTTCTGGTCTTTTCCCCATATTATAGTACGTTTCTTTGAAAATAAAATGGTGTATTCACCTTTTTTCTATTAAGGATATTTCAGATTTCGTTACGTTTTCCGCAAAGGTCTATTTTTCGGAAAATTCAAATCGTTATAATTTCTACAAAAAATTAAAAAAAAAAAAACGAATAGCATATTCTTGATCTACGCCCACGAATTAGTTTATAATCTCAATTTGGTCGATCAATTCAAAAAAAAAATTTTAGCCAAAAATCGCAAATTTTTCCATACATATGTATGGAAAAATTGCCAAAAATTCGATTTTCGAATTTATCGACCAAATTCATGTTATTAGTTAATTCGAGGGCGTAGATTAAGAATATGCAATTACTTTTTTTATAAAACGATTTTTGTAGAAATTATAACGATTTGAATTTTCCGAAAAAAGGGCCTTCGCGGAATAATTTACGAAATCCAAAATATCACTCGTAGAGAAAGGATAAATACACTATTTTATTTTCAGAGAAACGTACTATAATATGGAGGAAAGACTAAAACTATAGCATCCATACTTTTTTTATATCTGCTGTTCAAAGTTGGCCGATTTTTCTAAAAATTTTTAGAATATTTTCCAAAATATTGGTAGTATCGGAATTGTAATAACATATTCATAATCTACGACCTCGAATTAATATAATTTATTTATCTCGATAATATAGAAAGAAAAAAAAATTTTCTCGGAAATTTTAAAAAAGGTATACAGAATATGAAAAAAAAGGTATACAATTGGAAATGGTTAAGTTTCTAGTTACTTTTATATCAGAATTTACATTATTTTGTTTAGAAATTTTTGTTATTCAATATATAAATTATTTTCATAACATTTTTGTCATAATTTCCCTTTGAAAAACTTCAGAGAAATCTTATCATGAATAATAGATCTATAGAGGGGAATCCGAATTTACGCCACGCCACCACAAGAAATTTCAGGGGATTCCAGGCTAAAAAATCCCTTCCCCATTTCGAGTATCGAAATTCCGTAAATCGGCAAAATTCTCTCGATTTGATAATTAAATTACATCACGGCATTTACATACCGTGGCTATGTGTGTCGTGAATAAACCTACTATTGTAGGTAGGGGCCCCATTATCCTAATGTGCCCAGGGCCTCCAAGAGGTTAAAGACGGCCCTGCAAATAATCATTAATCAAGCCTACATCACTACAGTGTTCCGTTTGAGGTGCCGCCCCTGTTTTCGACTGCTTCTGGGAATTTGCAGACGTAATTTTCGAATCTAGCCGGAGGAAGAGCTTCCGGTGAAGTGGAACAATTCAAAACATCTGCGAGTTCCTTCCGCGTTGGAAACGGGAAGACAAAGGTGTAAGGTATTGGAATAAGTTCTGGAGGAAGTTTGCCACGAAAGCTTGGGAGTTAACAGGGCGGTCTGTTAGAGGCCTGATGTTTGTCGAGTGGAGCAGGTATAAGTTCTCGAGGAAGTTAATAATTCATCGGGAAAATGCCGCATAGCTCGCTCATGAATTGATAAATTAGTGAAACTCGCATTGCAGGTTATGGAGCTTTGTTTTATTCCCTTTGTCCGGAACAATCTTTCGTTGCTTTTGCACTTCCGCACTTGGAAAAACACCAAGCATTTCTCATCAGATATCGTTGTTCCCATTGTTTTCCGCAATTTCCAGAATGAATTTCATCACGAGTCCATGTAGACCACAAAATATCTTCTCTTCTACATGTGTGTTTTTGGTACAGCAATTTTGTTTTTTCAAAATTTAAAGCTATTGCATAGCTTTCATCTCAGGCTTTGAGCGCGGCCACCGAATGTCGAGATTCCGTAACGAAAAAACCTAACACAGCCGTGTATCGTCGATTCAGTTCGGCAGATTTCGGTGTTTGGGTGCTTGCGACTAGACGGATGCGTGCAGCCACTCTAGCAGTGCAAAATGGAGTCGGCAATCTCGAATTACGAACGGAAAATATTTCATTAACATCGGATAGAAAATTTATAGCCAAACGCGAACATTTTCCATTAACTTCAGCTCTTGCTCTAACTATACATAAGTCGCAAGGTGGAACTTTTGACGAAATTGTATATGAGTATAGTAAATCACATTCTCAGGAACTCGTCTATGTTGCACTCTCTCGAGTGACTAATATTGAAAAAATTGTATATTTCGACAAAAAATGATAATTCTGCATTTAAGTTTCATCATACTAAAAGGCAAGCTGCATGAACTGCATCTTTGTTGCAAGAATTCAAAAGACTGTCTTTAAAAAGTGTTCAGACGAAAGCTCAAAGTGTCTTAGATTTCATTAGTAATAGAAATGGCATTTCAATAATGACTTTCAATTGCCAAAGTCTACATAGTCACAAATACGATTTACAAGATCCAGTTACGAGACAAACCAATGTGTTACCTACTTCCTACTGAAACAGCATGACGCTTGATAATCCGATTGAAATACCTGATTTCAATTGCATTGGTCAATTCAAACGAGATAATGTTCCAAGAGGTGGGGTAACTATTTACCAAAATAGTAATGTTATTAATATTATGACTCCTAATATTGAAATAAATATTGATGACGTTACCGATGTTAATGTTAGACGCTCATTTGTTGGAGATATTTGTGTTTGTGCATGCTTATGCGAACTCAGAAATGGCCTACACATAGTAATGGTAGTTACATTTCTCCGAATCCAAAATTGGACGAAGTAGAGCATTTTATTCATCGCACTACTTTACTGGAGTACACTGAAGAAGGGTCGAAAATACTTGGTAGCACAATTCAGTACAAGAAAAGTTTTTAAGAAAAAAAAAGAGCTAGGCTAACATCACGCACATTCTTATCAGGTATGCTGTTTTTCTACAATTTACTAATTTTTTTTATTGCCTTTCATTCTTGCCAGAGTGTCAATTATTATCCCTAATATCTCGAGTTATCTTTTTTCCGATGGCAAATTGGCGCCAAACGCGATCTCGATGAGAATCCTCATTCACCAAGAGCGTCAACTCCCAAATAATCATATCGTTAATCGCGATTTATGTCTTCCTCATTCAGCTCTTCCGCGATATGATCACCCACTATTACCATCCATTATTCCGACGGCCGATTTCCCATTTAAATGACACAAACGATATCGACATTTTATTGCCGTCCAACTAGTTCGGCTCCGTTCTGCCATTGGGAGTTAATTCCTCCTGGTTATTTACGACCACGGGTTCTCTTGCATGGGAGGGAGGAGGAACTGACCTCCTTCTGGCCTTGTTCAACCTATCGACAAGTGAGACTCTCAGAGGCTCTAACTAACTACCAGTTTTTCTCTATGTCAGTATCGTAATAAGTTCATTACAGTACTGAAAGTAGTGCTGTAATGAAACTCATTACAGCATTGTTTTCAGTTATATTTTTCATTTTATGGTTGTCAGTACCGACCTCTGATCCAATCAAGTTTCGAATAAAATTCCGCAATCTGTCAAATTTCGTTAGTGACACCAACTGTCAAGATACAATACAAAAGTCACTAATCCGAATTTTCATTCATAGATAAATACTAATATAGATAGGAAAGTCCGTAGAAATTTAGGAACCGTGTTTACAGTGACATCTATCGCCTGGAAGGAAGTACAAATCGTTTCGGATATCTTTAAATAGCCGAAAATTGGCATTTGATAGATCAAGTTTGGTTGCGCAATAGATCTATTGGGAAACCAATCCAGATCTATCATATTTCCTGCGATTCATTGAGATTGGAAATGATTCGTACTTCCTTCCAGTCCGATAGATGTTGCTGTAAACACACTTTCATATTTTGAGAGAGTTTTTCAATATATGGAAAAGCAATCAACTCTCCGTTACAACCATTTTTGAATTGCTTGAGAGTGTTTAGGTCGCACATTAGCATATCATATGGTAATGGAGTCTTGATCTTGTCCTCCAAATGTGCTTGGTTGGAAAAAACAGATTTCTGTTTTTTTTTCTCTAGTGTCATCGATTGACTTCTGTCAAATACCGATATTAATTGTTTCCAGGTTAAAAGATGGCGCCAAAATACGGTCCGGCCATTACTATGCCAGTTTCCTATCTATATAAGGATATAGTATTAATCTATGTTTTCATTTGAATTTCGAGAGTATTTCACCAAACTTGACTGAAATAGAGAAAATATCGTCTAATACTCGTTGCAGAAGAAAATTCCAACACTAATGCTTTCGAAAACTCGCTCCTCTTCGTCGCTCGTTTTCGAATTTCGCATTCGTGTTGGAATAGGGACTCATTTTGCAACTTGTTTTAGAATATTTCGATACGATTAAAAACCTTATACATTCAAAGGTTAAAAAACTGGATTCCAATCACTGAAAATATATAGAGTAAGATCCCAGGGCCTCCAGACCTCACTTATTTTTGAAGTAACGAATTTTACAGGGTAGAAAAAGTGGACAAAGACATACCGAACACTCTTAAATTCGAAGAACTCATTTTTATATATGTCATTTTTATATATGTCATGCAGAATATAAATTATTTCATATTGTCAGCTCGTTTCCGTGGGCCGTAATTCCTCCCAGACGCTTTTAATTTCAATAAAAAAAATCACAGTTAGAAACATTGTTGCGAAATTGCCAGATTTAGCACTTTCGTTGAATTCGAAGCACTGATTTTCATATATGTCGCTCAGAATATTATAGAAAATGAAAATTTCTTATTGCCAGACCGTTTCCGTGGGTTGTAATTATTCCCAGACTCTTCAAATTAAAAAAAAATCACAGTTAGAAACATTGTTGCGAAATGGCCAGATTCAGCACTCTTGTTGAAATCGAAGCACTGATTGTTATATATGTCACGCAGAATATAATAAATATAAAATATTCCATATTGCCAAACCGTTTCCGTGGGCCGTAATTCCTACCAGACGCTTTTAATTTCAATAAAAAAAATCACAGTTAGAAACATTGTTGCGAAATGGCCAGATTCAGCACTTTTGTTGAATTCCAAGCACTGATTTTTATATATGTCACGCAGAATATAATAAAAATTAAATATTCCATATTGCCAAACCGTTTCCGTGGGCCGTAATTCCTCCCAGACGCTTTTAATTTCAATAAAAAAATCACAGTTAGAAATATTGTTGCGAAATGGGCAGATTCAGCACTTTGTTGAATTTCAAGCACTGATTCTGATATATGTCACGCAGAATATTATAAAAAATAAACATTTCATATTGCCAGACCATTTCCGTGGGTAGCAATTCCTTCCAGACGCTTTAAATTAAAATAATCACAGTTAGAAACAATTGTTTCTAAATGGCCAGATTCAGCACTTTTGTTAAATTCGGAGCACTGATAAGTGGAGTCAGTTTATCAACGGCTTCGATTTGAAACGAGTTTTCTGAAAATACCAACACGTAAATTAACGAACGTTGAGGCTAATAGGGCTATCGGAGTGCTACAGTGTGGCCCAACTCAGGTTGTTGTATCGGAAAGGTCCAGGTCTGCCAAAGTGTGGTTATTGACTTTGGAATAGGTTTAGGAAGACAGGTTTCGTGTTGGAAAGACTAAGGCTCGGTGAGCGACAAATCGCTCAGGATCTTTTCATCACCGTTTCGGCGAGAAGAATTCTCTTCAAAATGTCCAGATGGGGGTCCAAGTTTGCATCGATTCTCGAAAAATAAGAATATGAAATTTTTTCGAGAGAATTTGGGTTACCACGATCAGCGAAGCACCCTGTACTTTATGTATCAAGCAAAATCAGATAACGTATATGAAAACCGCATTAACCGAACGAAACGCGGATGTAATAATAAAAAAAAACCGATTATTTCGATATGGATATGCCGCATCAATCGGATATAAATGGGCCATAACGACAGTCATGCAACATGACGAACAAAATATTTCCATTATGCGATATCCTGGACATCGGATATACATCCATAGCATGTCGCCTGATTGAATACAGCCCTTTGATACTATTCGGAAATACGATACGAGGTTGAATTTCGTGATTGAAGTTCTCTCGTAACTCATCGTTCTTGGTTTTAACCGGAATTCCTAACGATCTTTCATGACATCGAATTTATCATTATTTTGAACACATTCCGAATAATCATCAAACATAAATCGGATTTTCAGTCAATTTTCGAGTGCATACAAAATGTTTTTAGAGATCTCATCTGCATTTCTTTTCTATAAACAATGAAACATAGATAAATACTAAATTACTATAGTAAAAAACATTACTAGCAAGAGGGTTTTTACTGGCGAATGGAGGATATAACTGACGAGCCGCAGGCGAGTCGGTTACCTCCTTGAGCCAGTATAACCCGTTACCTTGCGTGTATTGTTTTATATTTTATTAGTTTTCTCATTTCTTGAAAGGTTGGATAAATTCCAAAAAAATTTCAATAATTTGTCGCAAATATCGTAAGCTATGGAAGCGTCGCCATGAACGTTTGCTTATTTTTCTTTACATTTGTTTTGGCGAAAGCGAAAATGAATGTACCAAAAGAAATTATTGAGGCAGCCAGCAGTGTTGCATCAAGTTTATTACCTGCAAAATCAGCTTCAAGGTACGAGCGAGAATACGACGACTTCAAAAAGTGACAAAACAAAAATAGTGTGATTGGGGTAACTGAAGACGTTTTGTTGATCTACTTGAATGAACTATCAGCTAGATTCAGCCCTAATATTTTATGGGCAAAATGGTCTATGCTGAAAAGCTGCTTGGAAATAAAAAAAATGCCTCTATTTGCATGTTTGTTTTCCTTAAAAAATTTATTGAAAAATATGACGTTTAGTTGTCATTTGCAGATTTCAAATGGTAATAGCGTTTCTGAAACGAAAAAATGAGCGTTATACTCCAAAAAAGGGCAAGGTATTAAGTAAAGAAGAGGCTGAACAATTTTTTTTACATGCTCCTGATGACTAGTGGTTGCTGGTGGAAATATTTGGAATTTTTGGATGTTGTTGATGTGACGAAATTCTCTCCTTGAACATGAATGATATAGAAGATATAGAAAAATACGTTATTGTGACATTGCGGCAAACAAAAAATTAACAAGAAGATTCACCATAACCGATGATGGCTGCAGCTTCAAGCCCTGCATGTTATACAGAAAATATGTAAATCTTCGGCCTCCTGGAACAGAAAGTCTAAGATTTTTTTTGACACACCGACATGGAAAGTGCATTTCCCTTAATGCTGGCCAGCACACTATTGGTGGTGTCCCAAAGCAAATAGCGAAATATTTAGGTTTAAAAGACCCAGAGTTTACACCGTCCACTCTTTTCGCAGAACTGGAGCCACTATGGTTGGCGGATTTGGGTGGAGATATTTTAGCACTAAAGCTTGCAGGAAGTTGGAAGAGCACCGAAATTGCGATGAGTTATGTCAATGATGCGGTCAAAAAAAAAAAAAATCGAAATGTCTAGCAAATTATTCGGTAGTCAGGAGAATACAAATGTTCAGCAGTCCTCGAGTTCAGCAGATTCTGAGACAACAGATGGTTCATCATCATCAGTATCAACTCTTTCATAATCGAAAATCTGTGTTACTGGAAATAACAATTGTACCATGATTTTCAACATATATGACGATGAAACAAAATTTTCTAATGTAAATAATACTACTAACTTGTAAAAATTTTGCAAGTTAACTGTCAGTTTTACAAGTTAGTGTCATGATAAAATAAACTTTCTTGATTAATATTGTGTTTTTTGGAAATTGACGTTTACAAATGAGAAACAAATAAATATACGCTCTCTTTTAAGGCAGCATTGTCATGCGGTAAAATCACTTCATCATTATAAAAGAAGAAGAATACTAATGCTTTCGACAACAGTCGTTCCCTCAGTTGTTCTATGTTAGAAACTGAACGTCAATTGTCAAAATAGTCAACCGATGGCTCCAAAATCGTCCAATTGCAGTTGTCGGCAAGGCGAGAATTGTGTCTCGCGAAACCAAATCTGAAGAGAACATCCTCTGGAACGAGATCTGCAGCCAGTTCGAGGAAGAGAAAAACACCCTCCGGAAATACATAGCTCAAAACACCAAAAACGCGGATGTGCCCACACACCCCTTGTCGATTTCCTGGAAACCAAAGTCACGTCCCTACTGAAGGAGGCCATTTTAGGAGCTGTCAAAGAGGCGACCAAGCAAAATTGCCTGGACAGGAGGAGGACAGAATTCGATCCGATAGATTTCATCTCGCAGTACCTCTGGACTCACAATCCGGAGTTTCCGCAGAGGATGGGCAGATACAGCAGCGTCCCACGACATGGAGTGGGTGCAGGAACACCTGAAGGACAACCCTAGGCCTTTCTTCCCGTTTCACCTGATCTGAGCGACGACTTTGCCGCCATGAAAATTCAGTCCTACCTGAGGGGATATCTGGGTAAGGAAGCAAGGAGAAGTACCGGAAGTGAGGCAGTTCTGGAAGCAGTTGAAAGACGAGACTAGAAAATCGGAAACGTCCATTTCCAGAAGGTTCTCCATGATGGACTGAAGACAAACGCTCTGGATCGAATATCATGTTGGTCCCATGTTATTTTGTTTTTTATGGAACAATAAAATGAACTGCACCACATATTGACTCAAATTGCAGAAAAAATATAGTTTGAATGAGATTTTTGTGATCAAAATTCATATTAATATTTCAAGTTGCAGGAAATATAATTAACTAGCTGCCCCGACGAACTTTGTTTCGCCTCAGAGATACAGAAAGTTGTATCAACAAAACATTGGTATTTTGTCAAGTAGGAGGTATATTAGGCAAAGTTAAAGTACAAAATATACAAAAAATTTAATTACACTGGTACCTTATTATTTGAAAAATGTCTGATTGTAGTCCCTTTTTTTCCCGGTGCAAAAATAAATTAGAGCAGAAGGTTTGCCGACTCGTGAACACGCAACATACAACTCGCCATGGAAAAAACAAATATTTTCTAGATTTATGCCACACACACTCAAGGACTGGCCTTGGGATTTGTAAATTGTCATAGCAAACGCTAGACGAATCGAAAATTGAATTCTCTTAAATTCAAAGGGCATATCTGTTGGGATCATCAGAATTTCGTGAATAAGAACTTCCTCACCTTCATATTTTCTTTTGAGTATTATGCAATGTGCAACTATCTCTTCTGGTCGAATTCTCTCGACTAACCAGATGAGAATGTGTCATGTGGCAGGCCTCGTTTGTGCCATTCAACTTAATACGCCAGTATCGAGTATCCCCGATGTTTTGTTATAAAATTCATTAGTGACTTCACTTTTGATTGAATACTCGTGCAGTGATGTCATGTCTATCAACTTAAGTTTGTCCGGGAAGAAGCTGTTGAGTGATTTCTTCCCATTTTGGATTGCAGGTAAATGTAATGAATAAATTAGGACGACCATAATTTCGAACGTATATAATTGCATCTTGTGCATATTCATGCATATGACGCGGGCTACCAATATACGTTGCTGGTAAAATTGTCAATCTACCTACATTGGCTGCATTTCCTTCGGTAGCGATTGCATCTCGTAAATTTAACAAAACATGTCCTCACAATACTGCTGCAACAATCGACGAAATCTCACCAAATAGTTATTATATTATAGTTTTATATATTAAGATTTTGACCTGTAGGTCTACAGCGTATACAGTGTGGTTGAAAAAAACGAGTAAAATAACGAAATTTCATTCCCAGATAATACAGGCATCAGGCATTTCAAGACTATCAATACAATGTATGTCCTCCTCGGGCTTCAATTACAGTTCGACATCTTCTACACCCGAGGTTTTTGAACATTTCTTGAGGAATGTGAATCCATAAATGGGGCAGAAGCTCTCTCATATTATTGAAGGATTCTGGGATATGTTGATGATCAGGGCCGTCTTTAACCTCTTGGAGGCCCTGGGCACATTAGGATAATGGGGCCCCTACCCACAATACCACATACAAAATACAAATACAGGGGAATTCCCTACCGCCGAGTAGGTTTATTCACGACACACATAGCCACGGTATGTAAATGCCGTGATGTAATTTAATTATCAAATCGAGAGAATTTTGCCGATTTACGGAATTTCGATACTCGAAAGGGAGAAGGGATTTTTTAGCCTGGAATCCCCTGAAATTTCTTGTGGTGGCGTGGCGTAAATTCGGCCTCCCCTCTATAGATCTATTATTCATGATAAGATTTCTCTGAAGTTTTTCAAAGGGAAATTATGACAAAAATGTTATGAAAATAATTTATATATTGAATAACAAAAATTTCTAAACAAAATAATGTAAATTCTGATATAAAAGTAACTAGAAACTTAACCATTTCCAATTGTATACCTTTTTTTTCATATTCTGTATACCTTTTTTAAAATTTCCGAAAAAATTTTTTTTTCTTTCTTTATTATCGAGATAAATAGATTATATTAATTCGAGGTCGTAGATTATGAATATGTTATTACAATTTCGATACTACCAATATTTTGGAAAATATTCGAAAAATTCTAAAAATTTTTAGAAAAATCGGCCAACTTTGAACAGCAGATATAAAAAAAGTATGGATGCTATAGTTTTAGTCTTTACTCCATATTATAGTATGTTTCTCTGAAAAAAAATAGTGTATTTATCCTTTCTCTACGAGGGATATTTTGGATTTCGTAAATTATTCCGCGAAGGCCCTTTTTTCGGAAAATTCAAATCGTTATAATTTCTACAAAAATCGTTTTATAAAAAAAGTAATTGCATATTCTTAATCTACGCCCTCGAATTAACTAATAACATGAATTTGGTCGATAAATTCGAAAATCGAATTTTTGGCAATTTTTCCATACATATGTATGGAAAAATTTGCGATTTTTGGCCAAAATTTTTTTTTTGAATTGATCGACCAAATTGAGATTATAAACTAATTCGTGGGCGTAGATCAAGAATATGCTATTCAATTTTTTTTTTTTAATTTTTTGTAGAAATTATAACGATTTGAATTTTCCGAAAAATAGACCTTTGCGGAAAACGTAACGAAATCTGAAATATCCTTAATAGAAAAAAAGGTGAATACACCATTTCATTTTCAAAGAAACGTACTATAATATGGGGAAAAGACCAGAACTATAGCATCCATACTTTTCTTATATCTGCTCTTCAAAGTTTACCGATTTTCCAGAAAAATTTTGGAATTTTTGTAATATTTTCCAAAATATTGGAGGTATCGAAATTCCAATTACATATTCGTAACCTACGACCTCGAATTAATATAATCTATTCACTTCATCAATATAGAATGAAAAAAAAATTTTTCGGAATAATTTTCATATTCGGTATACCTTTTTTTAAATTTCCAAAAAAAAAAATTTTTTTTCTTTCTATACTAACGAGATGAATAGATTATATTAATCCGAGGTCGCAGATTACGAATATGCAATTACAATTTCGATACCTCCAATATTTTGGAAAATATGAAAAAAATTGTAATTCAGAAACCGTCAGTTGATATTCAGGCATCACTTGTATTTCAGATTAGTCAATTGTATTTCAGAAAACATCAAATGTTATTCAGATTTGTCAATTGAATTTCAGAAAATATCGAATGAAATTCAATGAGTGATCCGAAATACATTCGATGTTTTCTGGAATTTAATTGACTAATCTGAAATTCAATTGACTCATTCTGAAATTGAAGTGACTAATCTGAAATACACTTGACGGTTTCTGAATTACACTTGGAAATGGTAAGAATTTGAAAAAAAATTTTATAACAAAATTGCATTCACGTTCTTTAATTTTTCTGTGCAATCATATCCATCAACTTGTCGATAACCAAGCTTCTGGCCACTTTTGTCCAAAGTTAAGTAAGCTCAAAAGTATGATAGACGTGTTTGCGACACATTTAAGGAGAGTCCCGAAAAGCTTGACGGTATATTAAAAAACCCTTGAAAACAGGGTAGCACATGAAGTAATTGAGTGATAATTCAACTTTCGAATTGAATTACTGGAAAACTCATATATTTTTTTATAATTTAGGAGTATTTCTCTATTTTTTAGGAATGATAATTTTACCTTCTTTGTATGAGTTTTGTTCATTATATCGTGGGAAAAAATCTCGCGAACCGGCAAGTTCAATAGAATGAAATAATTGGGCGTCATTTTATGCTTTTAGTTTGACTTGGGGGCCCCTTTGGTGCCGAACCTCCCTGCACCGCGAGTTCTGCCTGGCCCTCTGATAAGTACGCAACTGATTTATTGTCTTGTAGCGCTGTCTGAAATTATGTAGTTAAATGGGGATTTCCTTGGAAGCTTCCCAATGAATACAAGAATGTGATCAACAACCCGATTCGAACAGATGTTTTATGGCTAACCACCCCAACAAATAACACAAACTAATAATTGCTCTTATCTAGTGTATACCAGTATGAATGAGCAAGGGTCATAAAATTGCAACCTTCGAGAAATTGTTTGATAAAAGACTCTAAATTCCAATCCATTTGGAATTATAGTGAATGATCACTTCTGCCTTTTTACCTGAAGGTAATTTTAGTACGCGAAAGATAATTTCGAAATAAAGAACAGTTGAGGTCTTTTCGAATAAATCAGTTATATAATAATATAGGGGAATTTTCTATGAAATGGGGAATTTCCAAATGTTATTGAGGAAATCTTAGATCCTTTCAGTTCGGAACAATTAATCTGAGCGGGGCCCCTATCGATCGCGGGGCCCTGGGCACTTGCCCAAAGTGCCCTGCCGTGTTGGCATTATCAAAAAAACTCGTTTCATATCGAAGCCGTTGATATACTGACTCTATTTCAAAATAAAAACATTCGTGAAGCATATGCGAAGAAACAAACTTCAGAAAAAAGGCGACCGATTGATGAAATATTTCATACTGATTTTTATTGGATCGATTCAAGTTGTTATTGAATTTTGAATGATTTCATTACGATTTTCTCGAAGATTACATACTTTCCAGAACGATTGAATACAATATCCCTAACTCTTGTGGAGCAGTTTAATTTTTGTCGCTGTTACGAATGAAGTGGATGCTGGTAATTCGATCAGATTCAACCTTGTTGAATCTTCTGCTTTCATAGAATCGCCCAGTAGATCCATTCCACCGATCGACCTTCCCAATAGGACGTGGGTGAGGTCAAACACTTCACCCCCAATGAAAAAATATGCGAAGTAATTCGGTCGAGTGTTCCCTAAAACAGCGGCGCAGTTATTAGCTCCATTCGTTTCAATTTTCCCGAAGGTTCTTCGCTCCCTAAACCCTCCACTAAATAATGGGCATCGAGCCTTAATAAGTTCCCCAGGAGCGAGGAGGCCCTCCTTCGATGAGCTCGAGTGGCTCGGCGTGATTGGACTCGAAATTCGGTGTTTGTGCGAATCGGGAAAATTTGCATCCTAGGCGGAAAGAAAACGCAATTAATTGTCTCTTCTACGGAGTGGATTGCACCAATTGGTGTGTTCTATTCGACGGGCCAATTGGTGCATGGATTGGCATTCATCGATTTTCGGAATGAGTTACTGAAAACATTCCAGAAAGTACAGTGTGGTCCATTCAAGAAGTCACATCCTCAAGAATTGAAAACTAAAATAGACTTAATTTTTTTCTTAATGAAAGTTAATGATCTTCATCTTTACTTTGGAAAATATACTGCTCCACAATAGTTGGAGTTTCAATCGTATTGAAAGATATGTAGTCTTCAGGAAAATGGCGTTAAATCATTCAAAACTCAATAACAACTTTAATCGATCCATTAAAAATCAGTATGAGACATTTCCTCAATCTTGTCTCCTTTTTCTCAAGTTTGGTTCTTTGCATATGCTTCATGAATGTTTGCATTTCGAAATGGAGTCAGTATATCAATGGCTTCAGTTTTCATAATGCCAACACGTGAATAAACAAACGCTGAGGCTAATAGGGCTATCGGAATGCTACTGGGTGGCCTAACTCAGGTTGTTGTAGCGGAAAGGCTCCAAGTCAGCCAAAGTGTGATATCTAGACTTTGGAATAGGTTCAGGGAGACTGGTTCCGTGTTGGAAACACTAAGGCTTGGTGGGTGACGAAAACAACACCTGCTCAGGATCGTTTCATATCTGTTTCAGCGAAAAGAAAGCCTACATCTACGTGTGGAATGCTACGGAATACTCTTCAGAATGCAGATGGGGTCCAATTTTCCATCTAATCCATCAGACGACGTTTGAGAGAGGTGAATATAGGTATCTAGGTTATAGACGTCCATTAAGACGAGTTCCATTAACACGTGACCATGAGCGTAAAGGACTAGAATGGGCAAGGCAACATATTTAAATAATACAAAACGTATGTGTCCTTGGTTCTTTCCTGAACACACATTAATTTTTTTGAGAAGCATCCATTATATATGGCAAAAAAAGTTTTCAATGTGCTACCAAGAAAATTGCAAGAAATTCAGGACTATAAAGAGAAATATTCGATATCATGATAAATTGTGAACCTTATGATATATGAGATTTTTTCGAGTTTTGTGATAATAAAATTTTACTGGTTTCAACTTTGTAACAAGTAAATGTTCAATTATCGAAATGAACGTTATATCTGTCTATCTATCAATTGGAACGATTAATGGCGTAGTGTCCTTTTTACTGGTGAATCCAGATATGAAAGACTTCCAGATTCTCGAAGAATAAGGGCATTGACAATCCCACGCATACACTGTAATCATCGCTATGTCCAAGAAGTCCATCCATTCAAAGAGGGTAGTGTCATGGTATGGGCCGGGATATGTTTCAACGGGCGCACAGATCTACTCATTTGTCCTGGGAATATGACCGCCTTACACTATAGGGATCATGTCATTGACAATGTTTTGCCAAATTTTCACATCGGTATTGGTGAAAGTTTCCAATTTCTAGACAATAACGCTAGACCGCACCGTTCAGCCATAGTTGAGAATGCTCGCGATGTAGTCTGTATATACCAATACCTCCGCATTCACCAGATTTGAATTGCATAGAACATGCATGAAATATGTTCCAAAGAAGATTAGATAATCATCAACCTACCCCAGAATCCTTAAATGATCTGAACGAGCTCCTGCCCGTATGGTAGACATGTTTAACAACCTCGTGTGTAGTATGAAAATTAGATGTCAAGCTATTATTGATGCCCATGTAGGCCATACCTTGTATTTATATTCTTAAAATGCGTGAATTCTCTGTGAATGATATTTCGTTATTTCACTAGATTTTTCTTAACTATCCTGTATACGTTGCAGACCTACAGGCTGAAATTAATTTTATTTCTTGCAACTTGGAATACTATTATTATGAATTTTCATCACAAAATTGCATTCAAACTATATTTTTCTGCAATTTAAGTCAATATTCCTAAGTCATGTGGATCATATTTTTAATCCACATAACACTAAACACTGTGTAGTAATCCAAAACTTATTAGTGAATAGGGTATGTATCTACCTGGCTTCTTTGTTTTGAAATTTCGGTTTCTTACATAAAAAATTTTTTAAAGAATCTATATATAGTCTGGAGACTTCCTAATCATAACATGAAGTGATCGCTACGTCTTGTATAGGAATGTGTTGGTTATTTCACATTCCATCGAATCTCCCATTACGTGTTGCAGAGAATGCGATGAAATATTCAGGTAGGCAATATAAACTGTCACACAGAAAATCAATCAGTACGATTCTGGCTCCGTTGTCACTCCCCAACCAAATAGACCACATAGGATTTCTCCCTATTCCCTTCTGCAACAACATCAGAGCTCTCCGACCGAGATAATCTAATGACGATACCTCAATTTCAGTCAACCTACACAACGTAGGCAAGCCACAAATGGATCTAAAAATAGGTTGTTTTCTTTCTTTCCGCTCAGAGCCATTCAATTGGGACAGAAATGTCAATAAATCATGTTTGCGGAGATCTTTTGCATCGATTGGATGTAACTATAAATATGAACTAATTTGTGTCTCATTTCATGAGAAAACATATCATATTCTATGCCGCGAATGATATGTCGAGCGGCGATGAACTTTCATCGGATTGATCTTACGAATACAGGTGAGCAATCTTCAATAATCTTTCGATAGAAAACCACCCTCCAGATGAAGAAAATCTGGTTGAACCAAATCATCACTGTTATCGTTGTTTGAACGGGAGAAAAACTATATATGGCAGACTAAAAACGACTTAATATTTCGATGGCGTTATGCTTTCAAACAACGAAGCTTATTGTATGACATCTAAGATCTATTAATTTCAACTACCACTTACAGCTACAGCCAGCGAAGTTTTACACTTGATAATACTTCAATAAACGCTATTATTTGTAGATAATACACTGCGCAAAAGATTTAAAATCTCAATTTTGAAGAAAGTTAACTCTCCATCGACTTTATAACTTATTTTTTGTTCTCTCGGGAAGGTTTTAGACGAAACAAGACACATTAAATGCAAGAAAAACTCAGGATTTCACCGAATCTAATGTGAACAATTTTCAAAATACTGAAATGCTGATAAGTGATTTAATACTTGGTATTTCCACACCTTGCGTTAATTACAACTCGGCAACGACGGTTCATACTCAAAATGAGTTTTCTTAAAATGTTCTGATCTAATCCCAAATTTCTTCGAGATGGATTCCTAAGTCATTAAGAGTAGCTGGATGATTTTCTGAACTACTCAGCCTTCTATTGAGGTTCTCCCAAACCTGCTGAATCGGATTGAGATCTGGACTTCTTGCTGGCCATTAAATTCGAGAGACTTCAACCTCTTCAAGGTACTCCTGAACGATGCGCGCACGATGGGGTCTGGCATTATCGTCCATCAAAATGAAATTTTCACCAATGTATGGGGTAAATGGCACTACATGCCCTTCAAGAATGTTCCTTATATACTTATCAGCATGCATAGCTCCATTATCAACGACCAGGTCTATGCGAGCAGTCAAAAATATTCCACCCCAAGCCATAATCGATCTTCCCCCGAAACCAGTAGTATTCAGAAATTGCACTGAGCATATCTTTCATGTGGACGTCTGTATACAAGGGAACGTCGATCACAATGGTAGAGGCAGAATCTAGACTCATCTGTGAAGAGAACTCTTTCCCCAATCGGCCTCTTCCCAATGGATATGCTCTCTCGCAAAACCCAAACGCGTCCCTTCGATGGGCTGGGGTAAGAGCTGGGCCTCTTGCCGCAACACTAGGCCTTAAATCATATTCTCTGAGGCGATTTCTCATTGTCTGAGTGCTAATTTGCACCCCATGAGTTTGCTCAAGCTGATTTTGAAGGAGGTGAGCGATTGCAAACCGTTGTTTCAACGAAGAAACTCTCAAGTAACGTTCTTGAATGGCAGTTGTCGCCCGTGGTCTACCCTGTCCTGGTCTTCGGACATTCATACCTGTCTCCCTGAATCGCTGCAACATTCTGGACACAGTTGTATGGGAAACTCCAAACCTTTCTGCAATTCTTGTGTATGTCTACCCTTCTTCTCGCAAAACTACCACTTGGGCACATTCCTCTTGGGTCAAATTGCGTGTTTCGCGTTGCATAGCGATCGAGTGTAGAAAATCAAACGAAAGAAAAACTATTGATCACTAGAGTTGATCGAGAACAACTGATTTTAGAATGGAGCCAATACATTCAAAATCTGATAATATCATCTTTTTTTATTCCTGCTGGGAAAAAACATCTGTATTGAAGAAAAACGTTGAAGGTGGATAGCATATGCATGCATATTTCTGATAAATATAATTATTATTGGGAACACCTTCATTTGTAGCATAAATTTGAGATTTCCATAATGTAAGTTAATAGTTTTGCGAAGTGTATTAATCTGGGCGCACTGTAGTGCTGACGAATAAGTTCTTGAATGAACGGAATGAGGGCGAAAATCTGAAAATTCATTAAGGATGGAAGTCGAATATTTTCTCGAGATATCTTCTAACGAATTCCTTAATGATAGAAAACTATTGATCAACTTCCTCGAGTTCAGTCAACGAATTCTGCTTTGTTCGTTGTTCGAATACAACAATACATTTCACGGTAGATTAATGCCTTTTAATGAATGTTCCTCTGGCAGGAAGCTGCGGTCTTGAGTAGTAAGAGGAACCTCTTCTTGTTGACACGGCTAATGTATGGAACGCTCTTGCACTCAAGAAGCATTGTAATGATTGAAGAGCTAGAATAAGTATTCATACCATCGTTTATTTCGCTGTCAGCACTTTGGGACAAATGATACTAATCTCATGTTGTTCTTTGAAGAATTGAGATTCTCTGGGAAATCTTGTTCCATTTTTGCAACTTTTTTTCACCTGTAATTCCCCCAATATGACCATACCATCGCATCTTCCTTCTTGTTTTTTTTTTTCATAACTTCCAGGGCCTAACTTTGGGCGTCTTGTTATGTTGGTGTATGGAAAATTACGAATATGCAATTATTTCTGTCACGAATTCTTAAAAGGAATGACTCAAGTCGATATATTCAGAAAAACATTTTTTTTTCGGAATGTTTCCATTTCTGTGTCATTATGTTTGGGAAAAATATTTCAAGTCCGAAAAAATTTTTTTTCTAGCTATATCGACTCGGATCACGTTTTTGAATGATTCGGGCTCGTAGATTAGTTTTTCTTTAGTATGAGTAATTTGGGAAATAAATGATATTTTGTGGGAAATTTTCTAAAATTTGGTCAATTTTCAGAGCCAAAAAATGATACTGGATGAATGCTGTTTTCATGGTCATAGATTGATCCTTCATGAGAAAATGTTCAATTTTCATTGACTTATCGTGAACAGTTAAGTGTTTTTAATTTTTTTCGCGGAGGTCGAAAATTTCGGATTTTCTATGGACTTCAACTAAAAAAATCATTTCTTCAGAAAAGATCTGTTTGCATATTCGTGTTGATCGGAAAAAACTGATTTTTCGGCAAAATTTCTGAAATTACGTATTTTCGGAGAAAAAAATTTCTCCGATCAAGACCAAATTCATACTGCTGACTGATTTGTATACGTTGATTTCAAATATGCAAACAGTTTTCTGTTGGAAATATTATTTTTTAAGTTATAACCAATGAAAAATTCGAAATTTTGGACTTTCGCAAAACAAATCAGTGAATCTAAGCTTACCGCGATAGGTGAATGAAATTTAAACCTTTTCTTTTTTGAAGGATCAATCTATAAGCAAAAATCACAGCAATCATCCATTGTGATTTTTCTGACTGCTACAGTACTTCAAAGTTGAACAAATTTTCGAAAATTTTCCCCAAATAGTGATTTGTTTTCTGGAATACTTATACTAAAGTGAACTAATTGCATATTCTTGATGTACGAGCCCGAATTATTCGAAAAAATGGGTTACTATAGTTAGAAAAATAATTTTTACAATTTTTTTTCTGACCGAAAAAAAAAAAAAATTTTAAGCTTTCGACCTGGCTCATTTTATCGGCTAAGTTGAGCTCGCAAATTACAGTTTTTTTTTAATATTAGTTTTCTGGAAATAATTTTTTTTTTGGCATATTTTCGAAAATTTGGACATCTTCAAAGTGCTGCATCAGCTGGAAAAATCACACTGGACCAATGCTGATTTTTTGCTTATAGATGGATCATGCCTTCTTTTTAAGGATTATAACATTTCGTCCATATATCGATGTTTTTCATTAAGTTACGATAATCATGTCTGAACCCGTTCATAGATTTTTCAAATTATGCATTTATGCAGAAATATCCGGAAATATGCCACAAATTACCCCTTGCGTGTCACATTAATGGGGGGATCATGAGGAAACAGGGTTGCAGGTTTCCTACCTCAAATATATCAGCTGTAAATTCCGCAAATTCTGCACACAGGGAGGATGTGGGCAAAGTACGCGTCCTCAGTGGGCTTATTTATGTTCGGAATATTCAGAACGGCAAATCCGCCGAAATGCGCTTATTTCAGGATATGAAAATATGCATTACGTCGTAGCTGTGCATGAATACGACCCTCTTTTCATCTGTGAAAGGTATTACATAAGTTTTTCCGCAGGTTCGCTCAACAGGTTCAGGAAAATTGAGAAATGTATGTTTTTTGAACATTCATGAATAAGTTGTGGCTTTCACGACTCTGAAAGAATTAGTAACCCATCGGTCGAGTTGCAATCTTAAACCGAGAAGTCTCTGAAGATGCCTACCGCAAATATACATAGTATATAACATTACCAGCCTCGTTACCAGCAAGGTTAGGGGGGTTTTACTGGCGAATGGAGGATATAACTGACGAGCTGCAGGCGAGTCAGTTACCTTCTTGAGCCAGTAAAACCCGTTACCTTTCGTGTATTGTTTTATATTTCATTTGTTTTTCATTTGTGAAAAGGTTAGATAGTGTCCCAAAAAAATCTCAATAATTTGTCGCAAATGTCGTAAGCTATGGAATCGTTGCCGTGAACATGTCTGTTTATTTTTCTTTACATTTGTTTAGACGAAAGCGAAAATGAATGAACCAAAAGAAATTATTCAGGCAGCCAGCAGTGTAGCATCAAGTTTATTATCTGCAAAATCAGCTTCAGGTACGAGCGAGAATACGACGACTTCAAAAAGTGGCAAAACAAAAATAGTGTGATTGGGGTAACTGAAGATGTTTTGTTGTTCTACTTGAATCAACTATCAGCTAGATTCAGCCCTAATACTTCATGGGCAAAATGGTCCATGCTGAAAAGCTGCTTGAAATGAAAGAAAATGCCCCTATTCGCTGGTTTGTTTTCCTTAAAAAAATTATTGAAAAATATGACGTTTAGTTGTCATTTGCAGATTTAAAAAGGTATTATCGATTCTGAAACAAAAAAAGTAACGTTTTACGCCAAAAAAGGCCAAGGTATTAAGTAAAGAAGTTAACTGTCAATTTTACAACTTAGTGACTTGATAAAATATACTTTCTTGATTAATATTATGTTTTTGGAAATTGACGTTCACAAATGAGAAACAAATAAAATTTATAAACGGGTTCAGACATAATTTTCCTAATGTGATGAAAAACATCGATATATGAACGAAATGTTATAATCCATAAAAAGAAGGGCATGATTCATCTATAAGCAAATAAATCAGCATTCGTCCAGTGTGATTTTTCTGGCTGCACTTTGAAGTTGACCAAATTTTCGAAAATTTTACAAGAAAAATTATGTATTACCCAAAATACTAATAATAGAAAAAAACCAATTGCAGGCTAATCTGCGAGCTCGAATTAGCCAATAAATGATCCAGGTCGATATAGCTAGAAAAAAAATTTTTTTGGTCAGAACAAATAAAAAAAAATTTTTATCAGAAAAAATTTTTTTTCTGACTATATCTACCCATTTTCTCGACTTATTTGGACTCGTACATCAACAATATGCAATTAGTTTTTCTTAAGTATAAGTATTCCGGGAAAAAAATCCCTTTTGTGGAAAATTTTCAATAACTTGGTCAACTTTGAAGAACTGTAGCAGCCAGAAAAATCACACTGGATGATTTCTGTGTTTTCTGCTCATAGATTGATCCTTCAAAAATGAAATGGTTCAAATTTCATTCATCTATCGTAAACAGTTTAGATTTTCTGATTTTTTCTGCGAAATTCCATAATTTCAAATTTTTCATCGACCATAACTTGTAAAATTATTTTTCCAGCAAACATTTGTTTGTATATTTGAGATAAACGTACACGAATGTACGTATAGTATGCAAAGAAGTCAAGCTGTTATTGATGCCCGTGGAGGCCAAACGTAGTCTTAAAATGCTTGAATTCTCTGAGAATAAAATTTCGTTATTTTACTCGATTTTTTTTAACCAACCTGTATACGCTGCACACTCACAGGCTTCAATTTATTTCGTTTCATGCAACTTGAAATCATATTAATATGAATTTTCATCAGAAAATCTCATTTAAACTATATTTTTTGCAATGTAAGTCGATATCCCTAAGTCATGTGGAGCTGTTTATTTCGGTGAATTAATAATACATATTTGAGTTGCACGATTTAGGTGTCATACAATAAAAGTTCTGCATTTCATTTCGGTTGGTATAGTCGATCGAGTAATACGGTACTGAAATTTATACTAAAGCCCTACCGATATCCGAATGGCTTACCAACATAACGATGTCATAACACAAATGGCAATGGGCTAAAATGTAGTGTAGGTGTTTATGAGAGTTTCTGTATGGAGGAGATTACCTCTCCATTCAAAGCATAAGCGCGACAAAGCGATATTCAGCTGAAACCGCATCCCTTTCAAGAGAACTCATTGAATCATCTCCATCTAAACCGCGTTAAGCCTTCATTGAACCACCCTGTATACACTGAAGCGTTCTTTCCCAGGGGATTTCCACAGTTCTCATCCCGGTCCACCTTCAATAATCCACCTTATCATAACCGCAGGAGCCAAGAATTAACTGTAATTCTCGTTTCAGGAAATCGATTTCGAGGGCTTCCGGAAGTTTCTGGACAGCTTCCTGGAAGTTCGCAGTCCCGATGAGCTCTGCAGGCATTTGTTCCTATCCTTCGTCAAGGGCATCCATGTGGAAGGCAAGGCCTTCAAGGAGATGACGGTCCTTAGCTCCACAACGGCGTGCGCCCCTATAACATCGCACACTAAAGGTTGGTACGATTAGAATTGACGGACTTGTTAAATTCTTATTTCGCAGACGGCAAGAGTTTGCTGACTTCATACTGAAATGTTCTCCGAGCTGAAATGACTCTGGTTTAATTGCTATTAAATGAGAAAATGTAAATTCAACGGATTCGCTAATTCGTGATGGTATTCTATGAACTTTACAATCGAAACAGTTTGTACCAGGAATCACAAAACTTAGTATACGCTGACAAAACACTATAAGAATGATATAGACTTACCATTACTGTTAAGACAACGCGGCAGAATCGTAGTACTGTGTGTTATAAGAACTAACTCTTCTGAGTGGTATCAGAGGACTCATGTCTCGTTAAAGGGCTAGAGGTCTCGATACCTATCCGCCCTTAGTCCGGAAGGGGCGTGGCCCTTATCGTCTTCTTCTTCCTTTAACTAGCCTCAGTATAAGCCATATCAACTTCTAGCGCATGACAGCAAGACAAAGTTGAAACAATCCCAATAGCGAGACTACCATCCAAGCATAACAATTGCATCGTGACAATTAAGATATTAAATTAAAGGGGAGTAAACATATATACATATATGTATACAAAATAAGAACAGAACAGACTCCTTCAGATGGTAATTTTAACAGACGATGCACCAGATACCTCTTAAATCACTCTATTAGTGGCATTATCCACTGAAAACATTATTGGTACACGCTCTCAAGGTGTAAGAAACTCTATCTATCGAAATATTGTCTGGGAAGTCTCTGCATTTTCTAGACACCTTAATTTGAGTTTTCTCTCCCAGTCTCTGAAACAATGAACTATTAGAAAAAAAATTTCAATCCAAAAATCAAAAAATTGGCACCATTCTACGAAGTTGAATGAAAGCTAGTTGTTGTTTGAAGAAGGAGTCTGATTTGGACTCCGAAACGTTACGTTAAAGAGTTCAAAGTCAAAATAAGTATAAAGATGGGAAACGAAGCGACTACAGTGATGTCAGTGATATCTGTTTTTCAAAAGTAATCGGGTTATAGTTAAAATATTTAATTAGGGTCCATTTGGCTTAGATTATATAGAGATTAATAGTAGGCTGTTGTCAATTTTGGAAGAAATACTTGAATAAATATTTTTGCTGAATGATGATTGTATTTTCTCGCGTATTTTCCACTGAAATAACTCGAAATCTGCAAGAGTAGCACCTAGCTCACTCCATAATCTTGGTTTGTGTGTTTTTCTGTTATAAATTTTGTGTTAGAAACTGGCCGACATTCGAAATGCATGGTGATTAATTGGAGAAATAATAGAAAGAATAATCTTGAATGTGCATTCTTTTCATAACCAAAGAGAATGGAAATGTAAGTATTGAAACTCGTATCATGTAACTATCTTGTTCATTGCTTTTTATTTTCAGTGTTGTCAAATGGATAGAGGATCTGGGGCAAAAATATTGTTCTGGATAATTTGTTTGCGAACCGAATTTTCTTCGGTCTCATTCATAAGATAAAGAAGTTCCACTCATAGAGGCAATGGTGGTCAGAAGAATGACTTTAGAGGTGGTGGTTCTCTTGACGACCCTTCCAGCAGTTCGACTCATCTACTAGACCCTCTGGACTCATTTAGGTTAAGATACATATGTATGAATCGGGTCCATTTTATCGAGAGTTCACTGTATGAATAAGTACTTGAAATTGTTATAATTCTCTAATATGTGAACAAATTTTTGAAATGTTCCCAATTTCATAATTATTGTATTGTAGTTGATTTTACACAATCATTTCAAATAAAAATATGAAAAATCCAAAACGTATTTCATTTGATTCAAAACAATGTGTAGATGGAAAATGTAATCCTGATCAAAAAACGGAGCTCTGCTTTTGTTTTGTCGATCAGGATGTTTCTCTCTTCTGGAAAGTATAATTCGAATTTCGCGCCTATTAAAATTGTTTTCTGTACTGAATTATGTATTAAGCGCCATCTAGGTGTCAAAAGTAAGAAACTAGCCAAAAATCGTAGTCGGATTTTAGTACCACAGATGTAAGGCCCTTTCCTATCTTTCTAAGTCTATAACGCCCTTGTATCTGTGGTACCAAAATCCGACTACGATTTTTGGCAAGTTTCTTACTTGTGACACATAGATGACGCTGAAAACATTATTTAGTACAGAAAGCTATTTTAATAGGCGCGAAATTCGAAACACATTTCTCATAAATTTTCATTTAATTGAATACTTTGTCGAACTTTTAAAACAATATCCTGATCGACAAAAAAAAACAGGGCTCTGTTTTTTGATCAGGATGATCTTTTCTCCTGCATATTGCTTTGAATCAAATGAAATACGCTTCTGGGTTCTTTATATTTTTATTTGAAATAATTGTGTAAAATCAACTGCAATACAATAATTATGAAATTGAGTACATTTCGAAAATTTGTTCACATATTAGAGAATTATCATAACAATTTCAAGAACTTATACTGAATGAACTCTCGATAAATCGACCACCGATAAGTCAAACAGTTGTTCTGGACCCGATTCATACATATCTTACCCAGTGTATTTTAACCTCAATGAGTCTAGAGTCTAGAGGGTCTAGCAGATGAGTCGAACTGCTGGAAGGGTCGTCAAGAGAACCACCACTTCTATAAGTCGTTCTTCTGACCACCATTGCCTCTATGAGTGGAACTTTTTGATCTAATGAATGAGAACGAAGAAAATTCGGTTCGCAAACAAATTATCCAGACCAATAATAGTATATTCTAAAACAAGTTGCAGAATGAGCTCCTATTCCAACACGAACGCGAAGTTCGAAAACGAGCGACGAAGGAGCGAGTTTTCGATAGCATGAGTGTTGGAATTGCCTTCTGCAACGAGTATTAGACGATATTTTCTCTATTTCAGTAAAGTTTTGTGGGAAACTCTCGAAATTCAAATAATAATTCAGACTAGTGACTTTTGTAATGTTTCTTGGCAGTTGGTGTCACTAACGAAATTTGACAGATTGCGAAATTTGAATCGAAAATTGAGTGGATCGGAGGTCAGTACTGACAACCACAAAACGAAAAATATAACTGAAAACAATGCTGTAATGAGTTTCATTACAGTACTACTTTCAGTACTGTAATGAACTCATTATGATACTGAAATAGAGAAATATACTTTTACGCCGAAACCTCTATCCATTTGACAACACTGAAAATAAAAAGCAATGAACAAGACAATTGCATGATACGAGTTTCAAAACTTACATTTCTATTCTCTTTGGTAATGAAAAGAATGCACATTCAAGATTATTATTTCTGCAATAAATCACCATGCATTTCGAATGTCGGCCAGTTTTTAACAAAAAATTTATAACAGAAAAACACACAAACCTAGATTATGGAGTGAGCTAGTTGGTACTCTTGCAGATTCGACTAAAAATTTTTATATAATCTATGCCAAATGGACCCTAATTAAATTATTTAACCATTACCCGATTACTTTTGAAAACAGATGTCAATGACATCACTGTAGTCGCTTCGTTTCCCATCTTTATACTCTATAACCTTTGTTTAAAGTGTTTTTTTTTTCTGTTCATTGCTAGGCAAAAATTTTTTCTCGTAAAGTTTTTTCTAGTTGTTTCTTGTTTCAGAGACTGGGAGAGAAAACCCAAATTAAGTTTTCAGGAAAACTACGACGCTTGCTAAAAGTCGTTATAGAATACCGATACCAAAAAACGATTATTTCGTTTCCAATCGATACGATTCGACGATATAGAATCCCACCACAGGATCGTTTCCGCATCACGTGGTCCTTTCGGTTATTGCAAACTGTACTCATGTTAAATACTTGTTCAACTTCCCATACATGATTATCTTTTCCCGATGCAATCCGGTAAGTAAGTTCGAAATGATCCGAACGAAATTGCTAAAAACATCGTATGTCGATCGATAGCCACATCGCCTTGGGAGAACAACTTGATAGCAAAGTTTAATCCTCTGGGTAATCAGCGTAAAGGAACTTATTATGATTATGATTACGCCAGCCGTAATCAACTAGGTCGATCCACCCACATCTATTTCCAGATTCCGATACCTTAACACTCACATATCGGCGAAGGCTTTTTAAAGTCTTGATGTCTGGGTAGAAGCTCTAAATGGCTCTCCAAGTTTCACTTGAACACTCTTTCACCAACTTCACCTGTGAGTATGTAATGTAATCTCTAAACTTGTTTCCAAGAAACTTTGGATCGAAATTTTTCCCAATGTACTCACAAAATCATCAGAATAAATCACAGACCGTCGAACTGGCTATTTTTATATCGGCTTGATTTTTAATATTCTTCTGATTCAAGATTGAACTGATGGGATATTTCAGTGTCTATGCCAAATGTATTGAATTAAAATTTTTTCAGGTTCTACTCCAAACGTGAATTCGATTTGCGAACTGGTGGATCGAAATTTTCAGCGTGGAAAAAGCTTCGACGTACGGCGAGATGATAGTGGAAAAATACACGGGATACATGAGAAGTTGATGGGACACCATAGGTCAGATAGCGATTGTTCTACGCGAGCTGGTAAAACAGGTGAGTCCACATCTCACCGAGTGGCCTTCCAGCTCACGCGATCTAACACCACCAGATTTTTTTGTATGATATTTTTTTTTCAGGAACTGTGCATCCAATGCTGACAGTAACTCACACTTCCTACTCCTGTCACGAGGTGTTGGGCAAGAAAAGTACAGAATCTTCACCGTCTCACAGTCAGATATCGAGGAATTCGTCGAAAAAGTCCAACAACTCGCTGCTAGTCAATAATGGAAAATTAGAAGGTATTAATAAAACATTATGATTTATAACCATTGTCATAAAACAGAATTACTTCACTTAGGAACACTTATAAAAATATTTTTCGTACGACTGCCATTAAAAGTGACACTTTTAATGACAGCAAACAATGTTAGAATTGATTCTTTACGTGGAAGCGTGTTAATAGTATATAACATTACTAGCAAGGTAAGAGGGTTGGCTCCTTGAACCAGTAAAACCCGTTACTTTGCGTATATTGTTTCAAATCTTATTTGTTTCTCATTTGTAAAAAGGTAAGATAAATTCCAAAAAAATCACAATAATTTGTCGCAAATGTCGTAAGCTATGGAATGTCTGTTCATTTTTCTTCACATTTGTTTTGGCGAAAGCGGAAATGAATGTACCATAAGAAATTATTGAGGCAGTCAGCAGTGTAGCATCAAGTTTATTACCTGCAAAATCAGCTTCAAGGTACGAGCGAGAATACGACGACTTCAAAAAGTGGCAAAACAAAAATAGTGTGATTGGGGTAACTGAAGATGTTTTGTTTGTCTACTTGAATCAACTATCAGCTAGATTCAGCCCTAATACTTCATGGGCAAAATGGTCTATGCTGAAAAGCTGGCTTGGAAATGAAAGAAAATGCTGCCTATTCGCAGGTTTGTTTTCCCTAAAAAAATTATTGAAAAATAGGACGTTTAGTTGTCATTTGCAGAAAAAGGCCAAGGTATCAAATGAAGAAGAGGCTGAACAATTTCTCTTACATGCTCCTGATGAGCAGTGGTTGCTGGCGGAAATTGTAACAATATTTGGGATTTTTGGATGTTGTCGATGTGACGAAATTCTCTCCTTAAACATAAATGATGCGGAAGATATGGAATAATACGTTATTGTGACATTGCGGCAAACAAAAAATTTAACAAGAAGATTCACCATAAATGATGATGGCTGCAGCTTCAAGCCCTGCATGTTATATAGAAAATATGTAAATCTTGGGCCTCCTGGAACAGAAAGCCTAAGTTTTTTTTTACATTCCGACATGGAAAGTGCATTTCCCTCAATGCTGGCCAGCACACTATTGATGGTGTCCCAAAGCAAATAGCGAAATATTTAGGTTTAAAAGACCCAAAGTTATACACCGGCCACTCTTTTCGCAGAACTGGAGCCACTATGGTTGCGGATTCGGGTGGAGAAATTTTAGCACTAAAGCGTGCAGGAAGGTGGAAGAGCACCGAAATTGCGATGAGTTATGTCAATGATTCGGTCAACAAAAATATCGAAACGTCTAGCAAATTATTTGGTAGTAAGGAGAGTACGAATGTTCTGCAGTCCTCGAGTTCAGCAGTTTCTGAGTCAACAGATGGTTAATCATCATCAGTATCAACTCTTTCATCATCAAAAATCTGTGTTACTGGAAATAACAATTGTACCATGATTTTCAACATATATAACGATAAAACAAAATTTTCTAATGTAAATAATACTACTAACTTGCGAAAATGTTGCAAGTTAACTGTCAGTTTTACAAGTTAGTGACTTGATAAAATAAACTTTCTTGATTAATATTGTGTTTTAGGAAACTGACGTTTACAAATGAGAAACAAATAAAAATATTTTTAGCACTTCATTTTCTCATGATGAAATCAGATGAGAAAACTATACTCATTGTTTGTTATTTATTCGTATGTGTTGATGTTAATTTAGACTTGGAACTTGATAGGTACTCATCTACTTATCTACGTTCATCTGTCATAAAAACGCAAATATTTCTAACTTTTTAGTGCATGTTTGTGAATTCGTTCTTTTATGTTGAAAATTTTCATCATTCTCGAACATTTAATAGTATATTCTAAAACAAGTTGCAGAATGAGCTCCTATTCCATCACTAATGCGAAGTTCGAAAACGAGCGACGAAGGAGCGAGTTTTCGATAGCATGAGTGTTGGAATTGCTTTCTGCAACGAGTATTAGACGGTATTTTCTCTATTTCAGTCAATTTTTGTGAAATAATTTAGAAATTCAAATGAAAATTCAGATTAGTGACTTTTGCATTGTATCTTGGCAGTTGCTGTCACTAACGAAATTTGACAGATTGCGGAATTTGAATTGATTTGATTCGAAAAATGAGTAGATCGGAGGTCAGTGCTGACAACCATAAAACGAAAAATATAACTGAAAACAATGCTGTGATGAGTTTCATTACAGCACTACTTTTTGTACTGTAATGAACTCATTACGATACTGAAATAGAGAAAGAATTTTATTCCATTATGGTTGGAAATGGCTCAAGTCTGGAATAGTTGGAGGTATGTTGAGCCGCATTGCTCAAGAATCGCAATCAATTATTCCGCTCCGACGCTCCAGATTCTTGACACCTCATCCGCGAAGGATCAGAACGTTGATCCTCTGAAATAGATCGTTATGAATTCAGATGCTGGAGTTTCTTGCCCCGTAATCGGCAGCATGTGCCTACAAATTAAACGGGTAATGCGAGATGTACCGAGCTCGCGTTAAGTTTCGACACGATTTAATTCGTTAGGGCGGAATAACACGACCCCACACGCGTAATTTGAATATGTGGGGTATTAACCTAGATAGTGAGGGGTTGTGTACGCCACTGAGCCGGCTGAGACGGTCGTTTTCCTCGACGTTGCAATTCTAGGGAAATTTACGATGCTCAATCTACGCAATAGCTTTTTTCCCGGCCTTAAAAACAATTCCATACATCGAAGAAAATTTTTATTTCCATAAAATTTGCCAATCTATTTATACAGGCTGTTTCAGAATCCGTGAATTCGGGATCTTAATCCTCAGATGATTCTATGATATAAAGTTCCCATGAACTATGGGTTTCTGATGCATTGTTTCTGAGATACAGGGTGTTGAAATTAAAAAAAAAATTGGTTTTATGAAATTATTTTCTTCACCGTACACCGATCTCTTTTTGCTTTTTGGCACGTTATGAGTACGCATTAAGACACATTTTTTTCGATACGAAACAATGTTTAATTTTCATCAGTGGCGTTGGTACAGATTTCTGTCCCAACAAGTTCGGTGAAAAAATTTGTACGCCAATGATGTTTTCAATTTTTAAATTATTTTCGTAATAACCATATGATTCGCAGTAAAAATAGTTTCCTGAGTTTTTTACCTGTGACGAATATTTTCTCAAAAAAAAAAAAAAAAATGAAAATTCAGCATGTGCTTCAATACCGACTTATTTTCGACTTATTAAGGTTCCGGAAATTCGGAATCTTAATCGTAACATGATTTTATGATATAAACTTCCTATGGACCATGGATCTCTGACGCATTGTTTCTGAGAAACGGGGTGTTGAAATAAAAAAAAAATGTTTTTCAAATTTATTTTCGGCACGGTACACATTTTTTTTGCATTTTGGTAGGTTATCAGTATGCCATAAAACACATTTTCTGAATTTCGTGTTATCAAAGAATTTCTTAACTTTCCTAGATGAAATTGCATTTTATTTTTCTCAGAAAGTATTCTTCTCAGGTAAAAAACTCAGGAGACTATTCTTACTGGTAATTATGTGGTGATTACGAAAATAGTTCAAAATTTAAAAAAAATCATTGGCGTACCAATTTTTTCACCAAATTTGTTCGGACAGAAGTCCGTACGGACGCCACTGGTGAAAATTAAACATCGTTTCGTATCGAAAAAAATGTGTCTTGAAGCGTTCTCATAACTTGCCGAAACCCAAAATGAGATCGTGTACGGTGTAGAAAATAATTTCATAAAACCAATTTTTTTAAATTTCAACACCCTGTATCTCAGAAACAGTGCGTCAGGGACCTATAGTTCATGGGAGTTTATATCATAAAATCATCTGAGGATTAAGATCACGATTTAACGGAACCTTATTAACATCAGCCTGTACAGGTGTCCAGCGTATCCCAAATTGCTTTTGACTGTAATTCTGGACTAGAAAGGTAAAAACTTCGTAAGTGTCCTGGGCTCGATTTTTTTGGAAACAGAATTAGTGAAAACCGTTTCACGATATCTTCATTTTTTTTTAATTTTGATTTCGAAAATGTGCCATAACTTTTTCATTTACGGAAATATCTCAAAACGATTAAAACTTTCTAGAAGCGCTTTTTTTCCCGAAATAAGAAACTATATTAAATTTTTATCTCATGGAAAAGAAACACTTTTTTTATATTGAATACGAACGCATTTTTTTTTTCATTTTATTTCATAAAGAAAATAAGAAGATAAAAAAATTTTGAATAATGTCTTATTTCCAGTTAAAAAGTGCTTGTTGAAAGTTTTTATCTTTTTCAGATATTTTCGGAAATGAAAAAGTTATGACACATCTTCTGAATCGAAAAAATTTCAAAATCTTGTTATATCTTCAAAACAAATGAAGATATCGTGAAACGGTTTTCACTATTGGAGTTTTCACAAAAATCGAGCCCAGGACTCCTTTCAACGTTTCTACCTATCTACTCTAGAAGTACCAGAAATAGCCAAAATCAAGCAATTTGGGATACCCTGTACATAACGGGTGTGGAGTATTTGTTTATTTTATGAAAGCAAAACAACAAATCAGAAAAAAGCTTGTCTTTGACCCACTCGCTCTACCATTTCAAGAACTAACTCAGAAGACTAAAGCTAGGCCAAGCTTGCCACAAGATAATCAACAGCATTTCGTTTTACCTCATGAGGAACTTGCTCTCATGTAATTGAAACCATGTCTTTGTTCCAGAAGTCAGACATATCGTTAGAAAAACAAGCACTCTAGACGTGAATACGGTGAAGGTTTCCTTTGAAGGACATCGTTTGCTATTTGTCTCTACTTGAAGCTGGAAGGCCGGAAGATAAGTTAGAATGTAAGTATGTGCATCATCGTTATCATAGAGAACACGTTTTATGACGTTTCTTAATTTATCAACACAGGGACTTATAACAGAATTAAACTGCTCCACAATTTTAAGGGATAGCGTATTTAATCGTTTTGAAAAGTATGTGCTCTTCGAGAAAATCGCTGTGAAATCATTCAAAACTCAATAACAACTCGAATCGATCCCATAAAAATCAGAATGAGTAATTTCGTCAATCTGATCGCCTTTTTTCTCAAGTTATGTTCTTTGCATATGCTTCATGAATGTACTTATTTTGAAAAGGAGTCAGTTTATCAACGGCTTCCATTCGAAACGAGTTTTCTAGAAATGCCAAGAGGTAAATTAACAAACTCAGAGGCTAATAGGGCTATCGGAATGCTACATGGTGGCCTAACTCAGGTTGTTGTAGCGGAAAGGCTCCAAGTCAGCCAAAATGTTATATCTCGACTTTGGAATAGGTTTAGAAAGAAAGGTTCCTTGTTGGAAAGACCAAGGCTCTTTGGGCGACGAAAATCAACACCTACTTAGGATGAAAGCCTACATCTACGTGTATAATGCTACGGAATAGGTACTCTTCAAAACGCAGTTGGGGTCCAAGTTTCTATCGAAACCATCAGACGACGTTCGAGAGAGGTGAATCTAGGTTCTAGACGTCTATTAAGAGGAATTCCATTAACACGTGACCATAAGCGCCAAAGACTGGAATGGGCAAGGCAATACATCAATTGGAACAATCACTGGTATAGTGTCCTTTTCACTGATCAATCCAGATATGAACGATTTTCAGATTCTCGAAGAATAGAAGTCCATCCATTCCGAGGGGGTAGTATTATGTTATATGCCGAGATATGTTTCAACGGGCGCACAGATCTACACATTTGTCTTGGGAATATGACCGCCTTACACTATAGGTAGCATGTCATTGACAATGTTTTGCCAAATTTTCACGCTGCAATTTCTAGACGATAACGCTAGGCCGCACCGTGCAGCTATAGTTGAGAATGCGCGCGAGGAGCTTGGTATTCCACATTCACCAATACCTCCGCACTCACCAGATTTGAATTGCATAGACATGAATGTGATATGATCAAAAGAAAATTAGATAATCATCAACCAACAACTGTAGATTCTCCTGATTTCTGAAGCTACATTTTATTAAGGGTTGGGTTGTGATACATCAATGTATCCAGATAAATAAATGGAAAAATTTGACTTTAAATATAGAAGGTGTTTCATCTGAAAAATTCCACGTTTGTGCTCAATTAAAAATTTTTTTAACTACGCCACTGATTTCTACGTAAAAATATAAATCAACAGCAGTTTCAATTTTTTTTCTCATACAGTTCCTGGTAAATAATTACATCTCAAAAACATGGACAGTTTTGTTTTCGCTTTGTATTTCGGGAACAAAATTTGTGTTCCTCTCCATGCGTAGAGATATACAGAGTGTACCAAGTTCGACGGCCTATTAGGGGTTTCTTTAGAACTGGACCTATTTGAAATCTGAAAATTGGGATTATATTATCATTTCACATTATCTACCGATTTTAAATATTCTTGGAGCCTGACCACTTTCAGTTATACAGGGAGTGAAAAAAAAATCAAAATACTTTCCAAAATATCGAGAAAAAACTGAAGAAAAAAGGGAGATAAGTGTATTCGGTATTATGGTTGTTATTCATAACCTATATATCGTAAGCACAAACTGTTTTCACATTTTTGAAGGTCCATTTATTTTTTAATTCTTGATCTCAATATCTCTCCACAATGGCAGCGTTGTGACATGGAGCCCCCATCTTGCTATATCCACATATCTGATCTTATTTGAAGAGACAGATTGGTTAGAAAACTAGCCTTCTTGAACTCGAGGCAAAAAATCATATCTATGTCTCCAAATGAAGGCATACTACCACAATACAGAAAAAAAAATAAATGGAATAGAATCAACATAAAACACACGCTGCATATCGCTGACGGTTAGAAATGGATGAAAATTGTATTCGAAAAAAAATTTGAATGCAATTATCTTTCGAATGACATGATAAAAAAGGTATATCCCTGGAGACAAAAATTCTTTATTTATTCGCATTTTTATGATGCGCATCTCAAGTCGACATTGACTTGTTCAAAACGCCATTCACAGAATGAAAAAAATATTAGGACGTTTTCGGGAAAATTGGAGTTACCAAGATAAATGAATCAACCTGTACAGGGTGGGCATATTTTGATGTTTTAGCACTATAACTTTTGAACCAGAGGAGAAAGACAAAATCTGATATCCTATTCTCAATCTCTTTTTCGGAGAAACTAATAAGAGTTTTATTCATTTTTGGCTACCTTCTTTTGTTAAGCTAAAATTGAATCGTAAAAAATTTATATCTCCGCCAATATTGATGATAGAGCTCTGAAATTAAAACATTATACAGGCACTTTTCTACGTAGAATCCAGTGGCATGCTCGCCTTTTTTGCAGCATTTTCAATTGCGAAGCTATGACACGAAGTTATGTTTTTTGAAGAGGAACACTAGATTTCTTTGTCATTTTCTGAAAGCTTGATTTTTTTTTGTTTTCTGAAATATATACCATCGTATGGTTCGTATCAATAAATCAATATGAGTATAGAAATTGGTCAAGAACCTATATTCATCTGAGTCTCAATACTTTCTATGGTTTCAATTGCCGATAAGCACGAAAAATTTAGTATCGTATAATTACCACAATTTCTTTATAGTATAGTATTTCATTTCTATGCTCTTGTTATAGGAAGCTACATTTTTCTGTGCTCATCAACAGTTGAAACTATAGAAAGTATTGAGACTCACATGGAAATAGGTTTTTGACCAATTTCTATACTCATATTGATACAAACCTCACGATGTTATATATTTTTGAAATCATAAAAATTTAAGCTTTCAGAAAATGGCAAAGAAATCTAGTGTTCCTCTTCAAAAAAACATAACTTTCATAGCTTCGTAATTAAAAATGGTGCAAAAAAGTCGAGCACGTCACTGGATTCTACTTGAAAAAGTGCCTGTATAATGTTTGAATTTCAGAGCTCTATCATCAGTATTAGCGGAGATATAAATTTTTTTCGATATCGCCATTTTTCTAATTTTCGCTTATAACTCGAAAACAAAAGAAGGTAGCCAAAAATGAATAAAACTCTTGTTAGTTTCTCCGAAAAAGAGATCGGGTTCAAAAGTTGTAGTGCTAGAACATCGAAAAATGCCCACTCTGTACAGCCAGTAATCAGAACTAAAAATAACTGAGTCGACCCCCTTACAGAAAGACTTAAGAAAAGATGTATCAGAGTAAACGGTCTGACACAAAATTCGAGAAAATTTCTTCCCTGGCAGAGTCTCGAACCCCAACATCTCAGGTCAGAGCCAAGAGCCTTAACCACTAGGCCACTAGAACTTTGACCCACGCTTCATTTGTAAAAATCCAGACCCACTGCAACGCGAGCATCTGTACCTCGACTTCTTCATCCAGAATTCGCCGAAACGCGAACAATTAAACTGTCGGGAATCGCAGTGCAGCTTGCAGGCCTCCAGAGCGGATCGAAGCCCGGAGACCTTTGACATTTCCGTACTCCCGCAGCTTCCAGCAGGAAACTGCCGAGTCCCGAAACTTTCGGAATTCGGAGGGACCGTTACTCCTCAACTCTGGCCCAGAATCGATTACGGGTGAACTCCAGAAGTCCCGGATAACGCTGAAGAGGATGTTTGCGGTGTTGAGGAGTGTCCAGAGGCCGTTCGGGAGGACCGATATCGGAATTGGGCATGAATCTGCGGATTTTCTGTCGTGGGAAGTATTGAAAAATTTATGTGAGGAATACCAGCGGTTATTCCGAACATTTGAAGAATTTTGCCCTGTTTTTTCTCATTATATTTATGTATTCTAGCTACTTTTTCTCCAAATCTTTAATATATAAAACTCAGCCGGTCATATTGTTGGTTACACCGTTTATAACTCAAGATTGGATGAACTGTTTCTTACGGACATTTTTTTGTTGGATTCTTCCACGGTGGGGTTAACATAAAGTACATTAAAACTATGAAAAATTTGATGAAATGGAAAGAAAGTAGGAAATTATTTTCCATCCTTCGAATAACGCCAGTAGATGTCGCTGAGGTAGTTAGCGTTTTCGAGTAAGTATTATATTTGATATAAATTCGGTGAACTACTTTTAATAATATATACATATTCTTATGAAAAAGAGAGCTAAAATAATACATTAAATGTTGAAACAAAAAGTACCTAAGCTGAGGTAAAAAAAGAACGGGGTATCATAACATTCTTAGTATGATACTATAGAACATACGATACTATCAACACTAGTATCATACGATACTATACAGCCAGAGGAAAAAACGTCAGCCGAAAAAACCTGCCTCCCCGTAAACAAAATAACATAAAATATCAAATATCAGGAAAATCTTGAAAGACATCAGTGTGATCATCTTCATGTTATCAGTCGATGGGCTCGGATACACAGATCCCAAAACGACTCGTAATTCTTAATCTGAAATGAAAAAAGACAAAAGCAGAAAAGAAACCGATTATTCAGAATAAATCAAATGCATTTTGAAAATGCATTTGCTACTTTAAAAAACATCAACATTAAGATTTCTTGGCCAAATAATGTTCGGAGGTTTATAAATATTTATGACAGAAATGTAACAAAATTTGAAAGAAATGAAAAAAAAACTACATCAACTTCTCCTTTCCGAATCTGTTGAAAGTTACGAAACTGCTAATTTTTCAACATAACAAGCTAAACTTGTAAAAAATCAATTAATACACATCCTTTCCACTGTCCTCTTTCACGAGGATTTTTTTTTCTGTTGTCGTGTGGGTTTCTTGCAGAAGAATCTCTTTGATACCATGTCCATCAGCTAATTTGGAGACGTAATCACAATTTCCTTTCGAAATTCCTTCGATATTCAAATTCAAAATCCACAAATTGTTGCTCTCAGGTCGTGAGGGTTTTTTCAAACCAGATACGACCTTCCAGGTGATGATTTAATAATAATATTAACGCATCTGAGTCTATGTGATATCACACCTTTCTTTCTTCCGAACACTACGGAAAATTTTATGATGAAAAAACTAAAAAATGTGGTTCATCCTTAGTTACAAAAATGAGACAATTTTTAAATAATTATAAGGTACCATTTAAATAAAGTGAAGTCTATTCATGTGAATAACAATGTACAGACCTACCTATTTCAATGTAATTGAATTTTTTGTATATTTTGTACTTTAATTTTGTCTTATTTACATCCTACTTGAAAAAGTACCAGTTTTGTTGATACTACTTTATAATCTCTGAGGCGAAACAAAGTTTGCCTGGTCAGCTAGTTGAAAATATACCGTCTACTACCTCAACTGTTATGTGGTCAATGTGTGGCAAGTCTTTTTAAGTAGCTGAAAAGACGTAGAAGTTTTAAAATAATCTGCAGACTCCACGTGAATTCAACCTTTGGCTAACTTTAACTCTGATAGTAACAGGTTAAGTTTTTGTTAATCATTTTCATTGATTGACATGCCATCCAACTCGGTATATGAAATAAGGATTCTGGAAGCTTCATTCAGACAAAAATCGTTGAAATTTTCAAAAAATTTAGGATTTTTAAGAAAATCGTTTAAAATCTCCAAAACGGTTGGATAACGGGAAGTGGGTATTTTTGTAGCACAAATGAATGCATGGATTCGAATTTGTGTGAACCTGCAGTTTGTGTTCTCATAAAGTGGATATTCACAAAGTTACAGGGTGTTTTCATGGAATTATAGTACCAATAAAACTGAATGAAACAGAAATGTCCTAATTGATCGTATAATTTCTGTTCAAAAGAAAATATTTTCAACAAACAGTAAAAATTCACCATAAATTCTCAACTTTATCACCATAAGATTGCATGCAGACTTTTTCTCTGAGGCCACTTGAAATCACAAGCTCATAAAACCAGAGTTGCAGATTTACATGATGAAAATTCAGAATAATATGATTTCAAGTTGCAGAATAGTATATTCTAAAACAAGTTGCAGAATGAGCTCCTATTCCAACACGAATGCGGATGAGTGTTGGATTTGCCTTCTGCAACGAGTATTAGACGATATTTACTCTGCTTCGGTCAAGTTTTGCAAAAATTCAAATAAAAATTCGGATTAGTGATTTTTATATTTCATCTTGACAGTTGGAGTGACTTACGAATATTGACAGATTACGGAGTTTGAATTGATTTGATTCAAAACTTGATTCGATCGAAGGTCAGTACTGACAACCAAAAAACGAAAAATATAACTGAGAACAATGGCATACTTTCAATGCATTTCCGAATTGCTTCTGGGGGAAGCAACAATTTCTGTTAATGCAGAACAATGCTAGGCTAACAGAATACTTAAAAGAGACGAATATTCAACGATTCGTGTGGCCAGCCAGAAGTCCGGATTTAAATCCAATTGAACATGTATGGGATATGCTAGGTAGACAGGTTCGAAATCGGCAGCCCAACACCTTGCCTGATTTACGAACAGCCCTTCTTGAAGAACGGGAAAATATTCCCCCAGAAGCAATTCGTAAATGCATTGAAATTATGCCACGTCATAAGGTAGAAGTGATAAGAAAGGGAGGTGGTAATACACGCTAATAATTTTCAGATGTTTGTTTATGTTTACTAGTCGATTAAGGTATTGTAATGTTTTAAATTGTAATAAAAATTGAAAAAATTGCAACATTTTCTTTGAAAATATGTATCTTTTTTGAAAAGCAGATACTGAGGTAAATCAAAAAACATTTTGTTAAGAAAGGGTCACACTTCAAATTAAAACTGTATGATATCAAATATTCCGCCTCAAATTCACCACAGAGTGTTTAGAAATGAAGGGTATAAAACAAGGTTTAGTTTCACCCTGTATAACGGATGAACTACAGGTATTTTCGCAAAGTAAATTTCAGGTTAATATAACAAGACCCAATACTATACCTGGTGAAAATTTCAAAAAAATCGGAAAACCACGAAAAAAAAAACAGGCTGTTGAATTTGACAAAAATTTTGCCTGTCCGGAATTTATTGACGGGGAGTGTATATTTTTTTGCAATTTAAGTCAATATCTTCATGTGGAGCAGTTTAGTTACTGAACCATTTACACCTGTCAACCTCCTATCAATCGATCATTTTGATTATGAAAAAAGAGAAATTCAGTCCTTTCTTCCCACAATCTAGTTTCGACTAATTTCGAGACTTTTCTAAAATAGTCTTGTATCTTTAGACTTGGAAATGAAACTATTTTGGAAAAGTCTCGAAACTAGTCGTCACAAAATAAAGATTGTGGGAAGGAAGGACTAAATTTCTGTTTTTTCATGATGAGTCACCCACATTTATCAATCTTCCAATTTATTGATCATTTTGATTTTTGCAGTCATGTTCAGGCTCTACGACACCGATGGCAACGGCGTCTTGGACAAGAACGAAATGGACTCCATCATAAATCAGATGATGGCAGTGGCGGAGTACTTGGGATGGGACGTGTCCGAACTGAAGCCGGTGAGTGATCGAATCGTAAAATCTCTCCTACCGTGCTCTAGTTGTTTCGACGAGACGTTTTACGACCCGTCAGTGATTGGAGAAGAGGAGCTGTAACATTCGATTTGTTCGGGGTCTTTTCGCCGTAACGGGGCTCTGTGGATTTTATGCGGACGATTCGAATGTCTTTAATTATATTTCTCTCATCAATATTTGGGCGAGTGTGAGAGAAACTAGGGTGAATGGGTTATTTTGTGGTACAACGTGCAGCTTTCTGCATGTGAATGTTTTCGCTTCTGTGACAGATACAAATTTTAAATGTTAACTCCCTGTAGCTCGAAAAGTGTTAATAAATTAGCTTTTTCCTTATTACATTTTTTGTTCAGGAAGTCATAAGCATCTACATACCGATCAAAAATTTTTCCAAATTCACCTTGATCCAATTTCCCATTTAGTTGAAGGGCAGATGCGAATTTTTGACTGGTTGTAGACCAAAAACTGTCAATTTATTAGCTTCTTGCCTTTTAGACTTTTTGTTGAGTGAATTATGAGCAGCGAAATATCAAAAAATTAGCCTATTTTATCATGATCCAATTTATCATTTAGTTGAAGCGCTGACCTGATTTTTTTTGTTGGACCCGATGTAGCTCAAAAACTGTACAGGGTATCTCAAATTGCTTGATTTTGACTGTTTTAGTCTATTGATTGATTGATTGATACTTCTGGACTAGATAGGTAAAAACTTCGTAAGGTGTCTTGGGCTCGATTTTTGTGAAAACACCATTAGTGAAAACCGTTTCTCGATATCTTCATTTTTTTTTTTAAATTTCGATTTCCAAAATGTGCCATAACTTTTATATTTACGAAAATATCTGAAAACAATTGAAACTTTCTAAAAAAACTATAATATTTTTTTTTTCTCGTGAAAAAAAAATTTTTTTTATATTAAATACGAACGCATTTTTTTCATTTTATTTCATGAAAAAAAATTTCAAGATAAAAAAATTTGAAATAATGTCTTATTCCCAGTGAAAAAGTGTTTTTTGAAAGTTTTTATCTTTTTCAGAGATTTTCGGAAATGAAAAAGTTATGGCACATCTTCTGAATTGAAAAAATTACAAACTGTTGTTATATCTTTAAAACAAATGCAGATATCGTGAAACGGTTTTCATTATTGGAGTTTTCACGAAAATCGAGCCCAGGACTCCTCTCAACGTTTTTACCTATCTAGTCTGAAACAGCCAAAATCAAGCAATTTGGGATATACCCTGTACAGGGTGGGCATATTTCGATGTTTTAGCACTACAACTTTTGAACCAGAGGAGATAGATAAGATCTGATACCCCATTCTCGATCTCTTTTTCGGAGTTCTTTTCATTTTTGGCTACCTTCTTTTGTTTTCGAGTTATAAGCGAAAATTGGAAAAATGGCAATATCGGAAAAAATTTATATCTCCGCTAATATTGCTGATAGAGCTGTGAAATTAAAATATTCTACAGGCACTTTTTTTACGTAGAATCCAGTGGCATGCTCGTCTTTTTTGCAGCATTTTTGATTACGAAGCCCAAAGTTATGTTTTTTTAAATAGAAACACTTTATTTCTTAGCTATTTTCTGAAAGCTTATTTTTTTCTGATTTCAAAAACATATAACATCGTAAGTTTTGTAACAATATGATTATAGAAATTGTCAAAAACCTTATTTTCATGTGAGTCTCAATACTTTCTATATATTTTTGAAATGAGAAAAAATAAAGCTTTCAGAAAATGGCATAGGAATCTAGTATTCCTATTCAAAATAACATAACTTTGGGTCAGAGCTGCGTAATTAAAAATGCTGCAAAAAAAGACGAGCATGCCACTAGATTCTACGTAGAAAAGTGCCTGTATAATGTTTTAATTTCAGAGCTCTATCATCAGTATTAGCGGAGATATAAATTTTTTCCGATATCGCCATTTTTCCAATTTTCGCTTATAACTCGAAAACAAAAGAAGGTAGCCGAAAATGAATACTACTTTTATTGGTTTCTACGAAAAAGAGATCGAGAATGTGGTATCAGATTTTGTCTATCTCCTCTGGTTTGAAAATTGTAGTGCTAAAACATCGAAATATGCCCACCCTGTACATATTAGCTTATCAAAAATTAGGTGATTTCACCGTGATCTTATATTCCACATAGTGAAAACGCAGTACCGAATTTCGCCTATAACATTCTTCTTCGTCCAATTTCTCATAAATTTGTGTGACTGCCGCTTTGTTTTTCCCTTGATTTCTTTTTTTTTTTCTTTTCTTTGTCTTTCGAGCACTGATTCTGGAGAATTGTTTTTTACATTTTCCTGAAAAATAATGAATGAGTGCATAATGTGTCATGAACTCCACAGGGAATAGTTTTTCTTGTGACAAGGTAATTTGGTGTCCGTTAAAGCTTACGATCAACGCTATCGCGAACTTCATGACAGATGTCCCTGTCATCAATTGACAATTCCAATTTGACGTAACTCATCGGCGTTTTACTGCTGGCGCCAGCTATCGGACCATTTGTCCGTTTATCGAATCTCGAAACGCCGTTCGAAAGCTTTATGGAACACTCGAGAGTGGAGCAGGACCTTTTCTCCGTGAATTACGATGCAGGAATGCGTCAATCGTTCATGAATAATTCAAGTTGGTCAGCGTTCCATCGGCCACCGGGGTCCTCCGCTCCAAAACATGATCTTCCTCAGTCTCTGGCATAATGCGAGTTCCGCATTAACATAACGGTGGTCGCGACAAGAGACCGAAGAGGTGCGTGCTTTTTTCGTGTTGTTGAATTGGTTTTTTTGCTTCAAATTTCGATTTCAAACCGAAGACACACCCGAAACCAGAAAAACTAATTCTAGGAGGTAATGAACTAGTGCGGGGTGTCCCAAATTCGAAGCTCACTGAAAGCATCTCGAGAACTGTAAAACTCTTCTTCTGACGAAAACAACAGGTATATACACTACTACGCAAAAAAATTAACGCACATTATGGAAATCTCCAATTTATTCTACAACTGAAGGTGTTCTCAATGATCATTATTTTTATCAGAATTATGCATGCATATGTTATCCACTTTCAACGTTTTTCTTCAATACAGATGTTTTTTACCAGCAGGAATGAAAAAAGATGATATTATCAAGTTTTGAATGTATTGGCTCCATTCTAAATTCAGTTGTTCTCGATCAATTCTAGTGATCAATAGTTTTTCTTTCGTTTGATTTTCTACACTGCTCAAGCGGTAGTTTTGCGAGAAGAAGGGTGGACATACACAAGAATTGCAGAAAGGTTTGGAGTTTCCCATACTAGTGTGTCCAGAATGTTGCAGCGATTCAGGGAGACAGGTATGAATGTCCGAAGACCAAGACAGGGTAGACCACGGGTAACAACTGCCATTCAAGAACGTTACTTGAGAGTTTCTTTGTTGAGACAACGGTTTGCAACCGCTCGCCTCCTTCAAAATCAGCTTGAGCAAACTCATGGGGTGCAAATGAGCAATCGGACAATAAGAAATCGCCTCAGAGAATATGATTTGAGGCCTAGTGTCGCGGCAAGAGGCCCAGCTCTTACCCCAGCCCATCGAAAGGCGCGTTTGGATTTTGCGAGAGAGCATATCCATTTGGAAGAGGCCGATTGGGAAAGAGTTCCTTTCACAGATGAGTCTAGATTCTGCCTCTACCATTGTGATCGACGTTCCCTTGTATACAGACGTCCACATGAAAGATATGCTCAGTGCAATTTTCTGAATACTACTGGTTTGATTGCTCGCACAGACCTAGTGGTCGTTGATAATGGAGCTTTGAATGCTGATAAGTATATGATGTTGAGCCATTCGCACCATACATTAGTGAAAATTACATTTTTATGGACGATAATGCCAGACCTCATCGTGCGCGCATCGTTCAGGAGTACCTCGCAGAGGTTGAAGTCTCTCGAATGGAATAGCCAGCAACAAGTCCAGATCTCAATTCGATTGAGCAGGTGTGGAACAACCTCAATAGAAGGCTGAGAAGTTCAGAGAATCATCCAGCTACTCCTAATGACTTAGGAATCCAACTGTTAGAAATCTGGGAAGGATTAGATCAGAACATTTTTAGATCACTCATTTTGAGTATGAACCGTTGTTGCCGAGCTGTAATTAACGCAAGGGTGGATATACCAAGTATTAAATCACTCATCAGCATTTCAGTATTTTGAAAATTGTTCATTTCTATTCTTTCACATAAGATCCGGTGAAATCCTGAATTTTTCTTCCATTTAGTGTGTCTTGTTTCGTTCGAAAACTCCCGAGATAACATGAAAAATAAGTTATAAAGTCAATGTGGAGTTAACTATAATTAAAATTGAAATTTTCAGAATGTGCGTTAATTTTTTACGCAGTGTAAGAAATTAAATGTACATCTTAATTCGTTTTCGATTGAAATTCAATCTCAGCTTGAAGACCATGTATGCATTCCTTCAAGGTAAGGTTGAACTTCAATTCTTGGTCGATACTTCTATGACACCTCCCTTAAATCTGGAGAAAAAAGACTATAGTCTGCCTCAACTTCTATACCGGTAATTCTGTTCGACAGATCCTTCAGGACATGATGGTGGAGATCGACTACGACGCTGATGGTACGGTGTCCTTGGAAGAGTGGAAACGCGGTGGCTTGACCACCATTCCGCTTCTGGTCCTCCTCGGTCTGGATCAGAACGTCAAAGAGGACGGCAACCATTTGTGGCGTCTGAAACACTTCAACAGACCGGCGTACTGCAACCTGTGCTTGAATATGTTGGTCGGTCTTGGGAAGAAAGGATTATGTTGCACTTGTGAGTATCTCTTTGAGTCTTATCAGACCTCGTGGTTTACGATCATGGAATTTTGAGATGTTATCCTACTATTTTTTTTAAGGTATTGCATAGCTTTTATCTCAGGCTTTGAGCGCGGCGACTGAATGTAGACATTCCGTAACGAAAAAACCTAACACAGCCGTGTATCGTCGGTTCAGTTCGGCAGACTTCGGCACGGTGTTTGGGTGCTTGTGACTAGACGGATGCGTGCAGCCACTCTAACAGTGCAAAATGGAGTCGGCAATCTCGAATTACGAACGGAAAATATTTCATTAACATCGGATAGAAAATGTATAGCCAAACGCAAAGATTTTCCATTAACTTCAACTCTTGCTCTAACTATACATAAGTCGCAAGGTGGAACTTTTGACGAAATAGTATATGAGTAAAGTAAATCACATTCTCAAGAACTCGTCTATGTTGCATTCTCTCGGCTGACTAATATTGAAAAATTGTATATTACGACAAAAAATAATAATTCTGCATTTAAGTTTTATCCTAATCGAAGGCAAGCTGCGTCGACTGTATCATTGTTGCAAGAATTCAAAAGACTGTCTTTAAAAAGTGTTCAGACGATAGCTCAAAGTGTCTTAGATTTCATTAGTAATAGAAATGGCATTTCAATAATGACTTTCAATTGCCAAAGTCTACATAGTCACAAATACGATTTACAAGATCCAGTTACTAGACAAACCAATGTGTTACTTCTTACCGAAACATGCATGCCGCGTGAAATCCGATGGAAATACCTAATTTCAATTGTATTGTTCAATTCAAACGAGATACTGTTCCAAAAGGTGGGGTAGCTATTTACCAAAATAGTAATAATGTAACTTATATTACGAGTCCGAATGTTGAAATAAATATTTAAGAAGACGTTAGCGATGTTAATGTTAGAGGCTCATTTGTTAGAGATATTTGTGCATGCTTGAGCAAACTTAGAAATGGCCTTCACATAGTCATGGTAGCAATTTACATTTCTTCGAATCCAAAATTGGACGAGGTAGCGCATTTTATTCATCGCACTTCACTGGAGTACACTGAAGAATGGTCGAAAAAACTTGGTATAAATGGTAATAAAATGTCCACTTATCTTAGCTGACGATTTCAACATTAACTTCGCTGATAAAAAATCAGAATGGTTGACAATTTTCCTCTCGGAAAATTTGAATTTAAAAACGAATCATGATCCACAAGAATCCACAACAAAATATGGGACGCGGTATTTTCCAGAAATTCAGGAGACATTAAGTCTCAAACTTATGTTTCTTATTTCAGTGGCCATAAACCTATAGTTTCAATGATAAACATTCCTGAATAACCTACATGTATTGTAGGATGAATAAAAAAAATAATTTTAAATCGACGATATTTCTGGTTCTCATTTGCTCGAACTAATCTGTTTTTCATCTGTTTCAGTTTGTAAATTCACGGTGCACGAAAGGTGCGTGCATAGAGCCCCGGCTAGCTGTATAGCGACCTATGTAAAAAGTAAAAAGAGCTCGCAAGCCTTGAATCACTTCTGGGTGGAAGGAAATTGTCACGGGAAATGCGCAAGATGTCGGAAGCCGGTGAAAGGAGGCATAACTGGACTTCACTGCAGATGGTGCCAAATTACGGTTAGTATTCCATGATTATATCTTCACATTTGAGCGGCAGCCATCTTTGAAACTATAGAACAACTGTCAAATGATTATGTCAGCAGCCATCTTTGAAATTATGGAACTACGGCAGTACAGGGTATCCCAATTTGCTTGATTTTGGCTGTTTCTGGTACTTCTAGACTAGATAGGTAAAAACGTTGAAAGGAGTCCTGAGCTCGATTTTCGTGAAAACTCCAATAGTGAAAACCGTTTCACGATATCTTCATTTGTTTTGAAGATATAACAACATTTCGGAATTTTTTCGATTCATTTCATTTTCGTAAATATCTGAAAAAGATAAAAACTTTCAACAAGCATTTTTGCACTGGAAATAAGACATTATTTTTAATTTTTTTTATATCAAAAATTTTTTTTATGAAATAAAATGAAAAAAATGCGTTCGTATTTGATATAAAAAAAGTGTTTTTTTTTCCACGAGAAAAAAAATTGAATATAGTTTCTTATTTCCGGGAAGAAGGCGCTTCTAGACAGTTTTAATCGTTTTCAGATATTTTCGTGAATGAAAAAGTTATGGCACATTTTAGAAATCGAAATTAAAAAAAAAAAATGAAGATATCGTGAAACTGTTTTCACTAATGGTGTTTTCACAAAAATCGAGCCCAGGACACATAAGGCAGTTTTTACCTATCTAGTCCAGAAGTACCTCAAACAGTCAAAATCAAGCAATTTGGGATACCCTCCCGTTCATTTTCGAGCCATTTTGTGTCACACGATTATATAGAATTTTTCTAATAAGATCACGTAGGCATCAGAAGGCCTACGAAGACCCCAAAATATTCTTTCATGTTCGAAACCTTGTCATATTGAATAAACCGCTTTCCATGAATTAGGGATATTGACTTAAATTGCAAAAATACAGGGTTGGGATAAAGTATGGACCCAAGTAAATATCTTTTAAACGAAAAGAACGATATTCATGAAAATTTGCAGGTAAGTGCAATGGAACAAAAAGCATCTGATGTACAGTTTTTTTTTTAATAATATACTTCCGGTTTAACCAAAAATGCCATCAACTTCTTTAATTTAAAGTTGATGGCATTTCCGGTTAAACCGGAAGTATATTATCATCAAAAAAAATGTACATCAGATGCGTTTTGTTCCATTGCACTTACCTGCAAATTTTCATAAATATCGTTTTTTTTGTTTATAAGATATTTACTTGGTTTCATACTTTATCCCAACCCTGTATATTAGAGTGCTCTACATATGCCCATAAGAACTTAGACACCTTCCCAACCAATAGCACCTTCCACAATTTCAATACACGAAGCCGAAACAAACTTACCATCCCATACCATGAAAGGATCCCAAATGCCATCAAACAACTGAATGGACAAAAAAAATTCAAGAAATCTCTAAAAAAAGTTCTTCTGCAAAATACGAATTACATTTCTGATGGATTCTTACAGAATTGAATATGAAAATTTCTTTGACGAAGCATGTAGTTTTGATGCTGAATAAATTATTATTATTATTATTAAATACGATATCCCTAACTCTTGTGGAGCAGTATAGTTAAGGACTTTCATATTACTGACCCATTTTGAAGATGATGAAAACTGAGGAATTACATTTTTTTTGCAGCTCCACAACAAATGTGTATCCCAAGTGAAGGCAGAATGCGGACTGGGAGAACATGCCGTCCATATTCTACCACCCACGGCCATATGTCCCATAGTTCTGGACAGGCAGAGGTCTCTGCAGAAGAGAGGGTCAAAATATGGCCCGGATAATGTGAGTTCACTTCGATTTAATTCCTCCTAAACTTTGAAAAGTTCCCATTGGTTCAGAGCAGATAACGGCAAACGCAACTCCTCCCTATTCCAGCGCATATTGGCGACTTCTCGCCTCGCTTTTAACGAACTTTATTCTTGTAGACGATAACCCTGTAACGCCTTTCCAGAACAGCTACTCTTCGGCTAACAAACAGCCGGCGATCTCCTTCCAAATTACCCCCACCCCAAACACGGCTCCCCTGCTGGTCTTCATCAACCCAAATCGGGAGGGAGACAGGGTCTGCGCATAATGCGGAAGTTTCAGTACATCCTCAACCCCAGGCAGGTGCACAATCTGGCAACCGGGGGCCCGATGCAGGGGTTGAACATGTTCAAGGACGTGCCCAACTTCAAGGTCATATGTTGCGGGGGCGACGGGACGGTTGGATGGGTCCTGGAGACCATGGGTGAGTAGAGACTTACTGATTTTTTCAACCAGTATTTTTACACTGCGCAAAAATATCAACGCACCTTCTGAAAATCTCAATTTTAATGAAAGTTAACTCTACATTGTCTTTGTAACTTATTTCTCATGTTCCCTCGGGAAGGTTTTTGAACGAAACAAGACACATTAAATGGGAGGAAAATTCAGGATTTCAGCGAATCTTATGTGAAAGAAGAGAAATTAACAATTCAAAATACTGAAATACTGATGAGTGATTTAATGTTCTGATCTAATCCTTCCCAAATTTCTCCGAGTTGGATTCCTAAGTCATTAAGAGAAGCTGGATGATTTTCTGAACTTCGCAGCCTCCTATTGAGGTTGTCCCAAACCTGCTCAATCGAATTGAGATCTGAAGTTCTTGCTGACCATTCCATTCAAGAGACTTCAACTTCTTCAAGGTACTCCTGAACGATGCGCGCACGATGGGGTCTGGCATAATCGTCCATAAGAATGAAATTTCCACCAATGTATGGGGCAAATGGCACTACATGCTCTTCAAGAATGTTCCTCATATACCTATCAGCATTCATAGCTCCATTATCAACGACCACTAGATCTGTGCGAACAGTCAAAGATATTCCACCACATACCATATTCGATCCTCCCCGAAACCAGTAGTATTCAGGAAATTGCACTGAGCATATCTTTCATGAGGACGTCTGTATACAAGGGAAAGTCGATCACAATGGTAGAGGCATAATTTAGACTCATCTGTGAAGAGAACTCTTTTCCAATCGGCCTCTTCCCAATGGATATGTTCTCTCGCAAAATCTAAATGCGCCCTTCGATGGGCTGGAGTAAGAGCTGGGCCTCTTGCCGCTACACGAGGCCTTAAATCATATTCTCTGAGGCGATTTCTTATTTTCTGAGTGCTAATTCGCACCCCATGAGTTTGCTCGGGCTGTTTTTGAAGGAGGCGAGCGGTTGCAAACCGTTGTCTCAACGAAGAAACTCTCAAGTAACGTTCTTGAATGGCAGTTGTTACCCGTGGTCTACCCTGTCCTGGTCTTCGGACATTCATACCTGTCCCCAGAATCGCCGCAACATTCTCGACACACTTGTATGGGAAACTCCAAATTTTTCTGTAATTCTTGTGTATTTCCACCCTTCTAACTATTGATCACTAAAGTTGATAGAGAACAACTGATTTTAGAATTGAGCTAATACATTCCAAATCTGATGATATCATCTTTTTTTATTCCTGCTGGGGAAAAACATCTGTATTGAAGAAAACCGTTGAAAGTGGTAAACATATGCATGCATAATTCTGATAAAAATAATTATCATTGAGAACACCTTCATTTGAAGAATAAATTTGAGATTTCCATAATGTGCGTTAATTTTTTTACACAGTGTATTTTTTACGGAGCATGGGAATATTTAAAAATTCGAACATTCTCCGTTAAATTTAATTTACATTCACTCGAAAAAATCTTCGGATACACCTTTTGAGTGTTTAATTCACCTTAAACATATCGGAATATCTTCGCGGAAATCTCGACTTAGTTAAATGGAAAATTCCACATAACTAGGAGTTACCTCATCGCCTCCTAGAACATTCGTTCTGCCAAGTACAAATTCCTGCAATACCCATCGATCATATCACTATGATGAAACCCTCATGTTGCAAATATTTATCATATATGAAATATACTGACAATTGTAACCTCAACATTCAAGTTGAACATACCTTTGTACTACGCAATTAATATCTGCAAAATCCACCGTGTGTTTAACTTCCATTGTAGTCGATTTACGACCATCTACAATTAAAAAAACCAACCCTGAATTCGGTATATCCTTGCTGAATTCTTCACTGCTACTTCATTGGACTCACAACCCACTTTTGAGAAATCTTATCTCAAAAGATACAATAAGTCTTGATATTCCTAAACTGAAGGTCTTTGAAAGATGAGTGTCAATTTCGGACAAAAAATAAGGAATATTCTATAAACCTCTTGAAAAAATGTTCTTCTCGGAAGCCCCTTGGGGTTTCATTTTCCGAAAAATCGAGGGGCAATCTTTCGCACCAAAAGACATAAGTATGGCTCCCAAAATGACCTCGAATGCAGCGCCACCTCTAGGACTAAAACGGAGCTCTCTAATTCGACGCTCGTTCGTCAGAGGGCGTAATTCCATGAGGCTGTTTCTTCTCACAGGACTAGGATCAGATCGTGACGCTCCGATATTTCAATTATTCCGGTCGAAAAAAGACGGCTGGGATGCTGCAATATGCCGGAGAAGCCACCGAAGAACCGTATGCAATCTGCCGGAGATTGTTTCGGCGAACGTCGAGGCAGAAATTCGTGGAAATGGAATCAGAAAGCGATCCCTCGAGATGGTAACGAATTATTTCCCGGCTTCCCGGGACCTCTGAGACGCAGGATATTCCTGGAACACCTACGTTCCTTTCGTTTATGTTTTGTGTTCCTGGGAAAGAATAACGTGGGAAAAATGGATGTCGGAATTGCGATTCGCTATGGAAACTTCGAATGGGAATTAGAATGACCTATTCGTATTTTATTCTAAAATAACTGCGATCAATTAATCTGTGTTCAAATTACATTTATATAGAATTTCCAGAATCGGTGTAGGGTATTTGTATATTTAATAAAAACAAAACAACAAATCAGAAGAAAAAGACCTCATTAAGTCTACCGTTGAGGGCGCTGTAAATACTTGTTTTCTAGGTTCAAAATAAAGCCACCAGCCTGAGTGGCGCTAGGGGATTTTTGTAAATTTTTGAATGACAACGGGATATTTATATCATTTTGTGAAATAAATGAATAGATTTTCATTTTAAGAGTAATTTAAAGGCTTTTTAAGATGGTAATGTGTGTGAATGTATTTCTGATTGTACATTAAGTGAGGCGAATCAGAAGAACAACTCGTTTTCACACACGATTGATGAAGAAATTGTATGCAAAGATATTCAAATTACTTGTAAGAACAATTATTTTGGTCAAATGAATATGTATTACACTTGTTGGGATGACTTGAATGACGTAGAATAATATATTTAGAAGTATTTCCTAGATCCATGAGATTCTGCAGAATTCGTAAATGAATGGTACTACCTCGAAGTGATATCCAATTGAACCAGAATCATTCGTGCTGCACACAGATTCAGATGAATCTGTCGAATTTTAAATAAACGACTTCATGGTTTATTAAAGTTTTCCCAAATCATTTTTGAAAGTGAGTGCTCCCTTTCATGAAGATTACGAACAAAATTTGATGGAGAACATTTCATTTAATCATTTCTTCAATCATATGTTGCAAAAAGAATAAAAGATTCTGAAATTTTTTCCAGTCTTTATTTGTGTTTTGTTTGTAATTTTAAAATGGAAATTGTATATATCTTCGATCACACAATATTAAGATAACAATAAAATATAGATAAAATATTTTTAACAATGGAAAATTTGCCAGAGATAATACCAAAAAGTCAGAAGACATGTATGTAATTGCCAAGTCAAAGTGAAACGACCAAAACAAAATGCTGACATGATTATAGAACAAACCTTTGAAAATTTATAAGATACCTAAAAAAATTTTAATTGTTTGAGAACTTATAATCTTCCAAACCAAGTGTTTGCAAATTCAGTCAAGAACTTAAATTGTTTCTCTTTTTTGATGGCGTTAGCAAAATTTCACATCAAATCACCAGTGTTCACTTGTCCCATTGTCTTCAGATACTTCCTTTGCATTTTCAAATTTCACAGATTGCATTTTTAATAGCACATGCACAGCAGATTATTCCTCTTCACTCGAAGCAGACAATATTGCAGCTTTTTTTCTATGACTTGCACACTACTTCCAAAATCATGGAAATGAGTACACTAAGTTGTTGATTGAGAAATTATATGTTTATCCCTAAGAGTATCATTCCTGGATTCTCTCCTATTCATTTCTTCTGGATATTAACTACGTTGCAAGTTTCGAGAATTCACAGCAGTAGCTTTGAGCTCAGGAGCTTTCATTTGCAGAAATTTAGAAATTTTAAACCTGAAAAGATATATTAACTATTATGAAATATTCACAAAATTCTTTACAACAGACTTAAGGCAAGATTATCAATCTGAAAATGATGAGAAGAAACAACCATCCCCATCTTCAATCTTCTCACCCAACCTTCTCCCTTTTCAATATATCAAGGGTTATAATTCATTCACTCATAATGAAAATATTATTCCACTACCCGATATTATTCAAATGAATCCTTTTGTATCTGCTTTCTTTTCGTAATCGATACGCTTGGACGATATAGAATCCCACCACAGGATCGTTTCTGCATCGCTTGGTCCTTTCTGTTATGGGAAACTACACTTATGTTGAATACTTGTTCCATTTTTCCATACATGATTATCTTTTCCCGATGCAATCCGGGTAAGTAAGTTCGAAATGATCCGAACGAAATTGCCGAAAACATCGTATGACGATCGATAGCCACATCGCCTTGGGAAAACAACTTGATAGCAAAGTTTAATCCTCTGGGTAATCAGCGTAAAGGAACTTATTATGATTATGATTACGCCAGCCGTAATCGACTAGGTCTATCCACCCACACTATTTCCAGATTCCGAAACCTTTACACTCTTATATCGACAATGGCTTTTTTAGAGATATAGAGGGTCATAGTGGCCTTCAAATTTCATTTGAACACTCTTCCATTAACTTTACCTTTAAGTATGTAATGTACCCGTCAATAAATTCCGGACAGGCAAATTTTTTATCAAATTCAACACCCTGTATCTTTTTTCGTGGTGCTGCGATTTAGTTGAAGCAGGTATAGTATTGGGTCTTGTTATATTAACCTGAAATTTACTTTGCCGAAATACAAGTAGTTCATCCGTTATACAGGGTGAAACAAAACCTTGTTTTATACCCTTCATTTCTTAACACCCTGTGGTGAATTTGAGGAGGAAAATTTGATATCATTCAGTTTTAATTTGAAGTGTCACCCTTTCTCAACAAAATGTTTTTTGGTTTACGCTAGTATCTGCTATAAAAAAAGATACACATTTTCGAAGAAAGTATTGCATTTTTTCAATTTTTATAACAATTTAAAACATTACAACACTGGAGGAAGCAACAATTTCTGTTAATGCAACAATGCTAGGCCTCACGTTGCACGGGTTGTAACAGAATACTTTGAAGAGGCGAATATTCAACGTATTCGTGTGGCCAGCCAGAAGTCCGGATTTGAATCCAATTGAACATATATGGGATATGCTAGGTAGACATTTTCGAAATCGGCAGCCCAACACCTTGCTCGATTTACGAACAGCCCTTCATGAAGAACGGGAAAATATTCCCCCAGAAGCAATTCGGAAATGCATTGAAAGTATGCAACGTCGTATGGTAAAAGTGATGAGCAGGCCCCTCTTTCGCCTAGGGCACTTTGGGCAAGTGCCCAGGGCCCCGCGATCGATAGGGGCCCGCTCAGATTAATTGTTCCGAACTGAAAGGATCGAAGATTTCCTCAATAACATTTGGAAATTCCCCATTTCATATAAAATTCCCCTATATTATTATATAACTGATTTATTCGAAAAGACCTCAACTGTTCTTTATTTCGAAATTACCTTTCGCGTACTAAAATTACCTTCAGGTAAAAAGGCAGAAGTGATCATTCACAATAATTCCAAATGGATTGGAATTCAGAGTCTTTTATCAACAAGTTCTCGAAGGTTGCAATTTTTATGACCCTTGCTCATTCATACTGGTATACACTAGATAAGAGCAATTATTAGTTTGTGTTATTTGTTGGGGTGGTTAGCCATAAAACATCTGTTCGAATCGGGTTGTTGATCACATTCTTGTATTCATTGGGAAGCTTCCAAGGAAATCTCCATTTAACTACATAATTTCAGACAGCGCTAAAAGACAATAAATCAGTTGCGTACTTATCAGAGGGCCACGCAGAACTCGCGGTGCAGGGAGGTTCGGCACCAAAGGGGCCCCCAAGTCATACTAAAAGCATAAAATGACCCCCCAATTATTTCATTCTATTGAACTTGCCGGTTCGCGAGATTTTTCCCATGATATAATGAACAAAACTCATACAAAGAAGGTAAAATTATCATTCCTAAAAAATAGAGAAATACTCCTAAATTATAAAAAAATATATGAGTTTTCCAGTAATTCAATTCGAAAGTTGAATTATCACTCAATTACTTCATGTGCTACCCTGTTTTCAAGGGTTTTTTTAATATACCGTCAAGCTTTTCGGGACTCTCCTTAAATGTGTCGCAAACACGTCTATCATACTTTTGAGCTTACTTAACTTTGGACAAAAGTGGCCAGAAGCTTGGTTATCGACAAGTTGATGGATATGTTTGCACAGAAAAATTAAAAAACGTGAATGCAATTTTGTTATAAACTTTTTTTTCAAATTCTTACCATTTCCAAGTGTAATTCAGAAACCGTCAAGTGTATTTCAGATTAGTCACTTCAATTTCAGAATGAGTCAATTGAATTTCAGATTAGTCAATTAAATTCCAGAAAACATCGAATGTATTTCGGATCACTCATTGAATTTCATTCGATATTTTCTGAAATTCAATTGACAAATCTGAATAACATTTGATGTTTTCTGAAATACAATTGACTAATCTGAAATACAAGTGATGCCTGAATATCAACTGACGGTTTCTGAATTACAATTTTTTTAATATTTTCCAAAATATTGGAGGTATCGAAATTGTAATTGCATATTCGTAATCTGCGACTCGGATTAATATAATCTATTCATCTCGTTAGTATAGAAAGAAAAAAAATTTTTTTTTCGAAAATTAAAAAAAAGGTATACCGAATATGAAAATTATTCCGAAAAAATTTTTTTTCATTCTATATTGATGAAGTGAATAGATTATATTAATTCGGGGTCGTAGATTACGAATATGTAATTGGAATTTCGATACCTCCAATATTTTGGAAAATATTACAAAAATTCCAAAATTTTTCTGGAAAATCGGTAAACTTTGAAGAGCAGATATAAGAAAAGTATGGATGCTATAGTTCTGGTCTTTTCCCCATATTATAGTACGTTTCTTTGAAAATGAAATGGTGTATTCACCTTTTTTCTATTAAGGATATTTCAGATTTCGTTACGTTTTCCGCAAAGGTCTATTTTTCGGAAAATTCAAATCGTTATAATTTCTACAAAAAATTAAAAAAAAAAAAATGAATAGCATATTCTTGATCTACGCCCACGAATTAGTTTATAATCTCAATTTGGTCGATCAATTCAAAAAAAAAATTTTGGCCAAAAATCGCAAATTTTTCCATACATATGTATGGAAAAATTGCCAAAAATTCGATTTTCGAATTTATCGACCAAATTCATGTTATTAGTTAATTCGAGGGCGTAGATTAAGAATATGCAATTACTTTTTTTATAAAACGATTTTTGTAGAAATTATAACGATTTGATTTTCCGAAAAAAGGGCCTTCGCGGAATAATTTACGAAATCCGAAATATCCCTCGTAGAGAAAGGATAAATACACTATTTTATTTTCAGAGAAACGTTCTATAATATGGAGGAAAGACTAAAACTATAGCATCCATACTTTTTTTATATCTGCTGTTCAAAGTTGGCCGATTTTTCTAAAAATTTTTAGAATTTTTCGAATATTTTCCAAAATATTGGTAGTATCGAAATTGTAATAACATATTCATAATCTACGACCTCGAATTAATATAATCTATTTATCTCGATAATGTAGAAAGAAAAGAAAATTTTTTCGGAAATTTTAAAAAAGGTATACAGAATATGAAAAAAAAAGGTATACAATTGGAAATGGTTAAGTTTCTAGTTACTTTTATATCAGAATTTACATTATTTTGTTTAGAAATTTTGGGTTATTCAATATATAAATTATTTTCATAACATTTTTGTCATAATTTCCCTTTGAAAAACTTCAGAGAAATCTTATCATGAATAATAGATCTATAGAGGGGAGGCCGAATTTACGCCACGCCACCACAAGAAATTTCAGGGGATTCCAGGCTAAAAAATCCCTTCCCCCTTTCGAGTATCGAAATTCCGTAAATCGGCAAAATTCTCTCGATTTGATAATTAAATTACATCATGGCATTTACATACCGTGGCTATGTGTGTCGTGAATAAACCTACTCGGCGGTAGGGAATTCCCCTGTATTTGTATTTTGTATGTGGTATTGTGGGTAGGGGCCCCATTATCCTAATGTGCCCAGGGCCTCCAAGAGGTTAAAGACGGCCTGGTGATGAGAAAGCAAGGTGGAAATACGCGCTATTAATTTTCAGATGTTTGTTTATGTTTACTAGTCGTAAGTTATTGTAATGTTTTATATTGTTATAAAGATTGAAAAAATATAGCACACTCTTTGAAATGTGTATCTTTTTTTTAAGCAGATACTGACGTAAATCAAAAAAAAATTTGTTGAGAAAGGGTCACACTTCAAATTAAAACTGAATGATATCAAATTTTCTGCCTCAAATTCACCATAGGGTATTTAGAAATGAAGGGTACAAAACAAGGTTTTGTTTCACCCTGTAGAACGGATGAATTATAGGTATTTTCGCAAAGTTAATTTCAGGTTAATATAACAAGACCCAGTACTATACCTGGTGGAAATTTCAACAAAATCGGAGAACCACGAAAAGAGATACAGAGGGTGTTGAACTTGACTGAAATTTTGCCTGTCCGGAAGGATTGTATTTCCAGATTACGATACCTCAACACTCTCATATCGACAAAGTTTATGTAGAGGGTCATAGTGGCCTTCGAGTTTCATCTGAACACTCTTCCATTAACTTCACCCGTAAAGCTTTGCATTGTAAGAATCCGTTCAAAAAACGGGTACGATTTCAAAAAGGACCCGCTTTTTAAACGTTTCCGTTTGAAACGGACAGAGTGCAATGTATGGACTGTGATAAATCAGTTTGTCGAACGCATCCCAACTCTTTAATTCGGATAGTAGAAACAATATTTATTGAGAAAGAAGAGAAATATATACTAGTTTCGTGTTTTGTGCATCAAAAGAGTTATAATGGATGTTACTGACTTTTTTTATTGAATGTTTTCTTTGATCCACTTGCACTACTCATTTTTCTGGGTAACTATAGATCTGTAAATAGATTATTTAAATTGGTTAAAATAAGATTATGAAATAAATAATAAAATTTTAACGTACCTTATTTTCAAAACCACGTGCTACGAAACGGATTGTCTCACTATGCGGTCCGAATTTTAATGAAACACGTTCATTAGAATCGGGTGGTGAATCGAACGGTACCGATTTCATTTCGGATCCGTTTGTTTACAATGCACATTGATTCAATTATAAGCTTTCATTATTTAACTGAACGGATCCATTTTATATACGGAAGCAAACGGATTCTTAAAATGCGTACCTTAAGTATGTAATGTAATACTCGAACTTGTCTCCAAAAAAGCGATCGTTTCGTTTCGCTACGACACTCTTTGATGATACAGAATCCCACCAGTGGACTATTGCAGCGTTTGAGCTGCGGTCGAGCGAAGTACGTAACGAGGAATGGCCGAATTACGTCCAGATGAAGGAACGATGATGCGATTTGGACCTCCGGTAAATTGCCCCGCATATCCCGGTCACAACAACACGAACCAGAGGGATTTAGATCGAAACTCGGGAGTTTAATGGAATAACGTCGGGTCGCCAACTTTATGCACAGCGAAACACAGATCGAATTGGGATCAAACTTTATCCGGTACAAATTACAAGGTTGCGAGAGCTGACCGAGGGGTTTATTCGAAACATTAATGACGGATAGTCCTTTAGGCTTTAAGCCAATCAAAATCGACACAATAATTTGATAAAACAATATTACTAAACTGAGCGTTCTCTTGAAATTGACGGTCGCTCAAATTTACACTGCGCGAAAAATTAACGCACATTCTGAAAATCTCAGTTTTAATGAAAGTCAACTCTACATTGACTTCATAACTTTTACCAACCTCAGACCAAGAATCCTCTGAAGATGCCTACCGCAGTTGTGGGCGAAACGTTAGGTGAAATAAATCCTTATGAACCACGGCCAATGTCTGGAGTTGTTGGGTGGTTGTTAATAGAAGAGCGGCTTTCCGTCAACCAAGGAATATTGTTGAAAATCGAAAATCAACTCTCTATGTTATAACGGATTTTCACTCCATGAAAATCACCCAATTATTCGACAACCTCTTCAATGTGTAATGTAACTTGAATCGTTGCCCGTTTCACAACCTGACTGGAAGTAATTTATCCTTCCCGAGTAATTCGTAGGACTTTTCCGTTCCGTATCCCCAGATTTGCTGACGCCCATTCAGCATATGTGTAGCCTCAACAACTTGTGTGAGACTTGTGATATTTTCCTTGACAGTCTGACCACTGTGAAGCAAAGATATCTCAGTTGTGCGTGATAATTTCCATTTAATTTTCATTTATTTTGATTTTTTTCTAATTATTTTTGTTTGAGATATTCTTGTTAATTTTTCTGTAGTTGGGTTTCAACCTGTAGAAAAATAAAGCTGTCTTTTTATTTATTTATTTATTTATTTATTTATTTACTCTTACCTCTTAACGCTGGAATTAACACATCACCCTCTGCTACTTGAAATTTTGGCATCACCAATAGGATATTTGTTTCAATCGTTTTTTCTCCTTCCTTTTGAGTTATCCGAACAAAACGCACGCAATTACTGATTTCTCCATCTTCTACTACACTAGGGCAGCGTTCACAAACTTACTCAGAGAGTAGAGTAAGAGTATGGCCATATGATCAGAAAATATACTTCGATCTTTACTCCACACTCGTCCTTCACAAACTTACTCTGACAAATGTCATTCAAAATTCGAACATGTGTATTGGTTATGAATAATACTTTTGCATCATATACATTTTTTTCATATCATTTTTATATTGAATTGTTGCTATCATGAATGAATAATAGAAGTTTAAGAAAAAAATTCTCTCTAGTCGTACATTTTCAGTTGTGTCTTCGCAGTATAGTCAATTTTTTTTTATTTAAAAAGCAGAGCACAAACGTGTTTTTTTGATGATAGTGAGGAAACTGATAAATGTTCTCAGGACTTTGAATTACTTTTAATGAGACAAAAACAATGAAAAAGGATATTATTGTCTATAATCTTCTCTTGCAAGCAGAAAATTAAAAATGTTATTACATGTTTTGTTGTTTTATTGACTCTACGCCAGAAAAAAATTGAATACTTCGTAACAAGAAATAATATCATTTGAGGAAGCAAACAAAAAAAAAAAATATTGTATGGAAGATAAAGCAAAATATGAATGAATCTTGACAGATCTAAACTCTCGAATGTAACAAAATATCAACGTAGATTTCAAATCAGGTACAAGAAACAGTTATTGTGGGACTTTTCATGTCTCGATTTATTTGAACTTGAATGGACCAATCTAAGTTCTGCAATACAGGGAGAAACTCTTTTTTTCTTTACCATTATCTCTTGGTAAAGTTCACTTCGAGCTTCGTTAATTCACTGCTAGCAATTTCATTAAATTTATTAATCATTAAGGTAATTCTTTCCTATATTTCTTCATTTCACAGAATAGTTGCTTCACTTGAAAAATCAATTGTTTCGTATTTCGTTATTGAAATGAAACAAAACCAGAAATAAATACTTTTTCGAATAATATTCAAGTTTCAAAAAGTCTGCGGGAGCAGGACAGAATGGAAATCGTACGTCACAACTGTCAGAGTATGTGTTTACTCTCCCAAATAGCAGAGTATGCAGAGCTTACTCAGAGGAAGTTTATGAACGCTCACAAAGTATACTCCGGGGAAGACAAAGCAAGTTTGTGAAGGCTTCAGAGTAAGGGAAGCATACTCTGAGTAAGTTTATGAACGCAACCTAGCACGTTTTCCTCGATCGGAATCGAAGGCATTCAACAGCTTCTCGCTCTGCTCACAATTCCCGATTTTCAGATAAGGTGGAGCTCGATTGCCAGCCTGCCGTCGGCGTGTGATACCGCTAGGAACAGGAAACGACCTGGCAAGGTGCCTGCGATGGGGCGGGGATTACGAGGGGGAGTCCATCCACAAGGTCCTCCACAAGATCGCGAGAGCGTCCACGGTGCTGCTCGACAGGTGGCTGATCGAACTCTCGGATTCCGATCCTCCGCCGGACCCAGAACTGAACCAGGCGGACACCCGGATACCGTACAACATCATCAACAATTATTTCTCCATCGGCGTGGTAAGTTTAAAAAAAAAAAATCAGAAGGTTTTAATTCTTTTTCTCTATTTCAGTATCGTAATGAGTTCATTACAGTACTGAATCTCATTACAGCATTGTTTTCAGTTATATTTTTCGTTTTGTGTGTTGTCAGCAAAGATTATAGAGTATAAAGATAGGAAACGACCCTATATCTCCAGTACTAAAAACGACAACGATTTTCGATTAAGTCAACACACGACAGACTAGATGGCGCTGATACCATGTTAACTAAATCTGTCGATACAGGTTTTTGCATTCTACGAAGAGTGCGAAATTTGAATGAAATCATACGTATTAAATTGAATTTCGACTTTGTCAGGCCCAGAATATAACATCCTGAGCGACAAAGCAAAAACCAATGCTCTTTCTTGTTCTGCTCAGGATTTTATTTTTCACTCGGACTTCAACTCAATTCATATTAATAAATAAGCAACAAATTTTTTATATTTTTATTTGAGATACTCCATAATCTTTGGTTGCCAGTACTGACCTCCGATCGAATCAAGTTTTGGATCAAATCAATTGACATTCCGTGATCTTTCAAATTTGGTATGTCACACCAACTGCCAAGATACAATACAAAAGTCACTGATCTGAATTTTCATTCTAATTTCGAGAGTATTTTGCAAAACTTGACTGAAATAGAGAAAAATATCATCTAATACTCGTTGCAGAAGGCAATTCTCATGCTTTCGAACTTCGCATTCGTGTTGGAATAGGAGCTCATTCTGCAACTTGTTTTAGAATATACTATTCTCTATTTCAGTATCGTAATGAGTTCATTACAGTTCTGAAAATAGTGCTGTAATGAAACTCATTATAGTAAATTTCAAAATGATTGTCATCCAGCCGGGGCTTAATTTCTAGTTACAAAAAGTTACTAAAAATTTCTGTGTCCATCATAGATTGAAATATATCTATATAACCTATCAAATGATTTTTCAAGGCAGATAAATTTGAAGAATTTTTGTGAAATTATATTATTTTTATCATTGTTGTATTGAAAAATATTCGAATTTAGCTTCAATTGCAAAAGAGAAACAAGCTGAGATAGATGATGACTAAATTATACACAATCATACAATTTCGCTGTACATCAAGCATGAGAATTGAAAATTCAGGATTGATAATGAAAATAGGTTTTCGCGGAACTCCTATGTAAAGATATCATTCTTTAAATAATTAAAACTACATCAAAGATAACTAAAAGTTCGTTCTTTATGAAGACCCTTCGGCAATCTTTGCATTCTTGTTTACTCCCGAAAATTCAGCCGAGTTCTCGCCCTGTGTTTTTTTTTCTGAGTATTGTGGAACAAGAAGTATAAAGCTGACCTGACTTTACACTTTCATAGCAAAGTTGTGGAAACAAATAGAAAATATTTGTTGACAATTTCTGAATCATTTGAAGTGTGAATTGCTATAAAATAGATCACTTATTATTTGTATTTATTGATATGTACTGTCCATTTCATGATTCATTAAATAATATACCAAAGGTTAACTTTGATTAAAATTCAGTTACTCTTAAGACAGTTCAAAAAAGATGTACAAACTGATTTATTCATTGTTTTTGATTTTAGAAAAAAATAACGTCGTATAATGTCTCTTTGAAGGTATAATGTGGAATAGGTTTCCATCCACTGCTCTTCCTCTGATTGTAATGACTTGTCTTGCCTTCTTTTTCTCCTAAATTCATCAGACAGGTCTAGGTGAAAACTGAAATTTCGAGACTCATTTATTAATCAGAAAACACCCGAAAAAGTAAATGATTGTTACCAGAATAACCAGCGAAACGCGATTAATACTGGCAGAAATACCTGCGGAATTGTTGAGAAAAACTCTCAGTCCCGCCGATAAACTACTTCACGTTGCTTGTAGGTATCTTGATGAATTCTAGCCATTTTCAATTCGGTAATACTTGATAAATATTCAAATCCAAAACTAATTTGTCGATCTAATCAAGAACATAAGCATACAGAAATAAATTCAAAATATATTCAGGAAGTTAAAGACCCTGTATACGCTGCAGACCTACATGCTAATATTAATTTCATTTCCTGCAACTTGAAATCATATTAATATGAATTTTTCATCACAAAACCTCATTTAAACTATATTTTTTTGCGATTTAAGTCAATACCCCTAACAGTTTATATTTAATATACTCGTATTAATGTTTCATTCAAATAGCGCTGTTTCATTATCAGGAGCACGTTCGGTAGATGCAGAATTTTAACAAAAAAATCCTACCTGAAAAATTCCAAAAATAAAAAATTTATATGCTGTAGGAAATAAGAATAATTGCATATTATGTACTAGTGAGTACCTTGAGAAGATTGACATAAGATATCCTCCTTTTTCAGGATGCCGCCATCTGCGTTAAGTTCCACCTCGAAAGAGAAAAGAACCCGGAAAAGTTCAACAGCAGAATGAAGAACAAACTGTGGTACTTCGAGTACGCCACCTCAGAACAGTTCGCAGCTTCCTGCAAAAACCTCCACGAACATATCGACATAGTTGTAAGCAGAAACAATTTCCTGTGTTCGAGCGTTGCGCTCAATTCGCGATTTAATTTTTTTTAGTGCGACAACGTTTCGCTGGATCTGGCGAACGGACTGCCGCTCCAAGGGATAGCCCTCCTGAACATACCGTACACGCATGGGGGCTCCAACTTGTGGGGCGACAATATGACAGGTTTGAAGAAGAAGAGTAAGAAGAAAAAGAGGCAGAAGGAGATGAGCACGAGCAGCTTCAATTCAATCGACCTCAAGGGCGCCGTCCAAGGTGAGAAAACCGAAAGAAATGAAAGACATCAATAGTGTACTGTGCAAAAAAATTAAGGCACATTATGGAAATCTCAAATTTATCCTACAACTGAAGGTGTTCTCAATGATAATTATTTTTATCAGAATTATGCATGCATGTGTTATCCACTCTCAACGTTTTTCTTCAATACAGATGTTTTTTCCCAACAGGAATAAAAAAAGATGATATTATCAAATTTTGAATGTATTGGCTCCATTCTAAAATCAGTTGTTCTCGATCATTTCTAGTGATCAATAGTTTCTCTTTCTTTTAATTTTCTACACTCGATCGCTTTGCAACGCGAAACACGCAATTTGACCCAAGAGGAATGTGCCCAAGCGGTAGTTTTGCGATAAGAAGGGTGGACATACACAAGAATTACAGAAAGGTTTGGAGTTTCCCAAACAAGTATGTCCAGAATGTTGCAGCGATTCAGGGAGACAGGTATGAATGTCCGAAGATCAGTACAGGGTAGACCACGGGAAACAACTGCCATTCAAGAACGTTTTTTTGAGAGTTTCTTCGTTGAGACAACTGTTTGCAACCGCTCGTCTTCTTCGAAATCAGCTTGAGCAAACTCATGGGGTGCAAATTAGCACTCAGACAATAAGTAATCGCCTCAGAGATTATGATTTAAGACCTAGTGTCGCGGCAAAAGGCCCAGCTCTTGCCCCAGCCCATCGAAGGGCGCGTTTGGATTTTGCGAGAGAGCATATCCATTGGGAAGAGGCCGATTGGTAAAGAGTTCTCTTCACAGATGAGTCTAGATTCTGCCTCTTCTATTGTGATCGACGTTTCCCTTGTATACAGACGTCCACATGAAAGATATGCTCAGTGCAATTTCCTGCATACTACTGGTTTCGAGGGAGGATCGATTATGGTATGGGGGTGGAATATATTTGACTGCTCGCACAGACCTAGTGGTCGTTGATAATGGAACTATGAATGCTGATAAGTATATAAGGAACATTCTTGAAGAGCATGTAGTGCCATTTGCCCCATACATTGGTGAAAATTTCATTTTTATGGACGATAATGCCAGACCCCATCGTGCGCGCATCGTTCAGGAGTACCTTGAAGAGGTTGAAGTCTCTCGAATGGAATGGCCAGCAAGAAGTCCAGATCTCAATCCGATTGATCAGGTTTGGGACATCCTCAATAGAAGGCTGAGAAGTTCAGAGAATCATCCAGCTACTTTTAATGATTTAGGAATCTAACTCGGAGAAATCTGGGAAATATTAGATCAGAATATTTTAAGATCACTCATTTTGAGTATGAACTGTCGTTGCCAAGCTGTAATTAACGCAAAGGGGTGGAAATACCAAGTATTAAATAACTTATCAGCATTTCAGTATTTTGAAAATTGTTCATTTCTCTTCTTTCACGTAAGATTCCTTGAAACCCTGAATTTTTCTTCCATTTAATGTGTCTTGTTTCGTTCAAAAACCTTCCTGAGAGAACATAAAAAATAAGTTATAAAGTCAATGTAGAGTTAACTTTCATTAAAATTGAGATTTTCAGAATGTTCGTTAATTTTTTGGGCAGTGTATATCCAACGAGAAGCGATAGCGCCAGTAAACAACTGAATGTACGCCTACGGGGTAATGAACACTTTCATTAGCTGGCGCTTAGTACTTTCTATGTCTTCTCCAAATCTGTATCACGACAATCAATTGATCCATCTGAAATTCTCAGTTGCTATCGCTTCTCATTGGACAGACTATTGAACAAAAGTACTGAATGATTAAAATTTTGCGAACGAGATATTCTTGATAATGGTGTATTTGTCGAAATATTATTTGTGCTGTTTCCATTATCTATGTGGTTGTTTTTACCGACGTTTCGGCAAGCATTCGCCTGATTAAATTTATTGGACTAGGTTGATAGTACATTCTAAAACAAGTTACAGAATGGGAAACTTTCTAATGAACTTTTTATAGTATGAGGATCATTGCATTTCTTTTCTCTTCAGATATCGGTGACGGTCTGATTGAGGTCATAGGACTGGAGAATTGTTTACATATGGGTCAAGTAAGGACCGGTTTGAGGGCCAGCGGCAGAAGATTAGCCCAGTGCTCTTCGATTGTGATAAAGACCAAAAAGACATTCCCAATGCAAATCGATGGAGAGCCCTGGATGCAACCTCCAACAACGGTAAGAAATTTTTTTCTTTAATATATTTATATCTGCCAATTCATTTAATAATTCATAAAATTTGAATCCCCCGCTATAAGAGGTATCAATTCTGTTTAATGGTGGGTTCAAATCTTAATGCATCATTAAATTTGAATGGAAGTTCGTGTAACTGACCCTTAGTTTATCATTTTCTGAACTATCACTACCTTCTCAAGATTCTAAATTGAGGGTGCAAGAGATGAAAATAAAATAAAAAACAATACAATATTCATCTACACAAATCGACAACAACGAATAATTCTCTGAAACAGAATAACTTGTTTCAGATAAAAATCACCCACAAGAACCAGGTGCCAATGTTGATGGGGCCACCGCCAGAGAAGGGAAAGGGTTTTTTCAATTTTTTCAGGTCGTAGGTGGAAAAAAATCATTTTAAATATCCCCCCGCATTTTCTAGTCTGTCGATAAATTAGTTTTGTAAGTGACAATAACGAATGAGACACTCGTTTTTGCAGTATTTATATAGGGTAAAAAAATACAATTAAACTATCGAACATTATGGTGCGATATCTTCCAAGTAAATACCAGAAATTGGTATTTGGGATTTGTTGAACTCACGAATATAGCAGTTGTGCGAATGGATCTAAACAACAATTTTATAATTTTTGATGAAAATGATAGGGGAACAGGAAGAAATACTATCTTAAAGGAGAGAAATTGTCATTATAATGAAAATTTTCAGAGAATTTTATACAACTATACAGGCTCACAGTTTGACTCGTACCAGGAGTCTCAAATTCGTTTTCTATTGAGGGTGGAAACTCCTTTAGCTAGAACAAAATCAACAAAACATTTTCGAGCTGTAAGAAAAAATTGATGAATATGTGAAAATGGAAAGTTTTCATATCTTCTTCATTATTGGTGCTATAAATATTAAAAAGATTATACAGGCACTTTTTCGTTCGGCAATTCATTGCCGTTACCAATTTCTAACATTGCAATCTTTTTCTAAGATGTCATACAAAAATTCAAAAATATCTAAGATATAATATTTTCTCATTAAACTATAAAAATCATCGATAGTTTTGTTTCACACGAGAAATCATCCAATCTAGATGATCACTAGACTACGAATTGGGACACCGGTATTTGTATTTCAATATTAAATTCTTGGGGACAAAAGACAAACTTTTCAATCTTTCAATTTTTTTCGATTTTGCTCGGAAAGAAGATGAAGCCATTTTAAATTTTCCTAATCAGTTTTT
>CM076608.1:76174249-76224122 GCA_038502775.1 Hippodamia convergens | reverse complement strand
AGACGCTAAGAAGGAAATCCAGAAAACCACTCTTTCTATCCTCGTGTACCTTCAATGGTCCTAGCTGAATTGTTCAACATTTCGTTTGGGTAAATCTCGGGGTAAATGGTATGATCGTTTTTCATTGCTTATTTTCCAATATAATAGTTTATGAACTTCTTTCTTCATCCCAAAAAGAGATTTCATGGCATTTCGTTCAAATTAACTAACATCTTATCCAAACTTTTTATCTGTAATTCTGGGGAAATGGTGGGTGTCCTATAATTTATTTTTCATTCAACCTTTCATTATTATACAATTTTTACATCGAATTCAAAAACTTGATATTTTTTCATTGAAAATAGGTGCCCTTGTGTGACATCGCCTAGTTGCGCCGGTTTTGAGAAAAATCAATTCGAAATTTTCTCTCCGTTCACTTCTCATTGCTCGTTATATAAAAAAGAATCATAATGTGGGTTAATATATTAATTTCTTCTACTTGATTTCAATAATTTTATAAAAGCTTTTTCCCGTAAAACAGTTTAATATTTAACCATTTAAGTCATCTCCAGAAGGCTCTAGCTACTTAGTGAAGCATTTTTGCATTATATGATGTTGGTCCAAAGTGTCACAAATAATTTCTAGAACATCCACTAGAAGATTGTCGGTCTAATTATAGGACACCCTGTATATTCTAAATAAGTTTCATATCCAACGATTCTCGTTCAAACTCTTGCATACTGGGGAAAGGGAAAAAGATATAAGCTTCAGGACTGCTGATTTATCCACTTATATACTCCTGAAGCAAATATCTTCTTCCTTGGTATTCTCAATGGGAATTTTTTTCTACTACTATTTTGAAGTTATCCGAACAATAAACAAAGACGTGACTCATTTTGTAAACAATTCATTGTACACAATGAAGTTATATGGGTTGTGCGAGTTCATTCCGACTATGTATTATCAATTCTAATTGCAAGATGTGTAGTGACAGTCATCGATAAAAATATGTTTTCCTGATCGGATGCGTAATGTTAAAATTATCACAACAGGTCAATAGTGAATGAAGTTGGTCAGAAAAAAGCTTTAATGAGAGAAGTTTCTGAAGACGTTGATATTGAAAATGAATTAGGCACACAACAAGATTTGTAATATTTTGTTTCGTATTCCTCAATTTTGTTTTTTGTGTTTTTATCCTGAAAGCTATAATCATAACATTTCCTCCTCACAAAAAAAATGGTACCAGAAGACATTGTTTGTTCCAAATACGAAGGGATGTTTAGGTTTTTCTTGCAAATAGGGAAATGTCAAAAGAGTTTTTCCAATTTGTTTCGACTAAAATTGATACCTTGTTTTCAGGGTGAAAAATTGATTGGAGAAAGATGCAATATTTGACTATGTTGTATGTAATAAATGTGTTCAGGATACAAAATTTCTAGAATTATAAATATTTTATTCTCCAATATAGATTACTGGAATGAATTAAAGCATCGAAGTAAAATCAAAATATATTTGAGCAATTTTCAACAGACCATAACTTCGAGAGAAATGGTCGTACAAAAAATAACAAAAAAAAAAGAAATTGTAGCCTCGGGTTTCTTGTTATTGGATCATAAGTTCAAAATTTTGTAGCGTCAGAAGTTTTTAGATAATATTAGAAAAACAACAACAATGTTTTTTGGTCCACGGCCGTGTTAATTTTTGTTTTGCTCAACCGCTATACCTAATATCATTTCTCCAACCTCATGATGAAGGATCTCTGAGCCTGGAAATTGAAAATGGTATTCATTTCGATTATTACTATTTTGAATTCATCTATGTTTCAAAAAAACCGCTATAATGTTCAGATACTTCGTTCATTAAGCCTGAATTTGTTTTTTTATATCTTGATGATATCCTTTTGTATTTAAACCATCGATCACAATGAAAGTTATGGTGGGTTTCGAGAACCTGGATGAATTCCCTTCAACGGCTCTCTACTGTTTTTTCCAGAATTTTTTTTCTCTTTTCCACATGAATTTGAAAATGCAACGAAAAGATGTCTTCTTGTGTTCTTTCAGAAAAATCGATCGCTAGAGCGAGCATATTGAGAAAAACACTGTTAAGTTTGCCTTTTACAGGTTAATATGTTCACAAAAAACTTACAACGAACCAAATCAATCCGGCCAGCCGTTTTTCCGTTACACTCGATCGAATTTTTGTGAAAATTAAAGGATCACGATTCTTGCTCTGAAAAGCTTTTTTCATAATTTTATTGCAGATGGTGCTTTCATTTTCAAAAGAGGGAAACATTGTGTGTGTTTTTGCGTGAGTGTGTTTTTTTGTTCAAAGCATTGAGGTTTTGAAAAAAATGTTAATAAGGCGATTCCCTATGTATAGAAAAACAATCTGCGAGAAACGAGTGAGAAAGTACGAAGTTCAGTTAGGGGTATTACCGAGGGTATTACCTTTTGTTTAAAAATTAATTGACTAAAGATCAGTATAATTTATGTTAAAATGATCGAGCGTTGTTTTTTTAAATATCCTAAAGTTTTTCCGAAAAATATGAAAAATAAAAAATTGAATTTTTTTGAATATTACTTTTTTGAATATTTAAGCACTATCTGCAATAAAATTGGGAAAACCTCGAAAAAACTTTTTATAATCATTTTTTAAAGGTAATGAGCTCTTCAGAGCAACAAACGTGATCCTTTAATTATTTCAGAAACTCGATCGAGTGAAACAACAAAACGGCTGGCTGGATTCAATTGGCTCTTGGTAGGTTGTTGGAACATATTGAACTGTGAAACACACACTTAACATAATCGGTTTTCTCAATATATTGGATCTAGCGCTTGATTTTCCAAAAGAACACCCTCCTTTCGTTGCATTTTCAAATTCATGTGACAAGGAAAAACATTTCGAGAAAGCAATAAATAGCAGTTGAAGGGAAATCATTCAGGTTCTTGAAATCCACCGTTAACTTTTTGTGTGATAATTGGTTGGCTGAGATATCGATAGTAAAAGGATCCTTTTTCTTTTGAGGGGCGATATCTCCATGATAAGTAGAAGCATAAAGATCTAGAAAGAGGAAATCAAAGCTGAATGAACGACGGATCCAGCGGTTAAGCAAAAAAAATTTTCAAAAGCCTGTAGACCAAAAAACGAAACTTAATAAATTTTGTTGTTGTTGGTTTTTCTAATATTACTCAAAAACTACTGATTTCACAACATTTCAAAGTTATAATCCAAGTTCAGTTTAGAAACGGCGTATTCATATATCGAGCTCCTTGTTGCTCAACGCAAAAACGAGTTCGTAACGAACACGATATCGGGAAATTTATTAATAAATCGTTCAAGAGACGCTGAATGATTGAATCGTGTTTCGACACAGCCTTTAAATATCGATTTCTTGAAAGCACTTAGAGGAATTGATCATATACTATTTCAGAATATATATCGTATAACACAAAACAGGGTCTCTGAGCATTTCCCATGAGTCATTAAAATTGTTCTTCTATAAATACAGGGTGATTTGTGACGGTTTGACAAGATGTGGCAGCAAGGATTGATTTACAAAATGAAAGAAAAGACATTTTCTTGAAAATTAAATTAATTCATAAAGTCAGATATTGAAATTAGCAAGTTCCAAGTGAATACAAGAATTCAAAATTGAATTCATCTATGTTTCAAAAATGGTTGCGGTGTTGCCTCCGTAAAAGAAATGATTTGTTTGATTACCGTTTTATTATTTTTCTATAAAACATTTGGCTTCACGGTCGCGAAAAAATTGGGTATTTCCATCACTCGGAGAAACTTGTATGAGGGTCCTGATTTAGGGACACTGCTAAAATCTCATTGACTGAAAGACGATGTACAGAGTTCTTTTTTAGCATGTGATTGGAGATGTGGAACATTTATTCATTAAACGCTTTAAATTTCGCAGTTTTTAATGAAGATTTTGTCCTTGAGGTGTATGGGATACTGATGATGCTAAACAAGGCGGAAACCGGTATATCTCAGTGACAAAATCTATTATCATTTCTCCACCCTCATGATAAAAGATCTCTGAGCCTGGGAATTGAATATGGTATTCATTTCGATGATTATACTATTTTGAATTCATCTATGTTTAATTTTTTTTTTCATTAATAGCAAAATGACAATTCTGCGTTTCTTCAAATTTTGAGAGAAAATCTGAGAACCTCGATGCAAAAAATAATTATTTTGTGAATTTAAGGCATTAGGACTGTATTTGAGTAACATATTGAAAATAGATATGAAAAAGAAACTTTTAAGTAACCAGATTGAATGAAAATATTTTGAATTCATCTATGTTCCAAAAATGCTTTCGGTGTGGCCTCCGTGAAGGCAAATATTTTTTTTAACGTTTTATTCTTTCACAAAATACAATTAATTTCAGAACGCATTCTAATTTATCCAATAATTACTGAATTTAAAAATTTGTCTGAACCTACCTACCCTAGGTTGTGACCCCCCACAAAAAATTTCCGCCTGTGCACCCGGTACATACAATCCCGTCGATACCCAAATGAATGAATGCATTCGAATGTTCTTTTGATTCAGAGAGCTAAAATAATACAATACATATTGAAACAAAAAAGGTACCTAGCTGAGGTGGGTGCAACACAGGAAAACCATACAGGTCTGCAATATGATTGAATGGGGCAAGGAAAAAAAAAACCCTGCTGAAAAAAAATTACTTAAAATATTAAATATCAGGAAAAACTTGAAAAACATCAGTGTGATCTGAGAGAACAGCTTCATGTTATCCGTCGATGGGCTCAGATAAACGACTCGCAATTCTTAATCTGTAATGAGGAAAGACAAAAGCAGAAAAGAAACCAAGTATTCATAATAAATTAAATTATTTTGAATTAATCACCCATTTCAGAAATGCATTTGTTTCTTTGAGTATAGCCTCGAAACCATTTTGAAATTTATAAATGGGACAACTATTTATAAGATGTTCTATAGTCTCCTCATTATCCCTACACTCACAACTAGGGCTCTCACCCGAATTCGATCGGAAGAGCATGCTGTTGCATCGTACATGGCCTGTTCTAATGCGATTTAGAACAGACCATATTCTCCTGGGAAGCTCACAACCAGGAACTCTGATGGAAAGATCAGAAATAAGATCTTTATTGAAAAAATTGGATATATTCAATTCAGATTGCCGAATTTCTTGGTCGATTCTATTCATATCAATCAGAAAATTTGACCAAAAAGGTCGATCTGGAGATCTTATTAACTGGAATATAAGTGAGTATGGAAATGAATTTGGAAAGGAATTGAATTTGTTCCAAAAATTCAAAGCTGTTGTCTCTCTGCGAATATGGGGAGAGACAATATTTGAGAGGACTGGTAACCAAGAAGTAGGTGTACACTTTATAGTACCAGTAATAATCCTAATAGGAAAATTTAATTGGCATCAATTTTTTTTTATGAACACTGTTCAACCAAACAGGGCAACAATATTCAGCAGAAGAAAAAAACAAATCAAGCGCTGCCGTACCAAGTATTGTTGCATCAGCGCCCCATGAGGAACCAGCTAGTTTCTGAAGAAAATTATTTCGAGGCAGTTCAGTCCAGTGAGAACATCTCCTGAAAAATAACTCCTGAAGATGCCAGACACTCGAACTGGCGAAACGTCGAGAACTAATCTACGACGACGGCCTAAATGCTCGAAAGAACATGTCACAACTCGAAACGCCACTTTAAAAAATAATTTTTCATTATATCCAAATCTGCGGAAAGGGTACTTTCTATTGTTTGAAAATTAGAATGATGGAAAGCCAGAGCAATATCATCAGCATGAATAAATTTTTCCGAAGGGGTAGTTGGAATGTCACACAAATATAAATTGAATGGAAGAAGTGCTAAAACTGAACCTTTTGGATGACCATTATTCTGTTTCGAAATTACTACTATTATTATCGACAAAAACTCGACCCTTTTGTCGGATAACATGTTCTCTAATAGTCTAACCTCTTTTCCACATTTTAAATGATTATAGAATTTATTAATTTATCCATCTTTCCATACTGTATCATATACAGCTGATAGATCCACAAATTCTGTCCCCGTTTTTAAGTTTTTATCGAACCCTGATTCAATAAATGTGGTGAGGCTAAAAACCTGATCGCAACAATTCCTATTTTTCCTGAAACCACCCTGACAGTTCTGTAATGACTCTTCCATAGTTGATTCTTTTCCAAATAGAATCAATCTCTGTGAAATTTTGAAAGGGACGCTAAATAAACTAATAGGACGGTAACTACTCGGATCAGAAAATTTTTTTCCACGTTTCAAAATTGCTACAACTTTAGTTCTGCGAAATTCGGTCGGAAAATTGCCGGAATTCAACATATCATTATAAAAAGGTAATAACCATGATAGGGCCTTTTTTCCTAAATGTTTGATGAATTCTGGATAAATCCCATTAAAACCAGCTGCTTTTCTAGATTTCCTGTTTTTGATCGCTGAAATTAATTCATCCATATTGAATGGGTTAGAAAAAACATTCACGGTATGTTTTGATGTCCTTGATTTATGTAATTACAACTTCATATCTTTGATTTGGGATTTCGATATTTCAACTGAATTAGGAACATTAACAAGACGACGAGCAATCAATTGGAGTTAATTTTCGAGGATGTTATCGCGAGAGTTTTCTCAAAACATCCCATGAACTCCTACTGGAATGTGTAAAATTCATATTTGTGACTACACTATTCCATTTATCCTTCCGACTAGCATTTATTGAGCTCATGAGTTTTTCACTTTTTTCATTTGATGGGGAATTTTGATAATCTTTGTATAATTTTTCAGTTTCCTCTGACCGTCCAGGAAGTATTCTTTATGAAAACCTCTCGGAATAAACTTTTTAGCTGCAGCTTTAACTACGCCCACGAATCTAGAATAATTATCATAAGACGGTCTAATCCATCTTATGTCACTATCGACTTCATTCCCAAATTTGATCCAATTAGCCTTACTGAAATTCCAACGGGGTTTGTCTAAACATGAAGCAAAAAGAACCTCATCACCTAAAGTCAATAACATTTGCCTATGCTGACTATGCGGAAAATCCCCATGAATTTTTCGATTTACTTTTAGAGGTTTTGAAGATACATCACAACTAAGCAGAGATCAGGATTATAGCCCCCATTCCATCTTGCAGAATGGAAAGAAGGTGTATCTTTAGCATCAAAAATTAAAAAATAATCATTGTCCTCCATCCAGTTAGTAAGAGCTATACCACTTCTATCGACAGAATTATAACCCCACATTACGTGATGAGAATTGAAATCTCGGCAATAAATTGATGGGTGAGAAACATCAACATTCAGATTTCTTGGCCAAATAATGTTCAGAGGTTTATAAATATTTATGACAGAAATGTCACAAAATTTGAGAGAAATGAAAAAAACTCCATCAATTTCCCCTTTCCGAATCTGTTGAACATTACGAACTGATAATTTTTCAACATAACATGCTAAACTGTATATTGGACTCATTAAAAAATAAATTAATACATAGCCTTTCAACTGTCCTCTTTCACGAAGATTTTTTTCTGTTGCCGTGTGGGTTTCTTGCAGAACAATCACTTCAATACCATGTTTATCAGCTAATTTGGAGACGTGATCACACTTGTCTTTCGAAATTTCTTCGATATTCAAATTTGAAATCCTCAAATTCTTGCTCTCTGGTCCTGAAGATTTTTCAAACCGGGTACGACCTTCCAGGTGATGATTTTTTGGCACTTCAGATGTTTGAAGACCGCTATGGGACGCTAATGAAAGGCAATCATCTCCCATAGATAAACCAAACATGTTATTATAACACAAGAAAACAGAATATTATTCAGGAACAAAAACTAAGACATATTACGAGAATTGTCATTCTACAAAACATATATGAAAATCAGCCATGTGATCTTGGACTAGAATGCCTACGAATGAAGAGACAAGATGAGAACTTAACTGTTTGAAATGCAATATTCAGCTGTTGAGATTTTGGCTCTAGTTCAAAAGGTAAAAGCACACGCCAGCTTTCTTGAGAGAAAAAAGCAGGGGCAATAACAACCGAATCACGTCGGATCCAAGATAAGCGTTAGTTATGATTTGTGACTGTCTTTGTGCCCCCCAAACAAGAGGCTCATCAGGTCCTCCGAATCACCGCTCAATCTCACTCGGCCCGTCGTTGCACAAACAAGATCATGCGAACCATGGGAACCGAGCTAATAGCCAAGTCGTGCTCACGATCGAACTCTTTTTGTGCGTGCAACGCTTCAATTTCGAAAGAGATGCCGGGATGGGGATCTGGAGTCGCAAGGTTAATGTTCCGCGGTGAACTTGCCCGCCCCCCTCCTCCCTCGCAGGCTGACTCCCCCGCTCCGGAACAACGAAGAAATCCGGTGACCTAGTGACTCTCGCGGGAGGTTTCGTACCGGAGAACTGTTAGCGTGCACGACGGACTGCCGCGGTCTTTTGTTCCGCGGAGCTCAATGGGGCGAGGATGGGTCACGTTGGCGATGCCCGATCGACTGCATACGTGCGAAAATGTCATTAGGGCACTTCGGTCCTTTTTAACACTGCCTTTCCTTTTTTACTATACTGTCAGGTATGATTTTATTTTAATTTCGATGTCCGAAAAGAAGAAAACAGATGTTACCTAACTACAGTTAGTGGAATTCGGTTGATAGTCCTAATTGTGAATGTGGTGAATCAGAGGAAACAGTTGAACACCTAATTAATAATAGTTCGATTTATAAATTCCAGGATGGCATTAGAGCCATACACAATATATCAAACTCATTTTTGCAACGGGTTGAAAATTTCAGATCAATTTGATGAAGTATAAATTGAATTCTCTTGCTGTTCTGGCTTTTTTATTTTCAGGTTGGAGTTTGTGTTTGGAAATCCTTCCTCCGAAGAGCCGTCCCGCTGATCGTGATGTCCTTCTATATAGAATATTCAGATACAACAATTTTATTTTATTTTTTTAACGGGGAGACAGGTTTTTTTCGGCTGAGGTTTTTTCCCCTGGCTCTATAGTATCGTATGATACTGGTGATGAAAGTATCGTATGATACTATAGTATCATACGAAGAATGTTGTGGTACCCCGTTCCTTTTTTTACCTCAGCTTAGGTTCTTTTTGTTTCAACATTTATTGTATTATTTTAGCTCTCTTATTCAAAAGAATATATATATACCTAACTACAAGTAAATTTCCCAATTCTCTCAAAATGGCAACCGTGCTACCTATTTTTAAAACGGACAACCCAGGAGATATGATAAATTACCACCGTTTTTCCATCCTGAATTTGTTTTCCAAAATATATGAAGAAAATATGCAAGGTCTTTAAAAAAAAGTGATCCTCTCTCTAGGATCGATAGACAACTGAAAAATAATAGGGATTTGTTCAGTAAAAAATTTTCGTAACATCATACGTATTCAAGATACAGGGCGATGAAGGAGTAAAAAATACACGTTTTTTACGATTTTGCCGAAACTATTGGCAACACTGTAATGAAAATTTATACAAATATATTCCGGAAGCTGGTGCATCTAATGAATTTTTCTCATGTCTGACTCTCATAGAGGGCGCTAGTTCGTACGCAGTTATTTTGAAAATAACTTTTCTGATTTTAGATTTATTGAGCTAAATTTCGAGCGAACTCAAACATCATTCAATTTTACACCAAAAAGGTACTCTTGATAAAACTCGGAATATTTTGATTTGAAAATTATGAAGTATTAACTGATGCTGGGATCGAGTATTGATAAAGTCATTAATTATTATTGTTAATCAGTAAGCACGATGGAGCACCATTGCACATTGATAGAAGGTGTCATAATTGACTACCCAGTCATAGTTGAGTACCCATTTTCCGAATCGATGGATTGGTAGAAGTTTAGAAACTCCGATTCATTGGCGTCCTCGGTCATGCGACTACAATCCCATGGATTACATGAAGAATAAATGTATGCAACAGAGGTGAATTCACCTCTAGAAGTGAAGGACAGAAATCAACGTCACTTCAATGACCTCATAGCTGACTCCCGAGCGTTGAGAAGATGAATGGATTTTTAAGATAAAAGGGAAGAATTGTGTATTTGTGAAAACGGATTACATTTTAAACACCTACTCTAATTGAATTTTTTTTTATGTTATTAGCTTTTGTTTTTTAATTTTCTTGTGAGTTTCTCTTCAATTAATACATGTATCATTACTTCATAGCAGCATCGATCATTACTTCATAATTAATATTCCAAAAACGGTGCATTGTATCAAGTTTTATCAAGAGTAGCTTTTTGTTGTAAAGTTAAATGATGTTTAGGTTCGCTCGAACTTTAGCTTAATAAATCTAATATCAAAACAGTTGTGTTCAATACTTATTGGTACAAACCGTGTAACTAGCGCCCTCTAATAGAGTCAGACATAAAAATAAATTCATTAGATGTATATCAGCTTTCAAAACATATTCGTATGAAATTTCATTACAATGTTGCCAGTAGTTTCAACAAAATCGTAGAAAATTGATGTATTTTTTTCTTCTTTAATGTCCTGTATCTTGAATACGGATGGCGTTACGAAAATTTTTTACTTAGCAAAGCCCTATTATTTTTCAGTTCTTTATCTATCCTAGAAAGGGGATAATTTTTTTTGAAACACCCTGTACAATCTTATGATTGAATTTCTTGGTAGGTTCAATATTTCAAGCGATTGCCAGCATGGTTGCGATAGAATCGTTTCATCCGCCTTGAAGAGGTTTATAAGTCTCTTGATGATGGTAGGCAACAACACCGAGAATGGTTTCTTTCGGCGTTGTAATCGGTAGATCTCTTTCTTCTGATTTCAAATTTATATACTTTATTGAGGTTAATTTCTGCAGTTTTTGCAAAATATAGATAGTTTCTTCTAAATCTAAGGCAGCTGTGGAATGCTACACGATAACGATGCGATTTCTTTATATCAAGGAAACGTGGATAAAAAAACAACTGATATCTATTTTATTTGTATATTCATAAAAGTTGAATTAAGTGTTCAGATTACCCTCATATACGTCTACACACAGTCGATTTCTTTTAATTCATTTTTTAAGGGTTTTCCTTACCATATATTGAGGTTCTCAATTATTTCTTCCTCAATTCTGAAATTAATCCCTTTTATATTTTGCGGATGGGCCATATACACTTTATATTTCGAAAATCCCCATAAAAAAGAGTCCAAGGAGATTAAGTAGGGAGTGTAGGAACTATCAGAGGGTCATAGAATAGAACTTCGATTTAAAGAAATCACAGCAGTCAGGAGTGGCCTTACACAGCTGCCTTAGATTAAGACGAAAAAAATCTATATTTTTCAAACACTGCCGAAATTAACCAAAAATGTATAGATATATATTTGAAATCAGAAGAGCTCTACCGATTAGAAAAGTGAAATACAGGATGTACCATTCGAAAAACAATAGTTCACAACAAATTTTCAGGTTTTCGATGCCTTTATGAATTTCTTATTACTGAATTCTGAATGCCCATGAAAAAATACTTCAAATTTGCCCATTCAAATGTCTTTGTACGACCAATTATTAATTGAGATAGCTATTAAGTAAAATATAAACAATCACCCTGTACATTGTTATTCAAACATCAATAGAATTCGCTTCAATAAATAGGTAAAGAGGTAACTTTTTTTCTAAATTTTACAATTCCTTCATTGTAGTACCTCCCTTGTGATGAACAATATTTTTAGTTTTTTTTATCTCCCGAGAATGCGAGAATAAATGGGCCAGATTGCTGATTGTCTATTGTGAATCGGCACGTATAGGCAACTCAAAATACACAGTAATTGTTTACATTTCATCATAAAAGTTTCCGTAGTGTTCGGAAGAAAGATAGGTGTAATAATACATGGAGTCAGATGCGTTAATATTATTATAAAATTGTAGTTCACCGAATTAATATAAAATATAATAGCGACACCTACTGGCGTTATTCGCAAGAAAGAAAATTATTTCCAATTTTTTTCCATTTCATCAAATTTTTCAGGGTTTTATGGTATTTTATGTTAACCCCGCGGTAGAAGAATCCAACAAGAAATCTTTCATAACAAACAGTTTATCCAATCTTGAGTTATAAATGGTGTAACCTACAATTTGGCCGACTTAGTTTTATATATTAAGATACGATCTTTTTTCACTAAGATACAGTATATAATTCTTTTCTTGGAACAACATAATCAGAATGATGATGAGTAATATTTTCGTATTGGAAATAGGCTACTTTCGGTATAATCGGGAGTTCCGAAAATGTATGAGGGGGGAAATTCATTGTCGAAACCAATAACATGAAATTTTCATCACCAAATCATGAACAGTTTTCATGTCTTTACCTCACAAATCGTTCGGATTCAAAGGGGTTTGACATAATGAAAAATATAAGAATATAAACGAGAAACTCATGAAAATCTCTGACTTTACTTCAAATCATAATTGCGTCCGCTGAATGTTCAGATATTCGCACGACAAAAACATGTGATTTTCAATTTTCTTTCGGTAAATTAGAATTTCAAGCTCTATGCAGATTTCGACCGGATTATGCCCCTTCCGCGCGCGGAACGGCAACTTCGATCTATTTATAAGCTCGGCATGAATCACCTCATCCATATTCTTCGGACGACGTCAATTCAATTGATTTTCTCGCAACAACCTAACCGATACGTCACGTAGGCCAGTAACGAGATTCTGTAAGATCCTAACGTGAGGCGAACCGCGTTGTTTCGCTCTCGCGTTCGCGATTCTTGCCGCTAGAATACGAAAACGGGGTGTCGTATTGAGCAAAATGTATTGTATACTGAATGACAAAGAAAACACCCAGAAGGGGCTGTTTAAATTATAATTTAAGCTATTGCATAGCTTTTATCTCAGGCTTTGAACGCAAATGACAGGAGATGCATATGAGGTCTACAAAACAGTCAGAAACAGGGTGAATGAAAGTATAAAGAACTTGAAAAAGGAATATTGGGAAAAATTTTCTGCAGAGATGGAAAACGATCTATATGGAGCACAAAGAAGATCTGGAGAGTGGTGCGCAATAGAAGACAGAATTTATGCGAAGAGGTACAAGTGAACTCTATAACACCGGAAAAATGGAAAGATTTTATGGAAAATTTATACAATAGGCCGGATGAGAACGTCGAACGCGTGCAGAATTACCACGAAGCACAAGATGAATTAGCGAATGAAGAAGAAATAACAGAGAATGAAGTTCACGACATGGTGAAGAAACTTAAGAACAGAAAAGCACCTGGACCCGACGACATCAGCAATGAAATGCTGAAGTATGGTGGCATAGAATTAGAAAATGCTCTAACTCTATTGTTCCGAAAAGTAATATCGAGCCAAGAAACCCCAGAAGGGTGGAAGAGAAGCATAACAATACCCATCTACAAAAAAGGAAATAAGAATGATCCTGGAAATTATAGATCAATAACCTTACTAAACAGCATAAGCAAACTCTTTACAAAGATCCTATCAAAAAGAATAACCGAGAAAATGTACATGCAGGAAGAACAGCAAGGATTCAGGCACAACAGATCAACAGTTGATGCAATATTTATTTTGAGACAAATGATTGAAAAATCATTGGAGTTTGATAAACCTTTATATCTATGCTTTGTGGACCTTACAAAAGCATTCGATCGAGTGCGGCTACCAGATGTCTTGAAAATTCTGAAAGACGGCAAAATAGACTCTAAACACATAAAAGTCATTGAACAGCTCAACAAGAACAACAAAACAAGGGTCAAAACTCAACACGGCTTAACAGAAGACATACCCGTACTGTCGGGAATTCGCCAGGGCGATAGCCTAAGCCCAACCCTATTCAACCTGATCATGAATGAAATTATAGGTAGTGTCAACCAAACCAGTAGAGGATATAGAATGGGATCGAGGGCATTGAAGATCTTATGCTATGCTGATGATGCTATGCTAATGGCCGAAAACGAAAATGATCTACAACGTCTGCTCTATCGATTTCAAACAACAGCCGAAAAATTCAATATGATGATATCATTCGAGAAAACGGAATCGATGGTCATATCTCGAGAACCTATCCGATGCAAATTGGCCGTCAATGACAGGTCTATCAAACAATCCATGCAATGCACTTATCTAGGAGTAGAAATATCCAGCTGCAAGAACTTGTATCAAGAAGTGCGGACTCAGACGAATAAAGCATCTCGAATATCCGGATGCTTAAGAGAAATAATATGGAAGAACAACCATATGACAGCAGAAAGTAAAGTCCGTATATACAAAACAGCTGTGAGACCAATATTAACATACGCAGCAGAAACCCGTGCTGAAACCTCCAAAACAAAGGCTCTGATGAGAAGTACGGAGATGAAAATCCTAAGAACAATAAAGGGAGTAACACTGCGGGACCAAATAAGAAGCAGTGTTATACGAGAAGAACTGGAAGTGCAGGATATTGTTCGGTTTGTACGGTCAAGACGCAGGAACTGGAGAGACCACGTGGCAAGAATGAGCAACGATCGATGGGCAAAGTGGGCAAAAAACGAAAAGCCAAACTCAAAGCGCCCCCCCGGCCGACCACCAAAGAGATGGAATGAGAGTTGGACGTCCACATCGCAGGAGTCTGAATGAACAGAAGATAACAAGACATGGTCTTAAGAATAAGGAAGAAGAAGAAGAAGAAGCTTTGAACGCGAATGTAGAAATTCCGTAACGAAAAAACCTAGCACAGCCGTGTATCGTCGGTTCAGTTCGGCAGACTTCGGCACAGTGTTTGGGTGCTTGCGACTAGACGGATGCGTGCAGCCACTCTAGCAGTCCAAAATGGAGTCGGCAATCTCGCTGTTCCAATTGAATTACGAACGGCATATATTTCAGTAACGTCGGATAGAAAAAGTATACTCAAACGCAAATATTTTCCATTAACTTCAGCTCTTGCTATAACTATACATAAGTCGCAAGGTGGAACTTTTGTCGAAATAGTATATGAGTATAGTAAATCACATTCTCAGGAACTCGTCTATGTTGCTCTCTCTCTGGTGACTTATATTGAAAAATTGTATATTACGACAAAAAATGATAATTCTGCATTTTAGTTTTATCATAATCGAAGGCAAGCTGCATCGACTGCATATTTGTTGCAAGAATTCAAAAGACTGTCGTTAAATTGCGTTCAGACGATAGCTCAAAGTGTCTTAGAATTCACTAGTAATAGACATGGCATTTTCATTATGACTTTCAATTGCCAGTCTACATAGTCACAAATACGATTCACAAGATTCAATTACGAGACAAACCAATGTGTTACTTCTTACCGAAACATGCATGATGCGTGATAATCCGATTGAAATACCTAATTTCAATTGTATTGTTCAATTAAAGCGAGATAGTGTTCCAAAAGGTGGGAGAAGATTTTGTCTCTGAGATGTATGCGATACTGATGAGGCCAAACAAGGCCGAAACCGGTATATCGCTCATCTCAGTGTCAAAATCTAATATCATTTCTCCAACCTCATGATAAGATCTCTGAGCCTGGGAATTGAAAATGATATCCATTTCGATGATTATACTATTTTGAATGCATCTATGTTTCAATAGTGTCATCTTCACTGATGCTTCCACATATGGACGATTTTCATTTTCTCGAAGAATAAGGGTATGGACAATTCTACGCATACTCCGTAATCATCGCTATGTCCAAGAAGTCCATCTATTCTGAGGGGGTAGTGTTGTGGTATGGGCCGGGATATCTGTTTCAACAGACGCAAAGATCTACAAATCTGTGCTGGAATATGACCGCCTTACATTATAGGAAGCATGTCATTGACAATGTTTTGCCAAATTTTCACTCTGATTTTGTGAAACTTTTCAATTTCTAGGCGATATCGCTAGACCGCACCATGCAGCTATAGTTGAGAATGCTCGCGAGGAGCTTGGTATTCCACATTTACCAATACCTCCGCTCACCAGATTCTAATTGCATAGAACATGCATGGGATATGCTCCAAAGAAGATGAGATAATCATCAACCTACCCCAGAATCCTTAAATGACCTGTGAGAGCTTCTGCCCCATTTGTAAAACCGAATTCCTCAAGAAAAGTTCAACAACCTCTTGTGTAGTATGCAAAGAAGATGTCAAGTGGTTATTGATGCCCGTGGAGGAAATATATTGTATTGATAGTCTCAAGATGCTTGCATTCTCTGGGAATAAAATCTCGTTATTTCACTCGATTTTTCTTAATTCTTCCCTGCATACGCTGCAGACCTACAGGCTTAAATTAATTATATTTCCTCCGAGTTGAAATCATATTAACCCATTAGCGCCTACGGTTGCCATATGGCAACGCTTTCGGGGTGTTTTTCAAATGGTTCTCAGATGCGCAGATTTGTAGGTAGAAAGTTGGCAGTTGGTTTACTTGATACACAAATGTACCTCATTTTACCAGTCACAAGAATTTTTCCTATAAACTCACTCGTTCCGCCTCCAGAAGTTGTGAAACTTTGAGTTCTTCGTGAATCGGTAAAAACATGAAACCAAAGTTCGTGTAAGTGAAATATTTTCTATTTGCGCCGTGATTTTGTCATAATTTTTTTTTTATATGAATCTTGAAACTTCAATTCATGATCCCAACAGGCTAAACATAATCACAAAAAAAATTTAGTAGAAAAAGTTTTCAGTTGATTTCGTGGGTTGCCATATGGCAACCCTAGACGCTTATACTCAATGATAATGCTGACCGGATAGGAGTAGTAAGAAATGGTATTGGCCGATTTTTTCATGGTTGCTAGACGAAGCTATGAAAATATCTGGATGCTGTACAATAAAACAGGAAGACCAAAAAATTCGCAACTCTAATTCAAACTAGAAGTGGTCAACAACTATTTGAAAAAGTATGGGGTAACAGCGAAAGGACAAGGAAACCGCTCATCCTCTTGTTCTTTTTTCAGGGATATTCGAATTTCCAATTCCGTAAGATTCAATGAACTCAATCATCTTGATAAAAACACAGAATACAAAAAGAGTGCGCTGGACGTGGATGTAAGTCGATCATGAGAACAATGTGATCAAAATGCGATGTTGGACTTTGCATAGATTGTTTTTTTTTCCGTTTCATACCGCATGATATTTGTATCATGACATTGTTAATATTTTATAAATGAATAAAATGTTTTGAAACTATCAAAATCTCAAAAATTTCATATATCTTATCAGTAAAATAGTATTTCATCTGAAAATGAAAATATTCACGATGAGTGATCACAAGCGCCTAGGGTTGCCATATGGCAACCGTCAATTTTGAAAAAACTAGAGGGCGTGTAAAATTTGTATATTATTTTTCCGTCTCTACAGAGCGTTCGGAGCAGCTTTTATCAAAAAAATTTCAAAATCGAAAAAAAATCAATTCCGGCGCTAATGGCTTAATATGAATTTTCATCACAAAATCTCATTTGAAATATATTTTTTCTGCAGTTTAATTCAATATCCCTAACTCATATGGAGCAGTTTATCTTGCAACAACCCATATTAATCTAAGAAAAAAATAAGTAAACCCTTCGTTTTTTTTCTCGAACTTTTAATCATTTACTCCTTGCTCCGCTATCTATGTTTCACCAGAAAAATTTTGAATTGAAATCTTTTGTGTTTTGCAGTTTCTTTGTCAGTAAGTATATTATATTAGTGGAAATTTTATAAAGCGACCGAAATTTCCAAGAGATCGTTCGTTGTACCCAATTTACGTTACCAATGAGCATATAGTGGATCGGGTAGCGCTGCTCAATCAACATCGACGGGTTGTGGGGAGTTATTAATAAATTTTCGATGATCCGACCGTTCTGCAGCCGCCTCCTACTCCGAAAATAACTTTTCATCGATACCGACCGGCTGCTTCGATCGGTTTATTTTCGTTTTCTAATTGGAATTTTTAATTTGTTTGTCCAGGTGGTCTCTGCGACTGAAGTGGGAGGTGGGTTGGCTCTATTGGACGCCGTAGAAGGAGTTTTCCAATTCGCCGTGACGAGACTTTACAGGGTGGGCATATTTCGATGTTTTAGCACTACAACTTTTGAACCAGAGGAGAAACTAACAAGAGTTGTATCCATTTTTGGCTACCTTCTTTTGTTTTCGAGTTATAAGCGAAAATTGGATGGAGCTCTGAAATTAAAACTTTCTACAGGCACCTTTTCACTTTGAATCCAGTGGCATGCTTGTCTTTTTTGCACCATTTTTAATTACGAAGCTATGACCCAAAGTTATGTTTTTTCAAATGGAAACACTATATTTCTGTGACATTTTCTGAAAGCTTGATTTTTTCTGATTTCAAAAATATATGACACCGTAAGGTTTGTGTCAATATGAGTATAGAAATTGGTCAAAAACCTATTTTCATGTGAGTCCAATACTTTCTATGGTTTCAACTGTTGATGAACACAGAAAAATGGAGCTTTCTATAACAAGAGCATAGAAATGAAAAGACTCCTTGAAAGAAATTGAGTAATTATACGATACTAAATTTTCCTGTGCTTATCGACAATTGAAACCATAGAAAGTATTGTGACTCAGATGAATATAAGTTCTTGACCAATTTCTATACTTATATTGACTTATTGATACGAATCATACGATGTTATATATTTTTAAAATCAGAAAAAATTAAGCTTTCAGAAAATGTCACAGAAATCTAGTCTTCCTATTCGAAAAAACATAACTCTGGGTCATAGCCTCCTAATTAAAAATGGTGCAAAAAAAACGAGCATGCCACTGGATTTTATGTAAAAAAGTGTCTCTATAATGTTTTAGTAGCAGAGCTCTATCGTCAGTATTATCGGAGACATACATTTTTTCCGATATCACCATTTTTCCAATTTTCGCTTATAACTCGAAAACAAAAGAAGGTAGCCGAACGTGAATACTACTCTTGGTAGTTTCTCCGAAAAAGAGATCGAGAATGGGGTATCAGATTTTGTCTTTCTCTTCTAGTTCAAAAGTTGTAGTGCTAAAACATCGAAATATGCCCACCCTGTACATTGAATTAGATCAGGAAAAACCTTAAACTGATCGATCCCATTCATGAAATTATCGGTTCATATTGTTCGATTATCACAAATAATCAGGGATGAAAATATGAAACTCCAGAGCAGTTGTGACCCGTGCAATGTTGAAATTTAAGCACATTCACTTTGATCTGTTCAAGAATTATTTTCATCGAGAATTATGTTTATGGTAGGTATCCCTTTAGTAACTTTCGATTTGCAGGATTCAGGTTGGTGTTGATGAAAAAATTCTGACTTATGACGTTTTCAAAATTTAATTGGCCGTCAGAAAATTGTTGGCAATTTAGTTCTGTTTATACAAAGTGTCTCATCCACAGTGCCCATTAAAAGTTAATGGAGAAATAATAATTCGATCACTTTAAAATTTTGTGTAAAGATATAAGTCGACAAATCGACTACTTTCTTATATCTAATGGAACACCCTGTATAATATGACTTCTTCGCATATATCTCCGAATGCCACATTCATTTGATTTTTCATTCCCTATAGCCATCTGGAGCCGTTTTCGTATTATTCACAGTTTTCTGAAAAAAAATTACAAATTGAGACTTGTAGGTCACTGAAGATTCAAAGAAAATGAAACGCATTATCTTATTTTTTTTTTAAACGGATTACTGAAAAGATATTCGACGTTACTCTTTAGAAAATATAACGTTTTGATATACTGGAAGGTAAAATGAGAGTCTGATAGTAGGAATTCAAAAAGAGCCAAAAATTCAATTCTTTCAAGTAAAAACAGTATTTTTTTTCTCAAATATCAATGTGTGAAGAAAAAAATGAGTGGAGTCTTTTGAGGGTACCCTATATCTAAAATTTACTATTTTCGAAATATTCAGGAACAACCATTATCTACGAGAATAATGTAATGTCAGTGTTCCATTAGGAATAGGGAAGTTGATACCATTTCCGGAGAAAGCTGATGTCATTGATTTTTAAAGATATAAAAGTCCTACTTGACATAATTAAATCTCCACACAAAATTTGGAAGTGATCGAATTATTATTTCTCTATAAACTTCTAATGGGCACTCCCTTTATATCATGTATGTTCTTGAATCAATGAGAAATCAACTCTGAATTGGAACATTTCTTCAATCTCGCGCAATGGAAAATGGCGAAAATTAGACACCAAATGTAGAGAATAAATCACATGAAAATTTAGCTGATGGATCGCTTCTTATAGGTTAATTATGCTTGATCACAAGAAGAAACATTCATTATGAGCTGGTGGATCAAAGTGATAACTAGATCGAAGAAAAGAACAAACCGTGGCAGAGGCATATAACACCATTGTAATGTTGTATAATCCAGATGAGTGAATGTTATCACTCGCGAAAAAGTTGGAAGCTTATTGCATTAGACTTTGTATCTTGCTGTTGTTAAATCATATTCAACGCATCAAAAAATGATTGAAATCGAATTTTTTCGTTGTGAAGATAAGTTATATATCGATATCGGACAATCATAACTATTTTCTAATGATCTTGTGGAAATCGTCTGTTGAAAAATATTCTAATTAAGCACATTCTCCCGAATTTTCTTTCACCAGGATTTTGCATTCACTTAAAGAATAGAACTCATGGAGAGCTCAACAATTTCAAAATGATATGATTTGAAAAAAAAAATAAATACTGTTCTGGGTTAGATTTATATATTTTCTGTGATGGTTCAATAAACATGGTTAGATAATTTTTAGCGGAATGGAGTATGGTAAGGCTTCTTGATCCTGGTTTTCATAATGAAATATCAACAGAAACTTATATTTTTAAATTTGTATGAAACACTGATTACTTGTTAAGCAAGAATAACAAAACTGTTAGCCTTAGAATTCGAAACTAAATCTTCAATTCTTGTTTCAGATGATCCGGTTTAATCTACATTACAACATTTTTTCCTCATTACTGATAGGCTTGAAATTTTGCCCCTCCGTGATTACAGGGTGAGCAAAGTTTCAGGTGTGTCAAGAATGAGAGTTGAACAACGGGTTATACGATATATTCCAAATCAGAAAGGGTAAGTATTTTTTCATGAATAGCAACATTCTTAGGTATTCTCTTATCACATTATTATTACAGAAAAACTTTTTATTGCAATGCGCATTCATGTCGCCCTGAAAATTAGGTGAAGCACTTTTAGGCAAGGATTTTTGACTTCAGTGTATTTCCTTGTAGATTAGATGAAATTTGACTTTTCGATCAACTGTCATACAATGAGCCACAAAGTGGCGAGTTTTTGAATGAACGAGTGTTACAATGAGCCTTCTGTACGAGTGAGTATCATACATTATAACGATCAAACAAATCTGGAGTTACAGGGACATTTTGAGAATAATTTATTATTATTTCAATCTGAGAAGCTCGAATCCAAAAAATTTCGTCATGAAACATTTCATAATGAGCAAATCAAAAATGAATATTCATAATTTTTCATATTGTACCTACTATTTTCCTTATCATAATTAGGTCTTGACAATAATGAAGATAATTCATTATATGTTTTCGATTTTCAATGTATGCATTCAAGAAAACTCAGTTTCATAAAATTCAATAGACAAAATCAACATTGAAATCCTCAGAGAACGCATTGATTGATGATTGTTCGAAAAAAAGTAAGTTAAGTTTACAAATAGGTAGCTCACAACATACCTTCTTATACTTGGAGAATATGCTTGACGTGGACACCAAAAGTTTCTCATTAAAATTCTTAGTTGCCCAGATTAGTGAAATGCGCAGATTAGTGACAAATTAATTTTTTCACTGTACTAAATTCAAAATTTTGTAATTTTATGCGAAAATTCAATGAGCGTGATCTCTAGAATAGAGATTAAAGTTATCATTTTCGATAAATTCACTACTTTTTCGGATTTGTTAGATCATCATGAAACATTCAGTGGTGTGACAAAAATTTGAATTATTGTATTATATTTCTGTATTTCGACTTAATGTAAAAAAATAAGACAGTCGTCTATAGAGTGGTCATTTTCACATCAGCAGTAAAAACAGATTTTTTTGAGTACGGCACTGAAAAAATGATATTCGGTATACATAATCCCACATATGCTAAAGAGTGTTACAAATTCTGAAAAAAACATCAATTCCGATATATAGCACCAGAAATAAAATAGAATGAAATTTTGGTCAGAATGAATAAATGATCCTGTATATTGGCAAGTGAATATTTCGTGATGCTGATGACCTTTTATTGAAGAAGTATGTAAAGTTTCTCCTTCCTGTATACAGGAATGTCTTCAGGAATTATAGGAATCGTCAAGAACGATAAAATACTAGAACCACATGTTATACTTTTTCTAAATATTTATAATCAAAATCAAATGCAGTACAGATGACTGAAACTATTCAACAGTGTACCTGGGGTAATACAGAGGGAAAGCAACTTCCAATTGTTTAAGAGGAAAATTCTTGTTGTTATTGAATTAATGTTTTTAAATTCGTGATTTTGAATCGACCATTTTGGGACACGGTTTCATACTGGTGGCATCAACCATTTTATATTATTACGTTTGATTATATTCGATAAAATATTTGACATATTTGTTCGTTATATTACATTTTTTCGATTGATTGTTCGCAATAGGTTTAGTATTCGAGACTTTGTTCATTCGCAACGGAACTCGCGATGTCGAAGCCAACTATTAAGTTTTTTGGGGAAGAAGTCATCGATACCCGCCAAGACAGCTAAAGATTCTTCAGTTCTGTTTTTTTAATAATAGAATTCTCCGAAAGCGTCGGAAACATAAAGTGGTTAATCTGATATCCTTAAATAAAGGATATTCTTGTCGAGGCAAACGCTACGTCAGTGGCAAGATTTGAATAATACAACAATTGTGATGCGAACTCTGATCCTTCTTTCCCATTCCAATCGAGAAGTTGTGGGTCTTGATCTTTCCTTTTCAGTGATGGCTCCATTATTATGTTGGAAACAGTAAATGTCACCACGCTTGAACTTTGTTTTTCCTGTGATTCATACTAGGTGAGCAAAGATTCAGGTGTGTTGACCAAAATTATTCTTCAATGAAAGACATCAATGGAATTCATCGAAATAATTGGTAGAAATCTTTGTGGTGGCGACACTTTCCGGAACATCTACAGGAATTTGTAGCTGCGTGATTATTATTGGTAAGAAATCATAAAAACATTTCACTCATTACATTGTAACATATTTCATCGGATCAGAAGATAGAAAGAAATAAGAGGATTCATACCCGTTTAATGAATCAACACGAAATAACAGTTGTACTTGCCTCTGGATGCAGACCGAATAAGTAATAATACAAGGAATCACAGATGAGAAAGTCAAAAGAATGCAAAGTGGTCCGTTCAAGATAGTCATTTGAAATAACAGAATTGTGATGGAGCCAAATTTTGGTTAGGAGCTAGGGTATGTTCTTGCCAATGGTGCGGTTGCCGCTGACAGATTTGCCGTTGATTTTGTGTTTGTCTGAAAAGGATGACACATTGAAAAGTACTCAAAAAACTAACAGAATTTGCCAAGGTGACAGTCTGAGCCCAATTTTGTTTTAATTAATCTTAATATATAAAACTAAGTCGGCCATTTTGTTGGTTACACCATTTATAAACTCAAGATTGGATGAACTGTTTGTTGTGAAAGATTTTTTGTCTGATTCTTCTACGGTGGGGTTATTGTAAAATACATTAAAACTCTGAAAAATTTGATAAAATGGAAAAAAAAGTAGGATATAATTTTCTTTCTTGCGAAAAACGCCAGTAGGTGTCGCTACGGTTAATAGCGTTTTCGTGAAAGTATTATATTTGATATTAATTCGGAGAACTACATTTTCTAATAATATTAACGCATCTGAGTCCATTTGTTATTACACCTACGGAAAATCTTATGGCGAAATGTTCTGAACAAATTCCCCCATTCTTCTCGCCATTCTACTATGATCGCCACTACCTAGATGGCAATGTAAACAATTACTGTGTATTTTGAGTTGCCTAAACTTCTTAGCCTTGGAATTATAAGGTCTTTACGGAGAAGTAGGTGCCGATTCACAATGGACAATCTGCCCTATTCATTCTCGCACCCGGAAAAAAACTAAAAATGTTGTTCATCACAAGGTACTACAATGAAAGAATTGTAAAAACATAGAGACACTTTCTTCATAGCAATCCAGTAGCGTAATTTATTTTTTCCCAAGAGGTTTCCTTGCTGAGCTATAACATAAAGATGTGATTTTCTTATGGAAGCAATAGTTTGAAATGGCTTAGAAAGAATCGCCATTTCTTTCCCGTTGCAGGAATATCTCATACATCATACATCGTCCTCAGATTCATACAATTATCATGAAAAATTTAGTTTGTATTTGAAATTTTACTTATTGAGTATTAAGTGGGCTGAATCACAGAATAATATCATTCAATTCTCCGTGGTTCGATCTCTTTCAGAATGATTGTCAATTACTAGAATTCGAAGTCATTATTGCCGGCAATACGGGAATGTTCGCAAACTACGAGAAATATGATATGTTAAAATTTTTTATTTTAGTGGCAATACCAACTTCGTATTGACAGTTGTTCTGAACAGAGATCAAACCAGGGAAAATTGAATCAAATATTCAATGGCATATTAAAAAAAAAAACTATGCGTAGAGACATATTATTCTTTGATTCAGCCCACTAAATAATTCAAATTTCAAATACAAACCATATTTTTCATGACAACTGAATGAATCTGAGGACGATGTATGATGTATAATATGTATGTTCCTGAAACGGAAAAAATGGCTATTCTTTCTAAGCCAATTCATATTATTATTTCCATAAGAAAAATCACAACTTTATGTTAAAGCTCAGCAAGGAAACTCGGAAACAAAAGAAGATAGAGAAATGCAGTTCATGGCATTATCAGTTTCTCTAAAAAAGACCATCGTAACGTGTCATATACTTTCCTCTATCTCTCACGGTTGAAAAATTGTAGTTCAATGCAATTAAATTTTTTGTGTTTCTGTATTTTTTTCTAACCTAATATATTTCCTTTAAAAAAACCAATGGTTAGTACAACTCTATTCATCTCTAAGGCGAAACAAAGTTCGGCGGGTTAGGTAATAGCTTATCCAATTGCCAATTGCCACAATTGGTCCCACCACCAGATCCCTTACGCTCTTTAGTTTCTGGGACCGGAAATGATTCTAAACACTTCTTGGCGAACATTCAAAAATATAACAGCTGTTTCCAGGCTACATCATTTGGCGCAACACATATTGTACAGGACAATTGTGTATTCACTTTCAAGCTCACTTTCAAGGTAATATACCATAATTATTTATTATAATATTAAAGTTACTTTATGAGTTATCGATTGAGGCAGTACAAAGTCTGCCGGGACAGCTAGTTACGAATGAAATAAGAAAAGCCCCCATCGATCTTATATGTGCGACGAAGGTGAGCTTTATATCAAGAAAAGGTTCCAACAAAAGTTGTAGATCTTTGCATTCTCTACAAAAATGGTCCCAATGATTTCTTCTTCAAAATTACAATTCATGAGATATCGCTATCATTATACATGATATGCACACATTTCCATCCCAACTGGAGGTAGAGTACTCGGCGCTTTTTTCAGTGGTTTTTCCTGTAGGCCTACTCCACTGTCGTGACAATTTTAGGATAATTTGAGGGGAACAATACGTTAAGTTCTATTGAATATTACTTCATTATTGATTATGGATATTGCCATTGATTATTCAGTTAACTATCGTTTTGATTCATTTAAATATTTTAATCTTGAAAGTCTTCTTCAACAGTCATATCTTCTTCGATTTCTTCTTCTTTTTGCTGGATGGTCATAAATTGTTCAATTGTTTCTGAGTCATTGGTTTCGTTAAAATCAAAGGGAGTTTCCTCTATTGTAATCAACTGAACATTTGAACAAGACTGACCTTGGCAATTGGTACACGCTTGATAACCCAGCAATCCTCCTTTTTTTGCAGACACATTTGGCACCAAAATAATTTTTTGAAAGATATAACTCTTGATTTTATAAGAGGAAATCGATATTTGAATAGAAAAGATGTTGCGGAAGTACTTCATTTTCCAAATTCTCATTGTACAATGAATTAATATAACTCAAATTGCTCTCACAGTTTCTCATCTACATATGTACAAAAAGCAATGTCAAAACTTGAAGAACGATGAAGTTTATACAGGTGACATTAAGCATTAGATACAACTTTCTTTCATTTCTAACTGTAAAGTTTTCTTGGATAGGCTACTCTGAGAAGTGGTGATTTATCAATTGCAGCGAGTGACATTTTATGGAAATTGAAATTATTTAGACGAAAAGAAAGAACGGGTGCAGTACAAAGACAAAAAGCAGTAAACGAAAATAATTTGCAATATACCTACAGTTATTCGAATTAATATTTTCAGAATAGTTAAAAATATATAACAGAAACAAATAGGCTGTAAAAGCCTAATCAGTAGTTTATAGATATGTTCAAAGATTATAGAGTATAAAGATGGGAAACGAAGCGACTACAGTGATGTGAGCGACATCTGTATGTTTCAAAAGTAAACGGGTTATGGTTGAAATATTTATTTAGGGTCCATTTGGTGAAGATTATATAGATATTATTAGTAGGCTGTTGTCAATTTCGAATGAAATACTGGAATAAATATTTTTCTGAATGACGATTGTATTTTCTCGTATACGCGTATTTTCCACTGACCTAACTCGAAATCTACAAGAGTAGCACCTAGCTCATTCTATAATCTTTGTTTTTGTGTATTTCTGTTATAAATTTTTTGTTGAAAACTGGCCAACATTTAAAATGCATGGTGATTAATCGCAGAAATATCAGAAAGAATAATCTTGAATGTGCATTCTTTAAATTACCAAAGAGAATGGAAATGTAAGTTTTGAAACTCGTATCATGTAACTGTCTTGTTCATTGCTTTTTATTTTCAATACTGTCAAATGGATAGAGTTTTTGGGGCAAAAATATATTGTTCTGGATAACGCATAAAGAACTCTTGCTTGGCTGACATAAGGGTCTTGTTGTACACCTCTGATAGTTTTCTTTAATTGTTGTTCAAACATTCTGTAATTAATATAGTGGACTCTCATTAAGTCGAGTTCCTAGGGAACAAAAGAACTGTTCGATTCATCTATTGTTCGGCTCACCAATCATTCGAGTTATTCAAGTGAGACTTCATTGAGACATTGAGAAAAAACTAAGGTAAACGGTAAACACGAAATCATCATCGATGAGAAACTAGCATCTGAGCACTGGAAACATGTCCTTAGAGGTCAGAAATCGTATGATATTCATCATCATGGTGATTTGTTTGCGAACCGAATCTTTTTCGTTCTCATTCATTAGATCAAAAAGTTCCATTACATCATAGAGGCAATGGTGGTCAGAAGAACGACTTATAGAGGTGGAGGTTCTCTTGACGACCCTTCCAGCAGTTCGACTCATCTACAGACTCATTGAGGTGAAAATACACTGGGTGCTGAATTGGGTCCAGAACAACTGTTCGACTTATCGATGTTCGATTTATGGAGAGTTCACTGTATGAATAATTTCTTGAAATTGCTGTAAAATTCTCTAATACGTGAACAAATTTTTGAAATGTTATAATTATTGTATTGAAGTTGATTTTACCCAATCATTCAAATAAAAATATAAAGAATCCAGAAGCGTATTTCATTTGATTTAAAATAATGTGTAGATGGAAAATATCATCCCGATCAAAAAGCGGAGCCCTGCTTTCGTTTTGTTGATCAGGATGTATCTTTAAAAGCTCGACAAAGAATACTCAATTCAATGGAAATTTATGAGAAGTAAAATTCGAATTTCGCGCCTATTTAAATAGGCATTAAGAGAGTCTTCCGGCTTATTGGCCGTGGTCTATTAGGAATTATTTCACCTAACGTTTCGCCCACAACTGCGGTAGGCATCTTCAGAGGATTCTTGGTCTTAGATTGTAACTCGACCGTTGAATTTCCGAAAGTGATGCTGGATTCGATCCGTTGGCCCCACTTATACCCTGATCATTGGCGGGAGAAGGTAGTGGGTTTACGCGCGCGATGTTGATTGGGGCCAACGGATCGAATCCAGCATCACTTTCGGAAATTCAACGGTCGAGTTACAATCTAAGACCAAGAATCCTCTGAAGATGCCTACCGCAGTTGTGGGCGAAACGTTAGGTGAAATAATTCCTAATAGACCACGGCCAATAAGCCCGGAAGACTCTCTTAATGTCAATATATCCGGTCGTGAAAGCCTGAAACTATTTATTTAAATAGGTTTTCAGCGCCCTCTAGGTGTCAAAAGTAAGAAACTAGCCAAAAATCGTAGTCGGATTCTAGTACCATAGTATGAAGAAGGATAGTAATCCAGTCCCTGTGAAAATCCCATTTGAGGCGATTTTCAGCGCCATCTATTGGTTTTTGTGCTCGTTCTCCAAAATTATGTCCCAGTTGGTGGTGCCGTCATGAAAAATGAAATTATTTTTACGAACTAAAGCATGCAACCTGAAAAACTGATGAAGAATTTTTTTTCTGAAATAAACGTAGAAGATACTTCTTACAATGCTCTGAAGCCAGGTAAATTCCTAAATTCATACAGTGGCGTATCATAATTTGACTATTTTTCATAATCGATGAAGAATTTGCTTCTGAACGGTAGGTACATTATGAGCTGAAAATGAGAAAAATATTAGTTCAAATTCCGGTCAGAAATGAAATGTTTATAATAATCATTATCTGATAGGTGCTTTTATCAGTTTGTTGACTTTTCTGATGGTCACCTGGGTTGGATCTTTTTTGAACTTTCTGTATACTGGGGGTTTTAAGAGCTCGCTGATCTTTTTGTTGTGTGTCGCTCTTGTTCATGACTACCGTGGAGTCCCCTTTGTCGGCACCTAATATCGGAATGCTATTGTCCTTGTTGAGTTCTTTGATAGCAAGTGAATCGTTAGCTGAGATGTTTGGCTTCGGTGGTTTTGCCTTACTCAAGATTTGGGAGCAATCCTTTCGTATTTCTTTGGCTACATGTTCGGGCAATCCCCTGTTGGCCGACTCAAGATTGGCTATTATTTCTTCTTTTGGAATCACTCTTGGAGCTATGGCAAAGTTTCCTCCAATAGAAAGTTTGGACACCTCGTCTTTAGTTAGAGATCGTTTTCATTGATCTGCAGGAGATGGAATCGATTCTGTTCCAATGCAATTTTGACATGATGATCCTCAATTTATAGAATATCAAGATTAGTTCTGGGTCTATTACTGCGAGTTTACTTCTTGTAGCATGAGTACGTTCCCTCAAAAGGGCTCTCCCAGTTCTCTTATCTCTCATCTTTTCTCATCTCCTATCTTCGTTAGCCTTTTTGCCAAGTTGCCGTGATAGCGAAAATTTTGAAATCGATATTTGGGCAATCAAAGCATAATAATCTAACGAATGAGCTTCATCTTTTCGGCTGGAACAATAACAAGTGTTGAAATTTGATCTTGTCCGATCAGGTGTGGTGGCAATAATTCTCAGGAATATTTCGGTAGTGGGGTAAACTTTAGTGAATTTTTTTCTATTATGTTGTCGTCATCTTTCATACATACTGATGAACATTATTCAGTTCTTCGTTCAATTCATATCCATCAATATCATTCTATTATTTCATTGTCACAGATCGAAACTCAAAGGGTCACTTCCTCTCCTCTCAACATCATGTGCAGTAAGTTAATGGCAACTAGGAGGGTGTTAAATAAATCAGCAAATCTTAGCTGAACCAACATCTTGCAACCCAGTTATTGATGCTTCTTCGAGGCTGATAATACAGATCTTGGTCAATTTGGGTGTGTTGAATGAATGAAAAAAACCACAAAAACTAAGTCGGCCATATTGTTGGTTACACCCAATTAAAACTCAAGATTGGATGAACTTTTTGTTATGACAGATTTTTTGTTGGATTCTTCTACGGCAGGGTTAACATAAAATACCATAAAACCCTGAAAAACTTGATGAAATGAAAAAAAATAGGAAATGATTTTCTTTCTTGCGAATAACGCCAGTAAGTGTCGCTACGGTTAATAGCGGTTTCGTGAAATTATCATATTTGCTATTAATTCGCTGAACTACATTTTCTAATAATATTAACGCATCTGAGTTCATGTGATATTACACCTACCTTTCTTCCGAACACTACCGAAAAATTTAATGATGAAATGTTTTGAACAAATCCTCATTTTACTATATATCGGCAATGTCTACAATTACTGTATATTTTGAACAATCTGTCCCATTTATTCTCGCATTCTCGGAAAAAAAAAACTGAAAATGTTGTTCATCACGAGGTACCATAATGAAGGAATTGGAAAATATTAACAAACAATTACTTCTTTACCTCATCAATAAAGAGAATTCTTTTGATGCATGAATTACAATGTACAGGGTGATTGTTTATATTTTACTCAATTACTATCTCAGTTAATATTGGTCGTACGAAAACATCTGAATGGGCAAATTTGAAGTGTCTGGAAATTATAGATTTTGTCGTCTCAATCTAAGGCACACATTTCCTTAAAACTGGATGATCTGTAGGTTTCTACTGTTTTGGTGTCCAACCTTGATTCCTGTATATTTATTATAATAGTACCTGTAATTCAAACTTCTGGGAATACGCTATATTTCAAACAATACTCGAGAATTTCCACCAGTTTCTCTCATCAGGGGCTTTGAAAATGAATCATGGGATGTTTTCGATGACAACTCCAGCTTTTTTGAAACATAGATGAATTCAAAATAGTAATCATCGAAATGAATACCATTTTCAATTCCCAGGCTCAGAGATCTTTTATCATGAGGTTGAAAAAATGATATTAGATTTTGTCACTGAGCTGAGCGATATACCGGTTTCGGCCTTGTTTGGCCTCATCAGTATCGCATACATCTCAGAGACAAAATCTTCATAAAAAACTTCGATATTTAAAGCAATCAGGTGCGATGAACTGAGCAGAAATTACACAGCAGTGACATCCAATTGCGTCAAACTGAAGTTTCATATCTCCAATGACATGCGAAAAAGGAACTCTGTACATCCTCTTTCACTCAATGAGATTTTAGCAGTGGTCCTAAATTAGGGCCCTCATGAAGGTTTCTCCGAGTGATGGAAACGCCCAATTCTTTTCGCGACCGTGAGGCCAAGTGTTTTTAAGAAAAAGAATAAAACGGTAAAAAAAAATCTTTGCCTTTACGGAGGCCAACACCGAAAACATTTTTGAAACATAGATGAATTCAAAATAGTAGGATACTGATGAGGCCAAATAAAGCCGAAACCGGTATATCGCTCATCTCAGTGCCAAATATAATATCATTTCTCCAACCTCATGATAAAAGATCTCTGAGCCTGAGAATTGAAAATGGGTATTCATTTCGATGATTACTATTTTGAATTCATCTATGTTTCAAAAATGTTTTCGGTGTTGGCCTCCGTAAAGGCAAAGAATTTTGTTTTGTTTACCGTTTTATTCTTTTTCTTAAAAACAACTCCAGGTGTGTTTGTTTTCAGATTATTCATGAAAGATCTGATATTAATCCTCCTAATTATTTTCAACACACCAATATAAATTGTGTTTTAGTCTAATGGAAGTATTACACATACCATGAATTTGCCGGATTTGATTTGATTCCTATCAAGGTTGACATCTTATCATGCAGCATTCAGTTTGAAAGTGTTTTTGTGATGATTTGCATCATATAATTCACATTTTTCTTTATCGGTATAATCTTCCACATCATCTTCGAGTGTGGAAATTCAGTTTAACTTTATGAAAAAACATTGGAACTTGATATCGTTAATAATAATATTCTCAATTTTCCATTCACTCAAAAAAGACAACCAGTTAATGATGACGTTGAGATACTGCTGGAGGAAATGAAGAGAACTAAGAAACAGTACAGAAAAACTTTTCATCCAGATGACAAGACCAAGCTGAATACTTATCAATCAAGTAGAACTTAGAGTTCGGGAGTTATTCACGGAGGAATGGGAGGAAAATTAGAAAGTCTATACTTTGAAAACTAATCTTTTGAAAGATGGCTTCAGCACTCAATGAAAAAAAGATGAAAACCAAAATCTCGATATTGCCTAGAGAAAACAACATAGCAACGATAACTAAGGAGAAAGTCGGAATATTCGCGGACTTACTGGAACAACAATCCGAACCAAACGAAGAAAGCATTGACTTAGAATTCAACAGACTTATTGAAAATATGCCAGCGATAGATGAAAGCTACCCACAACATCTAGAATATAACGAGAGAAGAACTTCAAGAAATTTCGACACAACTCAAAAACAGAAAGGTCCCGGAAAGGATAAAATTCTGAATCAAGCACTGCTATAAGAAGCGCAGGATGATATTGTGGAGATAGCAAATGCAATTTTGAAGAATGGGTATTTCCCAGAAAGAAAGATGGAAAACAGCTGACACTACACTTATATGGAAAAAAGGAAAAGTCAAGAAGGATGCTAGGAACAACAGACCGATAAGTTAATTGTCAGCGATCAGTGAAGTAATAGAAAGACGGATTCATAAAAGATTATCAAAGTTCGTAGACGAAAACAAGATCACCAATTTGGATTCGAAAACAACATTTCACTCGGCGTCGTTTACAGAGAACCAGAAAAACTGAATTTATCCACAAAAATTGGAGCTGTCTTCTCAGATATAAAGAAAGCATTCGACAAAATATGGCATCCAGGATTGATCTACAAAATGAAGGAACAGTAATTTTCATCCAAATTTATACAGTCCTCTTTGAAGTATTGAAAGTTCAAGTGAACATTGGTGGCATAAGATCAACGTCAAGAAATATCGAAGCAGGCATGGCTCAAGGATTTCTCCTAGGTCCGTTCCTATTAAATAAAAACATGCCGGATATACCAGAAACGAAAAGCAAAAAAGAACAATTTGCAGACAATAAGCACATATTCTACTCCTGTACTATGAAGAAATCCTTGAAAAAACTGCAGAGAGCTATGGACTTAATATCAGAAGCAATCGAAATATCCTAGAATCATACTGGATCACAGGATGAAATTCAACAAATTAATGAAGGAAAATAGAAAATAAACAAGACAACTACTATCTACAATTCTACAGTGATGTTTACACCTACTCCTCAACGGTGAAACAAACTGTCATTGGAAAATAAGATCCGAACAATAAAAACAGTACTCATGCCTGGTATAACGTATGCCGCACCTTTCTGTCATAACGTAGAAAGCTATAAGAAAAAAAACTTCAAAGTATTCTAAACCAAGCAATCAGCATAGCACTTGATGTGGCATGGTATATCAGTAATAAACAAATCAGAGGAGAATTGAAAAGTAAAACTATAGAGGAAAAAGTACTTGAATAGACAGAAAAAAATGTTCAACGTGTAAGGTAAAAGAAAATCACTTAAATTTACAGCCCCACTCTAGGGGTGCCAATTGTGTATAGTTAAAGGTAAACTGTGTAAGGTTATGATTTAACACTAAATGCCCAGCTAGTCATGAAACCACCTTACATTTATATGAGGTAAAACGAGGCAATATGCTTCTACTCTGGCTAATGATAATCAGATTGATTCTTCTCTGGGTTGCGTTCATAAACTTACTCAGAGTAAGCTCTCCTTACTCTGAAGCGTTTACAAACTTACTTTGTCTTTCTCGGAGTATACTCTGTGAGCATTCATAAACTCCCTCTGAGTAAGCTCTGCATATCCTGCTATTTGGGAGAGTAAACACATACTCTGACAGCTGTGACGTACGATTTTCATTCTGTCCTGCTCCCGCAGACTTTTTGAAACTTAAAAATCATTCAAATAAGTATTTATTATTATTATTATTATTGAAATTAATGAGAGTTGAGGTTTTCACCTATAAACCCAAACAACAATCAAAATATTCATGAGGAAACTCTACAAAAGTAAATTGAGGAAATATTCAATACAGAGAAAAGTAAACAAACATTTATTTCTAGTTTTGTTTTATTTCAATAACGAAATAGAAACAATAAATTTTCCACGTGAAACAACTATTATGTGAAATAAATAAATATAGGAACGAATTACTTTAATGATTAATAAATTTGATAAAATTGCTAGCAGTGAATTAAACGAAGCTCCAAGTAAACTCAAACTAAACAGGAGATAATGGAGTTTGAAAAGAGTCTCTCCCTGTATTGCAGAACCTAGAGTGGTCCGTTCAAGTTCAAATAAATTGAAACAAAACTCCCACAATAACTATTTTTTCTACCTGATTAGAAATCTATATAAATATATCTATATATTTTGTTATATTCAAGAGTTGAGATCTGTCAAGGTTCATTCATATTTTGATTTATCTTTTATATAATATTTCTAAACTTCCTTGAATGAAACTACATATTTTTTGTTACGAAGTATTTAATTTTCAATAAAGCAACAAAGCATGTTATAACATTTTTAATTTTCTCTGCTTGCAAGAAAAGATTAGACAATGATATCCTTTTTCGTTGTTTCTGTCTCATTAGAAGTATTCCAACGTTCTGAGAACATTTGTCGATTCATTCCCACAATCACAAAACACTGTTGTGCTCTGCTTAAAAAAAAAGAAAATAGACTATACAAATAAGAAAGAACAAATACTTCTAAACATGAATTTAGATGAAGATTTTTTCCTTGAACTTTCATTCACGATAGCAACAATTCAATATTGAAATGATATAGAAAAAATTTAGTATTATTAATAACCTATACCTTTGTTCACGTTTGAATGACATTTGTCAGAATAAGATTGTGAACGACGAGTGTGGAGTAAAGACCGAAGTATATTTCTGATCTTACTCTACTCTCTGAGTAAGTTTGTGAACGCAGCCCAGATGACAATAGCTATTTACAATAGTCTAAGAGCCAGCGTTCGGCAGACTTACGGTATTTTAGCAAACTTCATATTAATGTCAGGTGTACTATGACACCTACCATAGGTGAAATGGGGATTCGCTATGCTCGGCGATGGTTCCTTGGAGCGTGGCCGGAAGTCCAAAAACGAAAAAATTGGGTTTTTCAACGTGATAGTAGCATGTCTGCCGAGGGGGTGATCACGAGTGGAAATTGTTGTACACTTGCTTGGAAATGTGTGGAAATGTGGGGAAATGTCTGGAAATGTTTGGAAATGTCGTGGAAATGTATGGAAATGTGTAGAAATGTTAAGAAATGTTTGGAAATGTTTGGAAATGTTTAGAAATGTTTGGAAATGTTTGGAACTACGCGTGCGCGACAGCATGCGCAATAGGACAATAAAGCGTAATATAAGTGAGGTTAGAATATTCAATTAATAATAATAAGCCTTTATTTCCTACAGGAAAAAACCCAATTACAGGAAATTAATGAAAACTTAATATAAAATGCAGAAATTACATAAATACACACAAATACAAATTAATAATTAAATGAACCGAGCGCTACACCATCTAATGAAAGAATGTCATAACACCAAAGCTCAAACACCATATTGAACTGAAACAAATCTAACAATACATGACAGAGAATCAAAGTTTACATCACAAACCACAGAGACAGGGTTGAAGGTTCGGCACATAAATTCAATCGGCGATTGCAAGAGCAGATTGGTCCTAGGTGTAGACAAATAAAACAGCTCCTGTGATCTTGAATTCTGTCTTCTTACTGAGCATAGCTAGTATGGGGGGAGAATCAACTATGTTGTTCAGAACATTATACAAGAATTTCACCGCCAATATTTTTCGCCTAACCTCCAGAGAAGACACAGTAAACCTTCTCAACATCAAGCTTCAATTGGTGGATGTTGGTGAAGTTTTCGTCCAACGGATCTAACAACTCATATGAAATGTAATAACTAGGTATATGAGGGGCGGCTGAAAAGTTCGCACCCTGACGTAGTTAACGATGAGTAATTAGCTTGTGACTCATGTGACTAGTTGCGACACTCAGTGGTACTGTAGAAGTAATTACTTATCAAGTTTGCACTCGAAGCTCAATTATTTATCGAATAACAAATCTGAATCTGAAAATTAGGAATTTTGAACAATACGCCGTGATACAATTTGATTTCTTGGACAAGAACAAATGCTGTATCGATCCAAAATATTTTCAGTTTTGCGGTGTTGTGCCGCTTATATCAAAAAATAGTACTTACCTACTTTGTTATTTCAAATGTCACACCCTGTATATTATTGCACTTTTCTATTCATCGTAGTAACACGATAATTTTGGTATCACTTCCGTATACTTATTTCGATTTTATGATTTCCTCTTTTTTTGTACAAAACGTAGCTTTGTTTAAACATCCATAACTTCCATACTATGAATCTTGGAAAGCTGAAATTTCGTATGCAGAATGCTTCGATTTTATGCATCATGCAAGTGTTACGAAAAACGCTACTTTTCTTACAGGGTCATTAAAAATTCGATGGTTTATCCAGACCTACAAGAACGGTTTAAAGTGCATTTTTTCAAAAGGGATGCCCTGTATTTTTTTAAAAATACTGAAAGAAAATTGAATTTCTTTCCAAATGATATATCACATTCCCATACTTAGATTGTAACATTCTGCGTTGAACTGAAATTTTATAGTTGCGCTTGTTTTATACATCTCAAATTGTCTGAAGAGGTATTCATCGTAGATGAAATGTTTATGTCTCCATAAACCATCGAATTTTTCATAACCCTGTATGAAAATAAGCGTATTACACTTGCATGTTGCATAGAATCTTAGCATTCTGCAAACGAAATTTCAGCTTTCCAAGATTTATAGTAATGAAGTTATTGATGTTTAACCAAAGCTATGTTTTGCACGAAAAAAAAGAAAATCCTTTAATTACTCAGGAACCGCTGAAGATAAGTATGAGAAAGTGATACCAAAATAATGGTGTTACTACGATGAAGTAGTTACTACTTTTTGACAGAAGCGGCAACACCGCAGCACTGAAAATATTTTAGTTCGTTAGAGCATCTGTTCTTGTCTTAGAAACCAAATTTTCAATGAATTATTGCTTTCCGTTCTCCGTGAACGTACCATCGACCGTGGATCACCCTGTATATTTATACTTAGATTCATACACCATCAAGTTATAAAACAGAGCTACAGTATCTAATATCATGAGTCATCACATTGACTAATCTCCCTATACCATAAATTTACATTCTTTGTTTTGTTTATTTTTTTAATTCCCAGACGGCACAGAAATATTCCATGCATATTCAATGAATATACCGCTGGCATATTGAGATATTCCAAACATATTCCAAATCTCCCAGGGCATAAGCCTGGCAGATAGCAGGAATATCCAAGGTCACCATGAAACATCTGCCAGGAATATCCCATAATCTTCAAAAATATATCCATGGCATATGCCATACAGATTCATCTATGAATATCTCCCTTACATATATGCTGGCAATATCTTTTTATCTCCTGATTTGTCCATGCCATATGCTGGTAATATCTTTGTATATATTTAAATATATGTAAATTTTTGTAGCGGTACTAAATAATAATGCATTGATTAGATTGTTTCAAAAAAATTTATAACAGTTTTAAGAATATTTTGTACAATAACAATAATTAACAAAATTATCACATTAAATCATAAAAATGAACATAAAGTAAAAATATAAATATAAATCAACTAGGTATTTTACAAAACAATACTAAGAATAAGTAAAAATTAACATTTGATGAATTAAACTAAAAAATAGGGAAAACACAATGAGGTAATATTTTAAATGATATAAATATTGAACTGTGAACTTCAATTATTTGGTTTGTGAACTAGAGGCGATTTCGATTGACTGGATCTTGGTTGGTTCATAGATTGGTCCGTCAGTTTTGGACCAACCGCATTCGAATGACATTCTGGTGACGTCTCAAATCAGATGTTACTCCAAAATTTGAACAGAATTCGAAAGCGCAGTTCGTTTGACGTTGTCATTATTAATAACCGAGCGGTCAACCGTTAACCAACCAAAACAGCTATTCGAAATCGACTCATCAGATTATGGGTCGGTTTCACAAATCGAATTACTCGTTTTGAAATTTCTACGAATTGTGGTGGCTCCAGTTAATTAAACGGTACTAACAAAGTTTTGTGAAACCAACCTTATATCTATATATCAGCACCTCAGAGTAAAGTGTGTTAAGTCACATTTTTTCAGACACAACCTATCTAGAATATTGGATTCACATTAGTAAATTCTAGCTAGTGGAACACATTTTTGACTCCCTAGGTTTATGAAGACGCCAAGTAATGGCAGTACACATTCTTTGAAACAATTATCGAACTGAAAAATCTCTCATTTGTCTAATTTTGATATTGTGACTTGACACACTTTACCTTTGGGGTGCTGATATAGATATCCGTGTTTATAACATCCCAGGCCTTCCAATTCCCAGTCTCCATCCCCTTCTATCAACACCCATTCTCCCGGTCTCTCAGACATCGTCTTCTGTATGCCGCTCATCCAGGTAGCCTTTTTCCTTCTCTTGGTACCTATTTCACAGCAGGTTGGGAATTCTTTGATTTTGGCCCTGAAAAAAACCAGTGATTCTAAGATTTTCAAGATAAGAGGCTGTCTACTGCTATAGTAATAGTGGAATCTGTTCTGATTATTTAATATTTATAAACTTACTTTGAATTTTAGTAGGCAGTGTTGGGAATTTATATCGAGGCAACCTTCATTCTCTAAGACGATCCCTCTTTTTGATTTTTAGGGCCTAAATCCGTATTGATGCCACTAATATTTTCGACCTGTACAGCCTTTTTGCTTGCAGGAACAAAATTACGATATACAGCTTGGGTGAGACTTACTACACCTGAGAAGCTCCTCCACTCATGCTCTTGTAGTTTTTACGTTTGGATTGAAAGCTAAATTTTGGTTAAGCTATCTGCACAACGTGGAGCCATTTTTCAGTAACAAATTTAGTATTTTCATGTTGTTTAAGAACCTCTGAAAATATTAATAAAACATAAAATGGGTTTTATGATCACTGAAATTATTTATATTATACCTTTGAGAACATTGCACAATTTTATTAGAGATGAAAAGTTAGTTTTTGCCTTTTTCCCAACCCAACTAAAATATAGGAAATATCCTTTCTATCACTTCCTCACTGTAAAGTCCTCAATTCTTTGACCTGAAAAAACGTAAATACACATAACCAAAGATAAAGCACTGACAAGTGATTGGCATATTACGAAAACCTTTTTCAAGCATTCCAAATATATAAGAGTACCTACCAACGCTGATTTGATATTCACGCTCCTACAGTCATGCTCTTGTCTGCCTGTCTTATCTTTTATCATGTGCTCGGCTGCATCACAAACTATTTATCACATAATACTCAAACAATAACATATTTTCAACTCCACAAACAATTTAATAATTTTTCAATAAGACTCTTTCAACTCATGGAGCTCCATCATAAGTCATGTCACCACCGTGACGTGACGACCATTTTGGAAGTTTGGAACGTCAAACTGAAACTGCTAATCACAGAACACGAATAACCTCAATCCAAGACCACAAAACAAAAATATGAATATTTTGACTGAAAACGTGGTGACGTAATGTTTACATCCATAAGAAAAAGTCAAATCTCAATCGAAATTTGATATTCTTATCGGTAAATTCAGGGAACGAAATTGCAGGAGTTAAGAATGGGTAGAGGCCAGAAAATAGTTAATTTTTTATATTATAAAGAAGTAGTTTTATTCCTGTAAAGAAATAATGTCATTGGTATTTCTGTCAGATATTTTGATAAAATTCAAGGAAATATCTAGAAAGGGCGAAAATATGGTTCGAAGTGGCCACATAACTTTCTCAACCTACAATGGCTCTGAAATGTTTGAAATGCAATGTATTTGGTTCAATGAAAAGCAAGAAGTATTAAGTTGAACTAGAAAGATTCTAAGTTCCAGACATCTCTGTCACCACATGGCAGCTTCATGGAAACAAAAATATGAGCAAAAGTGATTCGATCCTCCAGTGGAATAAGCTACTCTCACCTCTGCTGACTTATATTTGATTATCATATATGATTTTTGACAACTTGTCTACGCCCTTTTCACATATCTGCTCGAATATCATATATTGTTTTTCCATTTATTGAAAATATATATTTGATCTCTTTCCTATAAGATCAAAATCATAATGGACCTCTTTTTCTGTTTCATCGAACATTTCAATTATTTAAAAAGTCACTCGACTCTCAGTCGATAGACGATATAGTATAGCATGTCCATTTTTCACAAATAAAAACGTTTAATTTGTTGCCTGCTCTTTCATTTCATTGTATCAATCATATAAATAAATTACAAATCATTGATTCCATTGTTTACTCAGTTTAATAAATAAGATCAAATTATTAAGCGAATGAAAGTGTTATTTTTTAACTTGAATCCAACTATAATTAACTTGATGATAACTGCGATTTCTCGAAAATATAATATATATAGAAAGTTTGTAGTTCTTTAACAGTTTACTGGAAAATAGCAAACTCATCAATTATTGATGAGTTCGGAACAAAAGCAAAATCGAGGTAGTGGTAGTGCCTACACACAATTATCGTTCAAAAAGGGTTTTGTAACGTTTGTAATATTCCATGAAGATTCATGTATATATACCAATAAATACTATTGAATAATATTCTAAACGCATATCATATAGATATTCCCATAGCATATACCAGACATATCTGGGATGGCATATATTTGGAATATTCCTTTGAGAGCAGATATATTTGATATATATCTGGCATATGCCTCGCATATTGCAATATCTTTTGGCTTAATGGCAGATTGGAGGAATATTCCGGGAATATAGGTGCTGTCTGGTTTAATTATTACTAAGGGTGGAACAAACTGAACTGGAGCAAAAAGAGGATGTTCAAATTTTAAGGAATCGACTTTATGCTACGACTCCTAGAAGCTCTGTATTATTTCTGAGGACATGTTCACATTCATGAAGATAAGGTTTTTTGTTGATAAGTGTCCTCTCGTAATTTAGGTAAGAAGTTGTATTTTTGGTCAGAAGAACATGTAAGGATTTTTAAAAACGTTTGAAGGAATGAGGAACTTTTTCGAGAGTTAGTACATTTGTTTCGACACAAAAATACAGGTTATTTTATATAACTGTAAAAAATTACAGTTATGTAATAATAATACAAAAGTATTACATAACTTTTTGCTGAAAAAATAGTTTTTTTTCACGACTTCAATTCGTTATTAGAAAGACTGATCGAAATATACGTAGAAAAGCAATTTTTATTTGTTTCGAAAAGATATTTTTCATTATTCATCTTAGATTCAGTACTTTGTTGATATTTTTGCATATAAATGAATTGTCTCATGATCATTAATATGCTTATCCCTTATCAAATTATAAGCAGGAGCTAAAGTAGGTGTCTACTATAATGATTTAATCATCTGAATATTTCATCCTAGAACAACAACTAAATACTTCGTGCTATTTTCAAAAAATATGTGGAAATGTTTGGAAATGCTTGGAAATGTGTGGAAATGTGAAGAAATGGTTGGAAATGTTTGGAAATGTATGAAATACTTGGAAATGTATGGAAATGTTTGGAAATGTGCGGAAATGCTTGGAAATGTGTGGAAATATTTAGAAGTTTGGAAATGTTGTACACGATTTTTGATCGTGATTACCCCCTCGATGTCTGCCTTTTTGATATATTGTACTATACACTTTTCTATATCCAACAATTCAATGGCAGACATTTATTCCGGTTCCAAGTGTAATTTCTAGGTTCATAAAAGTCGAAAATTTCATAAAAAATAACGTTATGTTAGCAAGGCTGAAAGTTATGTATGTTATTCATATGATTATCGAATACACATATATGACGAGGCAGACAGATAGGTCGGTTCTAACGTGCAGGCAGACCACATAATACTTTCGGTGTCGTGCTGATGAGAACGTACGGTTCTTTCTGTTTTACTCCTCATTTCATTATGAACTATTGTTTGAGCAATGCTGCAATTTACACGTTTTATTCATACTATAATCATGTATACATATTGAAATAAAACAGACAGATATATCGGTTCTAACATGCAGGCAGACAACAAAATACATTCCCTGTCTTCTTAATGAGAATATGAGATTTTTACATTTACTTTTTTACTCTTCATTTCACTGGGAAACACTGTTTTAGCAGGTCTGCAATTCATACATGGTATTCATACTTTCATAGTCTATACAAAATAATAGAAAACTGACAGATATATCGGTTTTAACATGCAGGCAGATAACAAAATACATTCGCTGTCGTGTTAATGAAAGTGTGACATTTTTACTTTTACTTTTTTTACTCCACATTCCAATGAGAACCAGTGTTTAGCAATGTTGTAATTTACACATGGTATTCATACATTATAGTTTATACACAACAAAAGGAAACAGACAGATATATCGGTTCTAACATGCAGGCAGACAACAAAATATATTCGCTGACGTGATAATGAAACTGTAAGATTTTTACTCTTATTATTTTAATCCACATTTCAATGAGAACCAATGTTTTAGCAATGCTGTAATTCACACATGGTATTTATACTATCATAGTTCTCATTGAAATGTGGATTAAAATAATAAGAGTAAAAATCTTACACTTTCATTATCACGACAGCGAATGTATTTTGTTGTCTGCCTGCATGTTAGAACCGATATATCTGTCTGTTTTCTATTATTTTGTATAGACTATGAAAGTATGAATAGCATGTATGAATTGCAGACCTGCTGAAACAGTGTTTCCCAGTGAAATGAAGAGTAAAAAAGTAAATGTAAAAATCTCACACTTTCATTAAGAAGACAGAAATGTATTTTGTTGTCTGCCTGTATGTTAGACCGATATATCTGTCAGTTTTGTTTAATGGTATATAGATTATGATAACATGTATACTTTGTTTAAATTGCACCCCTGCTGAAGCAGCATTTTCCATTGAAATGAAGAGTAAAAGAGTAAAAGTCTTACACTTTCATTATCACGACAGCGAATATATTTTGTTGTCTGCCTGCATGTTAGAACCGATATATCTGTCTGTTTTCTTTCGTTGTGTATGAACTATAATAGTATGAATACCATGTGTAAATTACAGCATTGCTAAATCACTGGTTCTCATTTAAATGTGGAGTAAAAAAAGTAAAAGTAAAAATCACACTTTCATTTACACGACAGCGAATGTATTTCGTTGTCTGCATGCATGTTAGAACCGATATATCTGTCTGTTTTCTATTATTTTGTATAGACTATGAAAAAATGAATACCATGTATGAATTGCAGACCTGCTGAAACAGTGTTTCTCAGTGAAATGAAGAGTAAAAAAGTAAATGTAAAAATCTCACACTTTCATTAAGAAGACAGGGAAATGTATTTTGTTGTCCGCCTGTATGTTAGAACCGATATATCTATCAGTTTTGTTTAATGGTATATAGATTATGATAATATGCATACTATGTTTAAATTGCACCCCTGCTGAAGCAGCATTTTCCATTGAAATGAAGAGTAAAAGAGTAAAAGTCTTACACTTTCATTATCACGACAGCGAATATATTTTGTTGTCTGCCTGCATGTTAGAACCGATATATCTGTCTGTTTTCTTTCGTTGTGTATAAACTATAAATAGTATGAATACCATGTGTAAATTACAGCATTGCTAAATCACTGGTTCTCATTTAAATGTGGAGTAAAAAAAGTAAAAGTAAAAATGTCACACTTTCATTTACACGACAGCGAATGTATTTCGTTGTCTGCCTGCATGTTAGAACCGATATATCTGTCTGTTTTCTATTATTTTGTATAGACTATGAAAAATGAATACCATGTATGAATTGCAGACCTGCTGAAACAGTGTTTCCCAGTGAAATGAAGAGTAAAAAGTAAATGTAAAAATCTCACATTTTCATTAAGAAGACAGGGAATGTATTTTGTTGTCTGCCTGCATGGTAGAACCGATATATCTGTCAGTTTTGTTTAATTGTGTAAAGTTTATGATAAAATGAATACTATGTTCAAATTGCACCCCTGCTGAAGCAGTATTTTCCAGTGAAATGAGGAGTAAAAAACTAAAAATCATTCATTTTCATTATCACGACAGCGAATGTATTTTGTTGTCTGCCTGCATGTTAGAACCGATATATCTGTCTGTTTTGTTTCATTATGTATACATAATGGTAATATGAATATCATTTGTGACTTACAGCATTGCTAAAAAACTGGTTCTCATTGAAATGTGGAGGAAAAAAAGTAAAAGTAAAAATCTCACACTTTTATTATCTCGACAGCGAATATATTTTGTTGTCTGCCTGCATGTTAGAACCGATATATCTATCCGTTTTGTTTTATTATGTATACATAATGAAAATATGAATACTATGTGTTAATTACAGCATTGCTAAAACATTGGTTCTCATTGGAATGTGGAGTAGAAAAGTAAAAGTGAAAATCTCACACTTTCATTAACATGACAGCGAATGAACTTTTTTGTCTGCCTACGGGTTAGAACCGATATGTCTGTCTGTTTTTCATTGTGTATAGACTATGATAGTTTGAATAGCATGTATTATTTGCAGACCTGCTGAAACAGTTGTTGTCAATGAAATGGAGAGTAAAATAGTAAAAATCTAACAATTTCATGAACACGACAGCGAATGTAATTATGTGGTCTGCCTATATGTTAGAACCGATATATCTGTCTGTTTTATTTCAATATGTATACATGATTATAGTATGAATAAAACGTGTAAATTGCAGCATTGCTCAAACAATAGTTCATAATGAAATGAGGAGTAGAACAGAAAGAATCGTACGTTCTCATCAGCACGACACCGAAAGTATTATGTGGTCTGCCTGCACGTTAGAACCGACATATCTGTCTGCCTCGTCATATATGTGTATTCGATAATCATATGAATAACATACATAACTTTCAGCCTTGCTAACATAAAGTTATTTTTATGAAATTTTCGACTTTCATGAACCTATAAATTACACTTGGAACCGGAATGAATGTCTGTCATTGAATTGCTGGATATAGAAAAGTGTATAGTACAATATATCAAAAAGGCAGACATGCTACTATCACGTTGAAAAACCCAATTTTTTCGTTTTTAGACTTCCGGCCACGCTCCAAGGAACCATCGCCGAGCATAGCGAATCCCCATTTTCACCTATGGTAGGTGTCATAGTATACCTGACATTAATATGAAGTTTGCTAAAATACCGTAAGTCTGCCGAACGCTGGCTCTCAGTCTAAATATCTATTATAACAAATTGAAACATCAAAACATGAGGACAAGAATATGTACAATTATGAAAAATTCGTTAGATATTTCATTCATGAGCGTTCTTCGTTCTTAGTTAACTTATCTTATTTGAATAATGCCAGGTAAGGGAAGTCATTATCCCTCGACTTCTTCCAGAGTTGAGATGCAGTAGACTTCCAGTTCTTTTCCAACTAGAATGATGATCTTCGTCTTCTCACAGCTCTTCCAGAGCTGAAATTCTAAAATCTCCAGAAAGACGTTGTAATTTTTACAGAAACAAAGGCGTTGCAGGAGGTGAATGTTTAATTCCCTCCGAAGAAAGGGGGTGAAGGTCTTATTCCCTTCAGAGAAAGGTGTTGAAAGTTTGGCTCCCTCCAAAAAGGTGTTGAAGGTTTAACTCCCTCCGAAAGGTATCGAAGGCTTAGCTCCCTCCAAAAAGGTGTTGAAGGTTTAGCTCCCTCCAAAAGGTATTGAAGGTTTAGTTCCCTCCTAAAAGGTGTTGAAGTTTTAGTTAATCGCCACAGATAATTTAGTTCATTCGATAATGAGAGAACAAAACAACAACCTCTTCAGACGCGGTGTGAAAACGAGACGACGTGAACTCAGGTTGTCGTGTTTCTTGAAGACAATAATTTACTAACAGATCGTCAGTTCGGTTTTCGTAGGAATAGGAGCACAATCGAGGCGATTATTGATTTTGTCAACTGTACTATCCAAAGCTTCGAGAATAAGGACTATCGGCTGGCCACATTCGTCGATTTGACGAAGGCCTTTGATTGTGTACCTCATGACAAATTGATTTGGAAACTGAGAAGATATGGTTTCGATGGCACGGCAATGCGTATGATGAGTTTCTTTTCTGAGCGAAAGATACCTTGTAGTCAGTTCAGGTGGATTATGTTCTGCCATGAGCCCCATCACGATGGGAGTACCACAGGGATCCATCTTGGGACCAGTCCTGTTCCTCATTTTTATTAATGACTTACCAGCTTATATACCAGAAATTGAGACCACCTTGTTTGTTGATGATACAACTGTCGCAGTCAGGGCCTCGAATACGCAGGCATTGTTGGAGCAATCACGGGAAGTTTGGCTCAAGCTGGTTGAATGGTTCACGGCAAACGGTCTAAGTGTGAATGAAAGAAAGACTCATAATATGATTATGACTTTGAGACCATTAGATGATAGAGACGACACGGTGAATTCGGTTGGGTTTCTCGGTGTTCATGTGGACGCTGCACTCACATGGAGTCCACATATTGACAATCTTTTAACTAAGCTTAGTCGGAATATTTTCGCCCTGAGAACGTTGTCCTTTTCTCTCGCACCAGAGGTGTTATTGACTATCTATTTTGCTCTGGTTGAATCGCATTTGAGATATGGTATTTTGCTATGGGGGGGAGGAGCGCATCGTGAGGCAGTTTTCAGACTGCAGAGGCGAGCAATAAGAATCTTGGGTGGTCTGGGTATCGGGACTGCTGTAGAGATGTTTTCAAATCTTTGGGTATTCTCACATTTCCATCACTTTACATTTTGGAGAATTTACTTTATATTCATCGCAATAAGGAGAAATATCCATTACAATCGGACACTCATGATTATAGTACCCGAAACAAGACACTCATTAGAAAAGAATTCCTAGACTGAGCAAATCCCAACAGGCCCCTGGATTCCGTGCGGTGTCTCTGTACAATAAACTTCCTTGTGGGCTGAAGAATATGACGATGAATAGATTCAAATTGATGATGAAAAGGATGTTGGCTGCAAAGGCTTTTTATTCAATCGACGAATTTTATGACTTGACTTTCGATGGGGCTGATTGTGCATGATCCTGTCCGGAGCTCGGGTTTTTTTTTTTTTTTTTTTGAATTTTTAGCTTGTAATTAATTTTTTTAATGACGTGTGAAAACAATATTGTTATTTGTAATGCTCACCAATAAATCTCTCTCTCTCTCTCTCTCTCTCTCTCAAAGTGGCCTCGTCGATCGTCTAACAGAGAGATCGCAGGACTGGCTTTCCGACGCGCGCAACAGCAGAAGCCGAGCTCTTCAACTGATCCCCGATCCAAGACGCTCCTGAAACTCCCGAAATTTTAAATCGGTAAATCATACCGTTACAAACGAATGAAAAGACATAGTAACGATTGTAACGAAGCGAACTTCGTCACTAAGAACATACTGTATATATTCCAACTATTTCTAAATTCAAACACGAAATTATTTCTAATTGTGACGAGTTGAACTTCGTTACTATAACCATCCTGTATATTTTCCAACAATGTTACATTCAAACATAAAATTATTTCGAGTTTCATATCGTGAAAATCTAATGAGCCAATTTCAGATTTCTACCTATGTAGAAAAAACTTACGTTCGCCGTAGTCGGCGACGTTATCTGCACCATATGTGATTTTTGTGCGGAGCGGCAATTGTTTTCAAGACATCCGGGACTCGAAATATTCCCCCTCCAACCGACCTTATAAATTCGGCAGTTTTGAGGAAGATAGTTAGTTCTTCGAGTTCTCCGATAGTTTTTCAAATTTTGAATTTTCCGATAGTCAGTTTTTCCGAGTTCTCCGATAGTTCTTCGAATTTCGAATCTTGCGATAGCCAGTTCGCAGAGTTTTCGAGTTTTCAGATCCGAGAGTTCTAGAATATTCCGATAGTTGAGTTTTCCGAGTGGTTAATTCCGAGGAGTTTTGTGCCATTTGTAATTCCTCACGTTTCGAACGTGAAATTCTTCAGACTGCGATTTCGATATTCCCAACGAACGAGATAGGACTCAAGTGTTGTATCGAGACCAGGAATCCACAGGATTGGTAAGACCCATCTTATTCACCTGTCTACGTGGCCGGCGAGTTTTCCTGTGCTGTTCGACAAGGGGGGCGATATCCGGAATTTATACTTTCTCGTTATTTTTTTTTAAATACATCTCGTAGTCTACGTTTAGGCCCTGGTGATATAGCTATCATTGAATTGACACTCTTTCACCCCTCAGTTAAGAGTCGGCCTGGGGGTTTTCGCTTGGTTGTTTCCCCCTTTCTGAGGATCACCAGAAAGACTCTTCAATCTTGAGGAAAAGGGGCCGATGTCCTTATTTCCGGGTTCGCGGACCTTCTCGCCCGATATACCCATCTTCTGTTCTCCAACTCATTTTTGTTAGGTGCGCCAATACGCGTTAGACCTGGGATACTGCTACGCAGTATTCCTTCGCGTAGTCTACGTTTAGGCCCTGGTGATAGAGCTATCATTGAGTTGATACTCTTTCACCCCTCAGTTAAGAGTCGGCCTGGGGTTTTCGCTTGGTTGTTTCCCCCTTTCTGAGGATCACCAGAAAGACTCTTCAATCCTGAGGACAGGGGTAAATTGCCCTATCTTTCCGCACTACAGCTGTCATCTGGCCAGCGAATTTCGCAACGTTCGTTCAAACTCCATTTTGGCAGGCGCGCCGACGTGCGCAGTCCTGAGTTTTTCTTTGCGCCTGTCTGGGGGGGGGATATTGGACCGAACTTCTCGAGTCAAGGGGGAGGGACAGTAGATCGCGTGCGCACGCAGGACAGGACAGCTTGTTGACAGTAGACAGGGTGTACCGCCTTTCACCCGCTACATTGTATGCTTTTCACTGGTAATCAAGATAATACAGCTACTGGCTGTCGCTCTCTTATTAAACTGTTTTCACACCACGCATTTTAACCGCTTCACATACGCCGCCCGCTCACCTCGCTTCATTTTATTCCGTACGTCATTTCTGTTGAATTTCTTTTGTCACTTGCTGGTGTATATTGTTAATTTTGCTGCTTTTTCACCTCATTCGTTTCATTGTAGCACCGTCAATAAATTACAGCATTTCGTGTGGCATCAAAGTATTTGTATTTAGTAATATATTGTGTCTCGTCGAAGTGAGTTTTATTTATATAGCTCAAAGTCGCTCCTCTTCAGTGGAAGAAATAAAATCATATCCATCGCTACTACCCCAGATTGAATCGAACCTTGTCTCCAACTGTAGAAAAGCTACCCAGGTGGACAACTGTGAGCGACGTAAGGAATTGCGACCTTATAAAACCCATCGCAATTGGCGCCCGAGTAAGCTTGAAAGGTAGTGGTAGGTGTAAGTCGCAACTTAGAGAAAAACGCCGTCACACGATCAAATAAAAAGAATACTCAAATATGTACTCAAATATCTTGACACAGGAGGCTATATTACACAATAACACACTGAAACTGGAAAGCAGACAAAAATAAGGAGTAGAGGCGAATGGAAAAATCTAGTGAATATAATGCATCATTTTCTATATTGACAAAATTATCTTATTCTGAGGAAAACAAACAGTCGTACAATACTATCATCTATTTGAATACAATGACTTTGAAATTGAATTGAGTTCGGAATACTTCTTTCTCCATTTCAGTATCGTAATTAGTTCATTACAGTACTGAAAGTAGTGCTGTAATTAATTCATTACAGCATTGTTTT
>CM076608.1:76146288-76174149 GCA_038502775.1 Hippodamia convergens | reverse complement strand
GAATGAAAAAAGAGGCAGTTCTTCTAACGGCTCTGAATTACGTGCTGGGGGGATACGAACACTATTAAGACAATGACGTCCGCAGAAAATCCATTCAGTAAAATAGAAAAAGATGTACCGAAAGATGGAGAAAAAGAAAGGAGAGGAACTGAAGCAGCACTATAAAGAGCGCCGCTCCAAGTCGTAACGAGCGAGGAGGTCGTTTTTGTCGCACCGACGACATTAATCATTCTTAGGAATAGTTTGCAGCTGAACTGCATGCCGGAGGTGGATTCACTCCTTTATCAATTTTCACGGATTGTGATGCATGCAGAAACTTCGAGCGCGAAGATAATGTGATCCTATTTCTCACGTAGTTTGTGGACATTGGGCAGGGCTTTTCAACTTATAGTTTTCAGTTAATGGACGTTTTGAAAAACAAAAGAAGCATTTTTGGACGTAAATCTCCTTGATAACAGTCCGAAAACTTCATAGGTAATGACGTATAAAAATCAAGAAAAGTACTGATATGAGCTTCGTGCACTTGTTCCAATTCAAAACCGAGTATCTGTATATATAAAAATTGCTGTGCGTTAGGTACGCTAAAACTTGAAAACGGCTGGACCAATTTGGCTAATTTTGGTCTCAACTTCGTTGAATTCCAGGGAAGGTTTAAAAGGTGAGCAAATATAAAAAGAGATGATCGAATATCATTGATTTTCGATGATCATCGATGTTTGACAATTAAACATGGAGGTTCTGAAATTGTTTTTTGCATTATTTATAACATCGTACATCTATTTCTTGATTTCAATTTCTTCAAGTGAGGACAACTCAAAGTTTGCACAAAACACCAATGTTATCAATTAATAATAAATAATTAATTAATAATTGGAGAAACATTGAGTATCATGTTCGGTTATCTGTCATTATTGGCTTCGGTGATCATTTGTGAAAGTGAAATTTCATTTCAAGTTAGGTCCTTTTTTGCAGTTGATCTTTTGTGATAGATATAACTACCCTCAAAGTTTCCGAGAACTTTTTTTGTCAACTTGGTTAATTTCAATTTGCGATGCCTACAAGAAGAAGACTTGATATAGGACGTAGAAGTCATTTAAGTGGACGGAGAGCTACATATCGTGCTAACCGCACTGATGGCCAGATAGAGATGTTTCAAGAAAATAGTCGAATCGCTTTGTCACAATTGCGCTCTTTAGTGAGTGACATCGAAATGAATAGGAATAGAATGCAACAACAGAACAACAACGTGTACGACATAATGAAATTTTGTATAAAATATATTTAAAAGAGAACAAAAATTATAGTTTATCAGAAAGCTTTGAATTAATTACCAGAGTATTTCCTCTTGTTTGTTTGTTTGTTATTTTATACAAAAGTTTAGAATATTTATTTATCGATGAGGTCTGACAGGTCAGCAAAAAAAAAAACACAAAACTTGAAATGTCACTATCACGAAGGATCACCGAAGTAAAGAAAGTTCTCACGCACGTAGAGGTAACCGCCACTCACAAAGATAGAAAGATGTATCATTGTCATAAGAAGAATCGAATCGACATATAAGGAACAACCTATTTGTTGGTTGACAAATTTCAAATATTATGTTTGTGTTCAGAAATTTAATTTGTGACAAAACATAATATTAATCAATCTGAATGAAATAATCTGCTTTTTCATTTATCAATTGAGGCAGTACGAAGTCTGCCAGACAGCTAATATTGAATATAAATAATAATCAATTCTTAATCATTGTCTTCCCACCAATAATTTTTGTGAGAAAAAGAAAATTCTTTGCCTTTTACGGAGACCACATCGAGAACATTTTTGAAACATAGATGAATTCAAATTAGTAATCATCGAAATGAATACCATTTTCAATTCCCAGGCTCAGAGATCTTTCATCATGAGGTTGGGGAAATGATATTAGGCCGAAACCGGTATATCTCTCATCTCAGTGACAAAAATCTAATATATTTCTCCAACCTCATGATAAAAGATCTCTGAGCCTGGCAATTGAAAATGGTATTCATTTCGTGATGATTCATCTATGTTCAATTCATCTATTTTTCAAAAATAATTTTTGTGTTTCTCGAAGATTTTTCCTCGAATGATGAGGACATATAAGCAGTTGGATCTGAATTTGCAGAGAAAAGGAGTAGGATTACCTTTCAAACTGTGCTTTCACACTCAAGCAAAAATTCAATATATTTCGGGATAACTCATCTTATGAAACGATTTCTTATTTTTCTTGTGTAAAGTTAGTGATAACTTTCTACATAAACCTCCCGGTTTTATAAAGGGATAAAGGACTGAAACAACGACTGATACATTAGTTGGGTAAATCGAAAAAGTTTTCAACACATTCTGTTTATTTGAATTATATTGAAATATTAAATTTTGATTAAGCTGGTTTTAATTTCCCATTCCGATAATATTTAGTAGTGGAGTGTGTAAGCGGTTACCATGAAATTGTAGATAATAATGATAGTTCTGGATTTTCAATAGTTTAATATAATGCGTTAATCGAAAGAATATTAAGGAATGAATAGAATGAATTCTACACATATTTCCATGTCATGATAAGGTTTGCGCAGATACCAAATGTTGCCGAATGTGGTAAAAATTAACACATACAAGGAAAATCCTAACACCTGTGCCATTGCAGAGATAACGTACTTGGTTGTTTTCTTTAGATCTCCCAGTATTCTAATGTGCCTGAAAATATAGGCTTTCACATAGGCCATGAAATCTTGCCTCGCAAGTCAATCAACTGGAAATGGAAACAGTTGTTGCAAAAATCAGAAGCTATAAGTATTAAATTCCTTGTCATAATTTTTGACTTCTAAACAACCACTGGAACCCCAACGTACCAAACAACCTCTTTGGATCTAGCAGTGTACCTACAGGTAGGCTGAAATTGGTGTTCCTGAATTATAGCTTTTTAACGGATGATTCTTTCTATGTCATAATCAATTATTGTTTTCATGAAGAAACCTCAGAAAAAACACAACTTTTCGATATATCTCAACAAGGAAACCTCTCGGAAAAAATCAGAGTGCACCACTGGATAGCTATCGAAAAGAATTTGTATAATGTTTTCATTCCAACATTGTGGAATAAACAGAACGGAGCTAATGGACAATGTTTAAATCACCAAATTTCAAATTTGGCTTATAACTCGAAATCAAGAAGATAAGGGAACGCAGTTGATGTCATTATAAGCGTTATACTTTTCTCTGCCAATCTCTGAAACAAGAATAAATTGAAAACATTTTTTTAATAATAGAAGAAAGGCCCCTGCATTAAACCTGTGAAATTTGTCGGGGGTCAGTTTCTTTCAAAAAATGTTTACCTAACAATAAAAAAACACTCCTTCATCAGAAAAATTCTTAAACTCCTGAGAATCAGAATAGTAATAGTTTATTCTAAAACAAGTTGCAGAATGAGCTCCTATTCCAACACGAATGCGAAGTTCAAAAACGAGCGACGAAGGAGCGAGTTTTCGATAGCATGAGTGTTGGAATTGCCTTCTGCAACGAGTATTAGACGGTATTTTCTCTATTTCAGTCAATTTTTGTGAAATACTCTCGAAATTCAAATGAAAATTCAGATTAGTGACTTTAGTTTAGTTTTGTATCTTGGCAGTTGGCGTGACATACGAAATTTGACAGATCACGGAATTAAAATTGATTTAATTCGAAACTTGATTCGATCGGAGGTCAGTACTGACAACCACAAAACGAAAAATATAACTGAAAACAATGCTGTAATGAGTTTCATTACAGCACTACTTTTAGTACTGTAATGAACTCATTACGATACTGAAATAGAGAAAAATTGTTTAATTTTTTTTTGTATCAGAGGAAAAAACTTTCATTACGAGTTTCTTAAAAAAAAGGGAGTTTTAGTTCAGGGATCAATATTTTTGCCCGTCCAGTACGATGGTTTCATCGGAGCAATAACCATAATATGGCTTGTTAACTGCGCCAGAAGAGTAAGAATGCGCCACTTGTATAAACGATAGCGTAATGGGGTTTCAATTTCAGGTGTTCTGACAAATAGATTCAGAAGACATTTCCAGGGCAGCAGCATGATTACGAGTAGAAAGTATTGACCACTGGATTGAGGTTGCTAAGCTAATGATGAGAATCAGAATATCCTGTGTCTCCTATACTACTAATTCATTTCGGAATAATTTTCGACTCAAAAATATTGCCATGCTATACTGAGAACCACCTGAGAAGCTTTCTGTGTCTTCGGCACACTTTCTCTATTTTTGGACATTATCAATGACAAACGACATTTTGACCGTTGAAAATGGCATTGCCATCCGAACTGATGGCACTGTCCTGTTCTTTTTAAGTGATCTAGGAGATTTTGAAATATTCAATGAAGTGAGAGGAAGGTAATTGTACAACCAACTACGACTACGAAGTTTCAACTTCATCAGATCGGCATTTATTGTTAAAAGGCGAAGTTTAGTCTTAGACTAAACTTCGCTTCAGTTGGGTTCCCAACATCTGTAGAATGTTTATAAGCATTTCAATAAAGACGATATTATTATTATTATTTACCTGAGCACAGTCAAATATTGAAGAAATAACTTACTTCCTATGACACTAACCTCACAATTTTGAGTGAGCTTAACAACGAAGTTCCGAGTTAAATTAGAATAGATAGAGGGACACTGAGGTGATTCAGAATAACCTATAATTAAAAAGGTCTATATTTCTTCTTAATCAAGAAGTAGAATGTTTATTGATTTTGTCAGTTTCTTATGTCTATTCCATAACCATAAGTTTCTTAACATACTATCTATTTTGATGATATTTAGTAGGACCATTCCTGAAACAACTGGTTCATACTGGCATAGTAACCGATTTTTTCAGGTGCGACCTAGGAGAAATTGAAAATAAGATTCAACGCGGAACTAAACATCCTGTATATCAAACTTCTTCAAATGTGTTCGGATATTCGGGAAGAGGAAAAAACCGAAGTAAGCAAAGTGTTTCTCGTACTTCCACATGCGATTTTAATACTCAATAAATACAGCAAAATCTTAACACAGTAACCAAAATTTTTTTTCGGTTTCTGTTAATTTTTTCGATCCTTTTGAATCTTCGGCCTCTTGTTAAGCACCTAGTTTTTTGGGTCACAAACATGAAACACAATGAATGAACAGATTTGCAGCAAATAGTGCAACGCTAGAACTTAGCTGAATTTTCAATAATCATCAAGAATGCAAAGATTAGAATTATCCATTTTTGCAATTGAAGCTAGAAATTTGTCAATGAAACAATGATGAAAATTTTGAAAAATTATCCTTTCGAATGGCGTTTGTGTCCAAATCCGATATAAAACGAGGTTTCGTTATTTCATTTGAATAACCATCAAAAATTTAGAAAATTAAATGTCCTTTTCGGGAACTTTCCTTTGAAACATAATTTTACTGACAAATACTTAGGTGTTAAATTAGATTCCTCTCTGAATTACAAAGCACATTTGGATGACTTACGAATGAAGCTGAAAACGAGAAATAACATTCTACAGAAACTTGTTGGTACGTCAGGGGTGCTGACCCGACTACTCTTCGCACAGCAGACCTTGCCCTGGTTTTTTCACCGCTGAATATTGTTGCCCTGTTTGGCTCAATAGTGTTCATGTTCAGAAAATCGATGCATAGCTCAATTTTTCCATGAGAATAATTACTGGAACCATCGATCTACACCTATCCAATGGCTACCAGTGCTATCAAATATAGTTCCTCCCCATATTCGAAGACAGTCTGCAACTTGGAAATCTTGGAATAAATTCAATTCATTTCCGGATTCTTTTCCGATACTTTCCTACGTTCCAAAACATAGAATTCTAAGACTGAAATCTCGTAAACCCATTTGGTCGAATAACTTTCTGAATTCGAACTTCAGCTACAACGAAATCTGGAAATCCGAATGGGATGTATGTTCTTTATCTAATAAAGATCTAATATCTGATCCATCGAATAAAGTTCCTGGTTTTAACCATCCCAGGAGAATATGGTCCCTTCTTAATCGAATAAGAACAGGTCATGGTCGTACCAATAGCATGCTTTTCAAGTGGAATTCGGTTGATAGTCCTAATTGTGAATGTGGTGAATCAGAGGAAACATTTGAACACCTAATTAATAATTGTTCGATTTATAAATCAAACTCATTTTTGCAATGGGTTGAAAATTTCAGATCAATTTGATAAAGTATAAATTGAATTCTCTTGCTGTTCTGTCTTTTTTTATTTTCAGGTTGGAATTTGTGTTTGGAAATCCTTCCCCCGAAGAGCCGTTCCGCTAATCGTGATGTCCTTCTATATAGAATATTCAGATACAACAATTTCATTTTATTTTTTAAAGGGGAGACAGGTTTTTCCCCTGGCTCTATAGTATCGTATGATACTAGTGATGATAGTATCGTATGATACTATAGTATCATACGAAGAATGTTATGGTACCCCGTTCCTTTTTTTTTTTACCTCAGCTTAGGTTTTTTTTGTTTCAACATTTATTGTATTATTTTAGCTCTCTTATTCAAAAGAATATATATATATATATATATATATATATATATATATATATATATATATATATAAAAATATATGATGAAAATAATATCATTATATAAATTCTTTACTAATGATTATATACTGCTGTACAAGTTATGAGCATCCTATGAGAATTGCAAATGTTCTCAACAATATCCAATTTATTTGTCTTGAAAAATATATTTCATAATTCTATAGGTTATATTTTTATATCTATGATGAACATATAGAAATGTTCAGTTACTTTTTGTAACCAGAAATAAGGCACCGACTGGAATTTCGTGGCTTGCTCTGATGACAATAATTTTGAAACGGAGTATATGTAGGTTACTTATTTATTTATTTTTTTCACTTATGGAGCGCATACAGGTGAATAAATACCCACAGATAAGAAGGAAAAGTTTTTTTCAATAGAAGTGTTATTCAAAATTAGATATCTTATGCCTAAGAAAAACTGAAGAACTTCAATAATAAACCATCAACAGTGCAGAAATAAGCATGGCATGCTGTGATTAAACAATTAAAACCAGGTACAAGGTGGTAAAAAGTTTGTAAGTCGTGAGGAAGTGATTCTTCATTATTTTCTTCAAGGAAGCAGAACTGTGGAAGTATAAATCTATCCTATCCTTAAATTCATTGCAATGTTCCAGCATCATATAGATTGGGGAGTTTAGTGCACTAGTGTGCTTAGTTGGAAAATAAAACGTACCAAACCTTCTGAATCTCCTGGAGGGAGTGCAATATTGCAATTTCTGGGTGATATCGAAGCATTCTAGTTAGTTCGATGAATTTATTGATTAATAATAAATCACCTTCTGTTTTTCTGTTCTCAGGATTGAGCATTTTGAAAAATTTAAGTCACAAGTTGTAATTGTTAGGGTCCCCTCTGTTCAGCCATTAATTACCTTTGAAGGCCAATAGAATGCCTCACAAATATAATATTTGTACATTGTTCCTTGTATGTCCTTATAAGTAAGTTGCACTAGACCATAAGCCTCAAAAACTTCTATCCAGTACATTATTACCATACATGCTAAAAAACACATTGAAATCACCTCTACTACCAAATTATCATAGAAAATATGTATATAAGATAGTTATCGTCGAAATGAATATCATCTTCTATTTATTAGCTCACAGATCTTTACTCTTTCACCTCATGATGATTAACGTCAATTTATAGGCTCACAGATTCAGATTTATTACTGGTGCTTTCATACAATAGTATTCACACATGTCGAATGAATACGAATATATGAATATATTTTGATATACAATAAATTAATGAAAAAATAATTCACTCATCATGAGGAGCATCTTGTGAGCCTATAAATTGAAGATGGTATCCATTTCGAAGACTACTATTTCGAATTCATCTACGTTCCAGAAAAGTTCCCGGTACAGTCACCTTAAAGGCAAAGAATTTTTTGTATTTTCCAGTTTTCCTTTTTTTGGAATCGCCAATTTTTTTGTCGAGCTCTCGATTCAGCTTGAAAATAGAAGGAGCCAAGCTCAGTGTATTTCCATCAATAGGATTATCCTATCGATATTCTGTGAACAGTGGATTAAAAAATCTTTTGTGCTATTTGACATACATTTAATCAACCAAGCACTCTGAAATTTTCATTCATTCTCTCATAACTGATATTTTCTTGGTAATCTTTCTCTCGATCTATATTTCGTTCATGAAAACAACCCCGGCTTCTACATTGAGGAAACCTCTTCTGAAATAAACGACTCGGAGCTATAGAAGGAAATTTCGTTCCTTATTCTTCGGCTTCCTCCTTGAACTTAATTGGATCGAGACTAAATTGCTCCTCGTTTTATCGCACGATTTTTGACGGTTCTATATAGTAAGCATCGAAAAGAGTGCGTTGAAAATTCCCTCTCACGTACTCAGGAAGAAATAAGGAACGCAAATCCAATTTGGGGTTTTATTGGCTCTGATGCGTGAATGATATAGTTAATGGAATTAATTATTACATGGAGGATCTTTCATTTTCTTCAACCTTCTGAAGAAAAATTGTGCTTTTTACAGAAATTCCCATTCGTTCAATAAACGTATCAGTACCATTCTGAATAATATTGTGACTCATGAAAAGTCGATTGATATTTTTCATTTTCTTGAGTATTTCTCTTTTCTAAAAGTAATCTCAACATTTATTGATACCTTGAATTGAAGCGAAATAGCTATGTAAACTTGATTCAATTTTATGGCTTCAAACATTCTGAAAAGTCGTTTGATTAATGCTTCTGCGTGATGAAATTTATCCTGAATTAGGTCTATAGAATTTCATGAAAATATAATACTTCATTTTATATAATATCATCAGATGGTCTAGGATGATATGGATATTTTAAATATTACAATCGAGACCAAGAAGATGGCAATTATGAAAATTGTCTTTATTATGCCTTATTATGAATTTGATACATAAATCATTGATATTCATGTTCAAGAGGCGATATACAGGATGTTTCCTAATTAAATGTCAATATTCATGGGGCAGATTATTCGGCCCATTTTAAGAAGAAAACTTCATTTGAATATATGCCCTGAACGTCTTACCTTTTGAGATACAGAGTGGTAAAATTTTCAAAAATAAATGATTTATTGTTAATATCTACAATTTGATTTCTTTAAGTCCGTCGAACGGGTTTCATTTAAACAAATAAAATCTATACATGAAAATCTACACATTTCTCTGCATGGTGATTTTTATGATCATGCAGAGAATCGGTTTTAATATTTTTAAGCGAAAACCGTGCATCGGATTGGAAAAAGTCAGTTGATCATTTGGTGAGAAATGATTGGGAATTTCAAAAATGATTTTTATTTTTGGAAGAATCTATGGCATACCATCAATGTCTGCCAAAATAGGCAGGTCAAATTACTTACGAACGCCACTGGTGAAAACTTAAAAAAAGTGATTATTAAATGGGCGAAAACGAAAATGTTCACTTTTGGAGGAGTTATTATTTTTCAGGCCCTGTATAATAAATCAGTGGCGTATTTAAAATTTTTTTTAGAGCATTGTTCCACAAACTCCATTTGGCACAAACTTGGTATTTTTTTAATGAATCGCCTGGTATATCTTAATGTCAAATTTTTTGCCATTTTTTCTGAATACATTCATGTATCACAAAGTGATCTTGAATAAATTTTAGCTCCAAAACTCAGCAGAATCCATATTTATGTTTGTTCATTTAATAGTAGGCAATGAATTCTTCCATACAGGCATTCAATCATTACTTTTTTAAAACATCATTTCATCAGTCTCGTTTGTATCAGGTTTTTCATTATTCTTGTTATAATTTGAAGAATTGATATTGGTCTGTAATTATCAGGTACGCTCTTATCACCCATATGATTATATACTAGGATCACTTTCGCTAACTTCATTAAATCTGGAAAAACCTTCTTCAAAACACCTGATTATTACAAATGTAAGAGGATCTACGATAAAATTCTCGAAAAAACAAGTGACACTGAACGAAATTGTTACTGGAGAACAACGCGTGAAATAAGTATATATACCAAGGATAACCCTTAACTCGTCAAAAGAAAAACAGGGATGCACCATACAGCGTCACCAATTTCCCGTTTCATCTGCATTTGCCATGACTGTGCATAAGTCAAAGCCAAAGAAAAATTTTTGAAACTTTTGAAGTTGACACAAAGTCCAGTCTGGTCTTCATGCATGGCATATTATACGTGGCCTTTTCGAGAGTAAGCGACCAATAGCGTGAAAAGTCAATATTTCGAATGGAAATCCTCATCATACCTGGAATATAATGTATAAGGAAGTGTTTGCTCAAGCAGATCCTATATAATCATTAAAATACTCTAATAACAAAAATATGTATGAACTAATCATCCATACACAGAATTTGTATTTAAATAAATAGTTTATAGTTCTTTTATTATCATGCTGCTAGAACATACGGCATGAGACTTTATTTTGTGAGTAACCTTCCTTGTTGTTGCTTTCATGGAATGTAATAATTAATTTCGGATCGTTAATTCTCTCTTCTAACTGAGTTACCAGTTTCAGAAGAAGGGTATTATCTTCTGCTCAGGAAACCAAGAAAAAAGTCAAACTCTCAAACTGCTTCTGGAAGTCAGAAGTCAGAAATTTCAGGATGGTCTTTCCATTTCAAAAACCATTTTTCACTTTTCATGAAAATATGTTTATAATTGTTTGCAACTTTTCCGTATTACACGCATTTAGTTGACAAAAAGAATACACGAGTATCTTTGGAACAAACAAGAGATGATGCTGCTGTTCTTATTATCGAAACTGCTATTGAAGTATCTACACATGAGAGAACTGTCGTCATCAGATTTGCTCGATAATTCAATTGGAGTCTATTCTTTGAAAATTTTAGACAAATCAGTATCATCTCTCGTTTTTCCTCTTGTGATATTTACACTTTTTAACTTTTCAATGAGCTCATCAATAAGTTTCTTTTTATTGAATTTATTTGACAAAAAATAGTCTGACAAATTGGCACACTCATTGTTTCATCGAAACAAACTTCATAAGACATAAATATTGTCACAATTCAGAATTGTCAGTTCCGAATTGTGACCATGGACTGGGGGAGTTCCAGACTGACAGTAAACCACAGGATAAAGCGTCGTCGTCATTTATTCATCTTTATTTTTCATAATAGGTGTTGAAGTTCTTGATACCATAGAAACATATATGGAAGGTAACTAACGGCCAGTTCCATAATATCATTTTCCGTGAGAAGCCTCCTTTAATAATGAAACCGGTCCCATAAAGCAATTTTAGGGTTTTAAGGTAAAGCCACTTTATGACACTTTCAAGCTCCTTATAAAGGCGGTTTCTTCGAAAAGCGGTCTTTACCGAAAGGAGCCTTTGCGCATAGATTATGGAACTGGCCGTTGCCTAGCATATATGTCACAACACGCTAATATTTCCCGAAAGAATATGAGAGGTTAAATCATATTACTCCTGGGACAATATGACATGTTCCTATTTTCCCCTAAAAATAATTTACCTATTTGTTTGTTGGAGTAACAAGACGAAAACTGCAATTCTTAAAATTTCCACTGAAGATATTGCAAGCAGATTAAAGATGAAATATCTTGTAAGCAATTCGACGAAGGGACTGCCGTCTGTCAAGAATACTTCATTCCACTGTAGTCTTGAACTACTATCAAAAATTTTTCATGACTGTGCTTCAAGCGATGCCATCATCAAAACTCCAGGAACCGTGACATATTCTGCAGATGGCTCTCCCTCCACACCAGCTACCAAACATTATAGAGTAGTGTTGAAAACCGACTACGATTTTCCGTAGTTAGGACGTAGTTCTCTAGCCTGGAATCGAACTCGGTACTCCGCAGTGCCAAGCCGACCTATCTATGATGACAAATATCAAATATCCCGTCTTTCGTTGCGCATTCAGACATTTTCTAATTTACTTCAGAATAACCAGATGGCGCTGACGTAAGTATACTTGCTGCGCAACTTACTGTCAGCCGCAGTCTCTTCGGCGAAATCATTGAGGCTCCCGAATCGGCAACCAAAGTCTTTCAAAATGGCATTTCGGTAAAATTTTCTTTAGCGACAAAGTGTTCAGAAATCTAAAGTATACCAAACGATTTGAAAATAAACAATGCTTTCATGTTTTTCAAAAATTGAACCTTAATTTGTATACTTTTAGAAAAATTGATCAGTTTTTAGTTAAACTTGTTTGCTAATCTTCTCCCGTGGATCGTTCATAGAGGCAGGTAATTGATACTAGCAAACTAATTACGTCCACGTTATGCTTAGGCTTGTCATCATATCGACCTAGATCCCCCTAATCTAGTGATGACGAGTTGAAGCCGCAAATGACATCTCACGTATACCACATCGGTAACCAATTGCTTCCATATTAATTCAATTCTGAGTTAATGCATTCCCTAATATCCAATCTGCGTCAGTCCTTCTGTCCATTTTGCGGCACAACATATCGTGCATCTATAAATCGCGGGTGTTTGATCTGCACTCATCCTCGTATGAGTTTCGCAACATCTTTGTACTTCACAATGCCTAATGTTTCCTACTATAAATGACTCAGGAACTTTTGATGAAATGTATTTTCTCTAATTCTTTGAAAATCCGTTCGATTTGCCACAGAACAAACTCGTGCGAAAATATCTTAGTTTTGCACAGTTTTCGTGGAAATATTTATTATATTGATTATACAGGGTGTCTGTAAATGAGGAGCATTCAAGGGTGATTTCTATACCGAAAATAGATGGTTCCTCTTCCTATAAAATTTTTTCGAGAATTGATTTTTACAAAGTTACAGGGTATTGGAGTTAAATTTTATTAAAAGCTTTTTTTTACTCTCATTTCAGAAGAACGTATTTCTCTGACAACCATAGAACATGTAGTTGAAGAATTTAATGTTTAAGGTTCAAAATAAATCAAAAAGATTTCTCATTCATCACATGCAAGCAATGCTATTTTGCGTTTTTCTCGAAAACGGTCAGATATATCGAATCAAAAGAAGTATGCCGTTTTTGTGTGAAAAAGTCCAGAGAACGACAATATTTGGTCGAATTTTGTATATAGTGTAGCACAAAAAAGTTGGGACCATTCAAACAAAAGTATAGGATCGTTTGTGGCGCCGTCTACAAGATGGAAAGAAATTGTTCGCAAATTCGTTTTGCTCATTCCGTAAAAGCCATAGATACGACATTGGGCGAAATATTATCAATGTGGCAAAACGAAGAGCAAACAACCTGTGAGTAAAATTTAAGTTTAACACCCTGTAACATCGATAATAATCAATTCTCAAAAAAATTTTATATAAAGAGGTACCATTTATTTTGAGTCTAGAAATCACCCTAGACAAAAGAAAGAGGAGACGCGGTATAGCCAGTTAAATAGTGAAGCCAACATGCCAACGTTCAGAACCGAAGTGGACGATTGTATTACTACGTACTACAAGATCTGTCTGACGTTGTCACGTTTCCGGATTTTTCTGATATATTAACATCCAATCGTTCCAAATAGCAATTGAGAATATAATTCTCAGAGAATCTTACTATTGCTCCTGTAAACGTACGAAATAGGTTACTTTTTAATGAAATGATGAGAATTTCGGTCCCTACTCACAGCAGTAAAAAACACAATTTGAAAGTACTTCAAATTCAACTCTTGTTTAAAATTAGGATTCATCTCTGGTTTACGTGACATTAGTTTCATTCATCATTCTTTCGCGACCAATCACACTGATTCGCTCCGATTTGACATTTGATACAATATGCAACGTTGTCGTGACGACGTCGTCCAATATCCAGTACAAGAAGTATTTTTCCAAAGTTATTTCTGAATATTTGAAGCTAAAAACTGTGATGTAATGGTTGATAAGTGTCAAATATATGATAAATTGGACTCCTACAACCCCATTTCGAGTTTTCAGAGGTAAGTTTAATTTTTTCATATCAGTGGCGTAGACTGTTCGATGCTTATAATTTCAATTGCAGATTTCCTTCTGATATTGAGAGAAGAATTATTGGCTTGGTTTTGGACTCAGCTGATGCTAGAAATTTGCCACAGAGAAGAAATGAGAAATAATGCCAATCTTCTTCCTGTGAAACAACTTTAGGACTAACGTCTTCAAGGTAAGTTTCTAGAAACTTCCAGAGATTTTACTTTAACCAGTAATTGAGATGTCCTTGAGGAAAATACTTAAGAAAATCTCCATGAATCATTATATATGCAATTGAATATAACAGTTGGCTCTAAAAGTAATATTTGAAATGATCAGATGTATTCAGAGCTGTATAAATAGAAGAATATCGTCGGCCTGATTCGTTAACCTACTAAGACTATTGATTTGGAATGGATTCGTCAGATTTACGAATCAGGCTGACGATATGCATCAGAAATTATTATATAATTACTTTTTTGCAGCTTAAGCTCAACCCTGAATGGAACTATATGGGAATGAATATTAAAAGAATTGTGTTGACAGCTCAACTTTCATTCCTCGATACAGAAGATTATCGGTATATTGACGCTATTGCTTGTTCTCCGAAAGGAAGGTAAAACTTGTAATAATGTATTATTACATGCTAATTAACGATATACCTACCTATTTCATAATTTTTTTTAGTCTAAGAAAATGTGAAATCTGTTGCAAAACTGGAGCAAGCAGTGGAGAAGTTTTATTCAATGCCTACCATCTTCATCTGAATTTAGAAGCGAAAGTCACTATTTCATTCAAACGTTTTGTCAAACAACGAATATCATCTATAAGTACATAACTTATGTGAGAGATTTTTCTACACCTTAGGAAAGGACTATGAATATCATTAGGGAGAGAGCTTGGTGGCAAAATGAATTGATTCTAACATTACAGTAGTCTGTTCGAAGGATGAATAATAAAATCATCTCGATCATTGATGGATTATTTGAGAGAAAAATCATCATCATCATCATCAATGGCTCTACAACTCAAGGTGAGTCTTGGCCGCATTTACAAAACGTCTCGTCGGCATGATAGAGTCGGCACAGTAGAAGTATCTGTGTTAATTTTCATGATTCTGAGTGAATTTTCTTGAGTTTTGTGTGATACGAAGATATACGTTACATTTGCAATTGGGGGCGAATCGAGTGGTTTTGAGTTTACCAATCGTTCATTGCGTGTTAAGTTGGAAATCCGTGATTTTTTTCTCGGTCGTTAACACTTCTTGAATATACATAAACATTCAGGTTACTATATGCGCTATATCAGTTGATAACAAATTCGACGGGCGGGAAATAAAGGAGACCATACACGTACGGACCACTAAAAATCATCATGCCAGGCGAACTGGAGAAAATTGTAGAGGTTTTGAGGCAAGAGATAGTGAGGAGCCGTGAAGAAATTAGATCAGTTATAGAAGCAGCAGAGAGTAGAATAATGCTGAAGATCGAAGGGTTGAGCCATCGAGTTAATAAGCTAGAGGCTGAGAGCTCTTCCCTTTCAGCCAAACTCGAGGCCATGGAGATATCGTCGAGAAAGAATAATGTGGTCATATCTGGCTTGAAGGATCCCTCAGACATCCCCCCAAGGCGTCTGCAACATCCTGGGACAACTATTGGGAGTGGAAATTAAAGTTACTGATCTCAACAATGCCTATAGGCTGGGTTCTCACGAGGGCGGGCTGCTTAAACTCGAGTTCCTATCATACTTAAAAAATCTTGAAGTCCTGCGGCGATGTAAAAAACTCAAGGGTACGAAAATTTTCATAAGAGATGATCTCACATTCAAGCAGAGATCTGACGGTAGGGTACTGAGAGGATATTTGAATAAACTGAGGGAAGATCCATTGGTAGATTGTTACATTAGGAGAAATACAATATTTGTGAATGGAAAGGCCCATACTATTGAAGAACTAGAAAATCTCACCCAATTTAAACCAGTGAACCGTGAAATAAGTAGTGCCCCTTCGACCCCCTCTCGACGAGAATTTGGGTTGACTCAGGAGGCTGCCGCAGAGCGTGAAGTGCTAACACCGCACCAGACACATGGCCATGGGACAGTTTCGACAAATCAAGGCGGAGTACAAGTGCCAAGCCAAAGGAGTAGCCCTGACCAGAAGATGATGGAGTCGGAACAAACGTGCACTCCGCAGCAGGAACTGGAATCGGCAGCCAAAGCTCATCCAAACAAGGTCAGCCAGACGAAAAAACCTTCCAAAGTTGATAACATTGGAAAGCCAAAGTTTTTGAGATCCAATTCCAAAACTGCTGGCCAGCCATAACGTGTAGGAATATGAACTAGTGTATTACTTCTTGCCTGTCACCTGTGATTGTATCAAATTCTCTTTTTTTGGGTCAGTATTCAATAACATATTTGGTATAAATATAATTTCATTGCTTTTGATTATTTTTTCTCGTTTGTTTGATAGATACTTATAACTTAATCTTCGAATTTTGTAGTTCATTCAACTTTTGTCACTGATTTGATTTTGTTTTGACATATATATTCATCACCCTTCTCAACGATGAACAGTTTTATGGAAGAAATTGATGTTGCTGAGTTGGGTACTGAGATGTTGCATGAGAGTGATCTCTTTGGAATGTCCTCCCGAGGGAGTGACCAGGATTTGTGTTTTTTGCAGATGAATGTGAGAAGTATCAGTAGAAATCACAGTGAATTCGTCGCGTTCGTTTCTTCTTTTGAATTCAGCGTTGATATTATCATCTTAACCGAGACATGGAACATAGACTGTGTCGATCAGTTTGCTATTCCCGATTATGACGCTTATTATAATGGTTCACTCATAAATCAAAATGATGGGGTAGTCATGTATATCAGATCATGTCTGACTCACACCGTTGATATGAAGGTTATTCGAGATCTTAATATGCTGATTTATTCATTCGAGAAATGTGGTAAATTGTTCAATGTCTTGCCTTACTATCGACCCCACACCTACAAGATCGATGACTTTCTTTCTGATCTTGAAGCATTTCTATCATCCACAAAGCTGAGTGGTATAACCTATTTCCTGGGGGACTTAAATATTGACATTTTGAATCAGTCTAGTTCTGCCAGTCTTAAATATCTTGAGTTACTTAGTGGCTATGGTTTCGATCGCTTATAAACTCGCCAACGAGGGAAACTAAGAGCACCTCATCCTGTATCGATCACGTTTTTATCGGCAACTCTGGGGATTGCGCAGTGATAAAACCTTTTATTCTAAAGACCCACATTACTGATCATTATACAACTCTAATTACTCATGCATTATCCATTAATCCAGGGTACAGCAGTTCACAGAGGATAGTCAGGAGGAGTATTAACTACGAGAAGTTGAAAGACAACCTCCTACATGTACCTTGGGGTGAGTTATATGACTCAGTGGATGTTGCAAAGAAGACTGAAAAATTTGTGGTAACCGTTACTCGTTGTCTGAGTTCAGCAACTATATTGAAGGCTGTTAAACCACATAAGAAGAAACAGCCTTGGATAACAGATGGTTTGGTCAGGTCTATACGAACTCGAGATAAATTGTTTCAAAGATTTCTTAAAACGCAGTCCAACGAAGACAGGGATAATTATAAAACGTATAGAAACAGACTGAACAATCTCTTGAGGAGGGCCAAATTTTCTTATTTCAGACAGCAGATAAGTGACGCGAAGGGTGACAGTGGGAGAATATGGAATGTGCTTAATGGAGTGTTTGGTGGTGGAGGCTCACCAAGGTCAATCCCTGATAAGATTGTTGTTGATGATGGCGAGATTGTTGACGACAGGAGGATAGCGGACGTGATGAACCAATATTTCGCGGGTATTGGCGAATCGTTGGCTGATGGTATTCCTGAGGTGCCAGACGACCATGGGCTCGAATTCGGGTTGAGACAGTGCGCAAGTTCATTATATCTAGAACCAACGGATACATCCGAAATAATGAGGCTGATAGGTTCTTTGGAGGACCGAAAAGCACCTGGCCACGATATGATCAGTAATACCACGATGAAAATTATCGCACTGTATATAGTGGAACCCTTTGTTGACCTGGTCAATTCCTGTCTATCGGAGGGTTTTTTCCCCCTCATTTCAAGATTTCATTGATAACTCCAATCCATAAAGGAGGTGACAGAAGCGACCGGGTAATTATAGACCCATTTCGATATTGTCTGTGCTCTCGAAGTTGTTTGAAAAAGTGATTTGCTCGAGACTAGTGAAGTACCTGGACAGGTTTGAGATTCTCTCCGAGATGCAGTTCGGTTTTAGGCAGGGAAGATCAACTGCGGATGCACTGAATGTCCTCATGGAGAACATATATGGTTCTGTTGATAGTGGCAAGAAGATTCTCTGCGTGTTTGTTGACCTGAAGAAGGCATTTGACACTGTTTGTCATAGAAAGCTACTTGAAAAGCTTCAAAAAATAGGAATAAGGGGGGTGGCACTCAAGTTGTTCGAATGTTATTTGTCGGGTAGGATACAAAAGACGAAGATCAATAATGCTGTGAGTAGTGAGGCAGTGATCAAATGGGGCGTACCCCAGGGTACAGTCCTCGGCCCAATACTCTTCCTCATATACATAAACGATCTACTTAATCTGAATGTCAATGCTAAGATAATTTCATTCGCGGATGACACATGTCTTGTTTTTGAACATGTTTCATGGGGAGAGGTCGAGGATGCAGCCATAGGAGAATTAAAGAAAGTGAAGAAATGGTTCGATCTGAATATGCTCTCTGTGAATATGAAGAAAACGCACTTTCTACCCATTTCCCTGATCAAGAGCCTGCTGCCTGATTACGACCATATTTACTTTGGCGAGGACCGGATCAATCGAGTAAATTTCACTAGGTATCTGGGAGTCTATGTCGACTGTCATCTCAGTTGGGATATCCAAGGTATTGAGTTGCATAAGAAATTGAGAAGAATTTTATATAAAATCCGCATCGCAAGGGAAATTTTGCCGTTGAACCTGCGTTTTACTGTGTACTACGCCCTTGTACAGTCGGTCCTCCAGTATGGGATCATTGCGTGGGGTAGTCTCGTAGGTGAATACTACCTCATTATTGAGAGAGCGCAGAAGAGGCTACTAAAGGTTCTCTTTGAAAAGCCTGTCCGTTTTCCAACGGGAAAATTGTTCGGGGAACTCAGGATTCTTGATCCCAGACAACTTTATGTGAAAGCTCTCATATTTTCTATTCCGAAATTCGGACACAAGCTTGACTTCATGAATTCAATTCATGAAACGCGGCAGTCCGAGACTGGAGTTGCCAGAGTTCCCAAAATGACTAAAGAAAAAACAAGATCTTCGTTTCTCTACAGGCTTTCCCAGATTTATAATATAGTGCCAACGCATCTCAAATCACCGCAGAGCTTTCATTCCCTCAAAAGACACACAAATACCTGGTTACTCGATGTTTTTGGGAGGCAGGCTGTCCATGGATTGTTTTGAGGTTGTCAAGTTTTGCTTCATCCTCGGTCACCCAACTCAGTATATGATGTTGTTTGGTGTTGGCCGACCTGTACAGTATTTTTTCACAGGAAAAGAATTATTGTGTTTAGTTTTTTACTATTAATTTTGTTGATTCTCTGAGCGAGCTCAAACACGAGCCCTTAAATGAGCTTTCTTGAGCTCGCGTCGAGAACATAACTTTCTATTGTCGAATTGTGGAAAGAAAGATTAAAGATTAAATTTACTATTCTTCTCCACTCTAGTCGATTTTGTACTGCTAGCTCTCATTGTGTTACTCCCAGTCTCTGCAAATCACTGGTCACTGCGTCTTTCCACCGTTTTCTTGGACGACCAACCGTTCTTCTACCCTCAGGCCTTTCCCAGAATGTTGTATTGAGGAGTCTTCCATCTTGTGACCTCATGACATGTCCTGCCCATCTTATGCGATTGGACTTGATGTGTCGCACTATATTCTCGTTCCCATAGAGTTCTTATTCTCCATTCTCCCGTTATTTCATCTCTACAAGGCTCAAAAATAGCCCTCAGGATCTTCCGTTCCAGTACCAGCAATCTATCAGCCTCACGTTTATTCAGGATCCATGTCTTACTCCCATAAGTTATTGCGGGACGAATGATAGTTCTGTAGATTTTTATTTTCGCTTCTCTGAAATTAATTTTGATTTTAAAAGCGTCGCCAAGGAATAATATGCCCTGTTTCCGACCATAATTCTCGATTCCACGTCTCTTTCATTCTTGTTATCAGCTGTTATGACTGCTCCCAAATATTTAAATTCTTTTACTACTTCAAAATTGTAGTCATTGTAACATTTTGACCGATAAGTGATCTTGGGTTTTTTGTGATTACCATATATTTGGTCTTGTCTTCATTGATCCTGAGGCCTACTTTCTTGGCTCCTTCTTCCAACAGGGTAAAAACTTCTTTCGCATCTCTAATGGACTGTGTGATAATGTCCACATCGTCGGCAAAAGCCAGTAGGACCTTCGAACCCTGTGTTGCAAAACCGTTTGATAGTTTTAATTGTACTTTTCTAACTGCATATTCCAAGGCGAAGTTGAACAATAACGGGGAAAGGGGATCTTCCTGTCTAAGACCGTTTTCAATTTGGAATTAATCTGATGTAATATTGCCAACTCTAACCTGCGCACTTGAATTCTGCACGCATACCTGTGCCAAGCTTATCAATTTTTTAGGGACTCCCATCTCAAACATGACTCTCCACAGCACTTCCCTGCTCACAGAGTCATATGCCTGTTTAAAATCGACAAAAACCTGGTTCACATCACGATTGTATTCCCAATTCTTTTCCAATATTTGTCGTAGTATAAAAATCTGGTCGATAGTGGATCTTCCGGGACGAAAACCACATTGGTAATCGCCTATGATTTCCTCTGCGTATGGGATTATTCTTCTCATCAATATGATAGCCATCATTTTATAAGCTGTATTTACTAGTGAAATTCCTCTATAGTTTGTACAAATGTGTTTATCCCCCTTCTTATGTATGGGTATTATGAAGCTTCCATGCCATTCTCAAGGTATTTCCTCTTTTTGCCAGATTTCACATATTAGGTGGTGCATTTCCATATGTAGTCTTTCTCCCCTCTACCAAGGAGTTCTGCGTGAATGCCGTCTGGTCCCGGCGCTTTGTGTTTTTTTAGTGTTTTAAGTGCTTTCATTACTTCTTCCAACGTAGGCAGTGATACCTCTGGGTCCGCTGTTTGTAGTTGCTGTCCTCATTGATCACAATTGGGTTAACAGGGTTTAGTAGTTGTCTGAAGTATTCTCCCCACTGTCGCCTTATGTCCTCATCCGCTGTGAGTAGTTGTCCTGATTCATCCCTTATGAATTTTAGGTTGTTTATTGAGTTTTCTTTTAGTGTTTTTAGTTCCCTATAGAACAGTCTAGCTTGACCTGCTTTGTGTTCATCTTCGAGCCTTTGGATTCTTTCTTCTGTATATTGTTTTTTCTTTTTCTTCAACAATTTCCTCACTTGTGATCTTATTCTATTCTTATTCTCTGTTTTCTTCTGTCGGTCTTGCTAGCAGTTCCAACCTCATTTGTGTTTTCCGTCTCAAGCCCTGCTCGCACTCCTGGTCATATACCATTTCTTTTTCGCGCTTCTTCTCTTTTTCCGATGTGCACCTCTGCCGCTTCTTCTATGGTCCCTTTTATGCTCTGCCACCTCTGGTTTATTGTCGTCTCTCCTCTCCGACGACTCCTCCTCCAGGGTCTGGAACTTTATCAGTATTTGTCGTTGATATTGTTCCTCTTTTTCTTGTATATCTAGGTTTTCAACATTCCACACATTTCTTGGAACACTTTGATTTGTCCATGTTGTATTCAGTCTTGCTCTTAATTCTGCCCTTACCAGAAAGTGATCTGAATCACTCTCTCTGCCTCTCTCATACTTCGTGCACTAATAATGTTGCTAGAGTGTCTTCCATCAATGAGCACATGGTCTATCTGGTTCCGTGTGATTCCATCATTGGAACTCCATGTTACCTTGTGTATATCTTTCCTTTGAAAATGTGTGGTTTTGATTACCATGTTATTAGCTGTTGCAAAATCCACCAACCGATATCCGTTGTCATTCGTGTTGTCATGTAGGCTATGCATATCAATAACCGTTTTTAGGTTTTCTTCTTTGCCAAGTTTGGCATTGAGGTCGCCCAATATGATTTTAATGTCATGTCTAGCTGCTGCTGTGTAGTGTTGTTCAAGCAGTTCGTAGAATATTTCCTTATCGTCTGCATCTGCTTCCTCTGTTGGTGCATGCACTGAGAATAGAGTTAAATTTAACCATCCTCCTTTTAGTCTTAGGGAGCACATGCGTAAATTAATTGGCTTGAATTCGATTATAGCAGACTTCAATTTTCCACTGACTACGAAGCCACATCCATATTCGTGTCTTCTTTCGTCCCCCGACCAGAAGACCAGTGACTGTTCCATCTGTAGAGAGCCCGATCTTATCCATCTCATTTCTTGTATAGCCGTTACATCCATCCTATATAGATGTAGCTGTTTTATGGCATGTGTAGCGATTCCAGGTCTGTACCTGTACAAAACGTTCCAAATTCCAGTAGAATGTCCTTATTTCTTAGCTTTGGTCTGTTCCGTGTTTCCGTCCTGTTCCGAGGCAATAGTAAATGGTCGTAGCACTCTTTTTTTATATGTATAGGCAGCTAACCTATAGCACAACCCCCAACCTGGAGGACCAGGATTTTCTTAATGGATTTCGAGGAAAATCATCAAAACTGACTTGTCACTTTGACATGAGAAATTAAATTCGCAAATAAAAAAAGCAAATAAAACTGTATTTTTTCATTCAAGTTCATTGTTTATGATACAATAATTATTATGAGGAGACCAGATCAAAGAATCTTTCTTTTTCAGGCATCTGTCAATACTGGAGCTGCAAGCGATTCATTCAAAAGAATAATGAAAGTATCATCAGGCATAAATATAATTCAACATTCAGACTTCTATTTACCAAGAGGATACAATTTTTTGAGAAAATCCTTGAACAACATACTTCCTCATTTAGATACTATCTTAAAGTGGTAATGATCGGTGTACAGTTGATCAAAATTATTTTAGAATGAGAATCTGTTATAAAACAACTAAAATTTTGAACATTTCATAGAACGATACCCTCAAACTTTAAACACTAAAATTTTTGTTCACAAACGAACACTTGAATGTATATCACTTCCTATACAAAAGGTGGGATTCTGTAACACCAATATGCGCTAATTATTTAATTTACAATAATTCGACAGCGGTAACTCCACGCCACTGGTAAAAGTTCAACTTACACGGTAGAAGTCTCTTCATTGTAGTCGTCACGATTGCAGTCGATATGAGCATCCTTATTCCACTCATGGGAATTTTGTCGAGAGGTTGGTTACAACGATTACTGAATTTATTGATGGTCGCGTTCACCGAACGAAGATTTTTGCCACCGCTCCTCTACCGCTACCTAGCATAAATTGAAAGGGCTCCCAAAATGCCCGCTTCTTCAGGACGTGTTGAGTTTGTAGTAGAAGAGCTCGGAATCATATTCGAATAATTCGAATATTCGAATATTCGACTATTCAAAATTCGAATTCTCCGTCATCAGATAAATTCGAATAGTCGAATTATTCGAATATTCGAATTATTCGAAGTACTATTCGAATATACAAATTATTCAAATGTTATTCGAATATTCTTATTAGTGAAATAATTCGAATATTCGTATTATTTCAATGGTCAGCTTGTGTTAGAATGTGCGACTGTGTAACACATGTGGAGAAAATAGGCGCAACGAAAGGGATGCCCCCAGCTGTGATGGTTGCTATTAGTAAAAGGGCTCAGCAATCTTCGATTAGAATAGAAAGTAGGAATGCGAACAAATCAAGAAATTTACCAGATCTAGGTACGAACAGATTCAGAAGAAGGCACAAAAATAGGTACTGACATTATTGGATATATATTGTTGTGGATATTTCAATTGAATATTGTAATATGAATCACAAATTAAATTTCATTCAAATATTCAACTTCCTCAATTCGTCAAACGAAATTTCCAATAGTCATTTATTTCAATATTTCATTTCATATTGAAATTCAGAAAATTTGTGGTTTCTAAATATCTGATATCTATAGACAAACAGGCATTCATTCGAATTGTCTGCTTTATTCGACTTCGTTCGAATATTCGAACGAATTCGAATAAATTCGAATATTCGAACGAATTCGAATAAATTCGAATATTCGATCAAATTCGAATATTCGAATTTATTCGAATATTCGAATAGGAGGACAAACGAATATTCGAATAAGTTCATCTCTGAAATTCCGAGCCCTAGTTTGTAGCGTATGTGCCACCGGACGATTCCGCAACAGTTCCACAACTGTTACGTTCGGTAAACGCGCCCAATGACATGCCGCGTCTCCTCTTTCTTTGTCTAAGGAAATCACCCTCGAATTTTTTGCCTATCATTTCCGTAAACCCTGTATGTTGGCCTGCGTCAAGAATTTATTCATAAAATGTCGAATTTACGACAAAGAAAACAGTTCCGCCAATCAGTATTTCTTGAAGAGAAAGTCACTTATCAACGATATAATTATTGGAAATATTCCATTTATTTCAATATCAATACGATGAATTAGAAAAAATAATGTATAATACTCGTACAGAAAGTTTATTTTGACGTTATTTTGAACACGTGGAAGAACAGTGCCTCCTTCACTTGTATCAAAAATAACTATTAGAGAGGCAGGAAAAGAGTTTGATTTTCTGTTCCTTTCCAATGACTGCAAAGCTTTTGTTAAAAACTATAATTCTTTGACAAAACACGACTTTTTTGAACATATCAATTCTGGTAACATAATCCCTTTCTCGAAGGTGAAACAGCTGAAACACAACTGTGGTTGGGTATGGTTAAAGTATCTCCATTTTCTATAGGAAATACTGCTTTAAACACTTCTATAAGGTAGTTACTGCCTTTAAACCAAGAATACCTAAGAACAAGTTGAGTTACTACAATTTTCATAGTCTACAAGACCAATGGATGAACGCTTACCGCTTCCTAGCTTTGTAGGGTACACTTATAATCGCATAAGAAGCATATTTGAAAATGGTAAAAATTGGAAATACTGCCTTCTTGCTAAGGATGGCAGTATTCAATTTCTTCAGAAGTTCCATATGACATTTCTTCTTTCTATTCAGAACCATTTCTTCATGAAATATCTTCTCTTCTTTCGCTCCAAGTGAGTAATAACAATAATAGCACTGGTAACTACTTTCTTGTTCATTTTGTACTTTCTAACTGGGTAAATCAATTGATTGAGAATGGTGGGACTCGAAGCAGGCTTCCTAGTACCGAACAGAATGATTCGTGTGTGGCCGGACTGAAATTTCGACCGCCAGACGGCACTTGCTTCAAAGTCGGCTTCCAGAATGCCCGTGAAAAGCGCCTTGTGAGTGGCCTGCATCGAGTTCTTCTTTTAATTACTGGCCGAACTGAACTAACTTTTGCACAAATTCTTCGCCAGTGAAACTCTTTTCAACTCATAGCTCTTTAGATGAGACTTATCACGTCATGGGTATTTTCTTCGATCTTTCTAGAGCATTTGATTGTTTGCAGCACCAATACATCGTGGACAAACTTTATCAAATGGGTTTCCGAGGTATATTTCTTGAATGGATACCTGTCGGATCGTAATTTATAGCAACTACAATTCAAGAAAATATTTCAACAAGATTGGTGTCCCTCAAGGATCAGTGTTAGGTCCACTCTTATACTTATCATTCATTAACGATCTACCGGACCACCTAACTGCAATCATCATTATATTCGCAGATGATACTTCTTTAGCTATCCGATAGGGATGTTTTTTAATTCTCTCATGATCAACTTGAATAAGACTCAAATTATACAATTTCAATATCCAAAGAACATTCTATCCTCTCCACTAGTGTTAGACGTTACGGGTCAATAGTGTCGGATTCACACAACAAGAGGCCCTAGGCCAAATAATTTCTGCGGCCCCCTTCCTACCGGGAGATCCCCCTCCGAAAGTTTTTAAAACTAGGTACCAGAAGTTTGATTTTAACGCTAATTCAGCACTTAAACGTGTTGTCATTGACCTTTCAAAATTTGATTTATTTTATTTCATATAAAAATTCTTCATAAAGAGCTTTAAGGTCATTACAACAGGTGGTTACAACATGTTGAGTAGAGCAGTCGGACCATGTAAATTATGTTATGTTTGAATATCTTCTACACTCTTCGTATAATTAAAAAAAATCCTGGCGTTTGCGCCCCTCGCCCCCTCTAGCCTGCGGCCCTAGGCCGCGGCCTAGTCGGCCTAGTTGTAAGTAAATCCGGCACTGCGGGTCAATCCTTCGAAGCAATTGAGTGTGTTGAAGTTCTTGGGACTACATGTTGACATGTTTTTGAGATAGGGTTTCCACGTTGAACATCTTTGTAAAATTTTTTAAATGAATGCTTCCATAGTATGTTTTGTTAAATGTTCGTAGAATAATGAATGAAACACACTTTATAATTTCATTTAATTCTTTGGCTATCGATTTCGGTCAGATCAGCCCTAGGATGCCATTTATTTGAGACAAATCATAATACAAAATGTTCGAGAATCTTAAAATTCCATATATACAGGGTGATCCACGGTTACGGAGAACGGTCAGTACACAGAATGAAAAACGTCCTTGGCATAATATCTTTAGACATTAATTTTCAACCGAGGCTTGAAATCATTGATATTATGTCCTCTTAGTGATGGTTTGATGTTCGGACGTTATGTGAATGTCCGAGGGCCATTCATTTCATCATTCTCTCTTATTTTCATTTTTTTTTTATTCAATAGAATCAAAGATTATAGAAATTGCCTGAATTATGTTAACAAAACACTAGTTTCGGGTATAATATTCTCTAACAATAATAACAGCTCTTTATTGCATTTGCAATTGGCCATCGACCCTGGGTCCTTCAGCCTGTAATTTTACAATCTTTGATATATTCAATCATTGCTTAAGTAAAAATAAAACATTAAAATGTTACATATTTTGAATTTTCTTAGTTTAAATTTTTGATTTCAGTTAGGAGTGGAAGTCTGGATATTTTCTTTTGGATGTATTCCTTCTGTCTTCTTGATATTGGGAGATCACTTCGGGTAATTCCGTTAACCTCTTATAGAATGCTTTATTCAACCTGTTTATCCTTATCTTAATAGGCTCTATTTTGGTTTTCAGATAGAGTAGATGATTCGGAGGATTATGAAGTGCATTATTGGGATGTCTCATTCTAGTTATGGCTCTCAGTGCTATCGTCTCTGCAGTCATGAGGTTTTTAATTGCTGGTTGCTTTATTCTCTAACATTTTTATAAACTTTTTTCGAAATATTTCAGATATTAAGATAGTGCATATTTGAAAGCGGGAATGAAATGTCTATTGTTTCGATCCAAAAATAGTTACTCTGGTTAGTCTGGATATTCACAATTTATATGTGTGCTGCTCTAAAATTTCGGAGGTCTTAGGTTAAAAAAATGTTTTTGTAAAAATGACCAAAATATAATACATTTTCGAAAATGAAACTAGTTTTCAGACAAACATTTACTGCTTTTATAACATCGAAAAAATGTATATCGAATTCCATGGAAATATGTGTACACTTCTTGAATAACTCATTTCACATTTCCTTGAGAAGTCCTTCCCAGTAGAGGAAAAATAAATTCATCTTGTGAATGGCAAATGGTGAATTTCTCGCTACATCATTCCTCATCAACTTGTTAGTAGATACAAAATAATAGTGCCGCATCTCG